>OX443563.1:97656794-98015194 GCA_949372485.1 Cheilosia soror | reverse complement strand
AAACAAACATTAAACAAACAAAAAAAAAAATTAGAACTGTGTACAACGACTAACGACATCTATTGACAGACATTCGGAAACAAACAAACGTCCAAAGTGATCAAATTAATGTTTATGAGATCATAACTTATATAACGGCTGCATATCGATTCACGTCCTGAAAGGTTAATTAAAATTTTAAGAGAAAGCAAAAAGGAAGCGAGCGACCAACGTTGACTTCCAATCAAACGACACAGCTGGAACCAATAATTTACGTTAAAATAAATATAAAATTTTTTTATGGTTTTGTTTTCTTTACTTTTTTTTTTTTTTTTTTTAATGTTAGAAACGAATAAGTAAGCAAAATAATTGTATACACAAATTAAAATGGCGAAAATTTTGTTTGAATTTACCGGTTAAAAGAAAATTATTTGCACCCAGTAAATGATAAATAACATTTCGATTTGTTTAAATTTTAACCGAATAATAATTAAAAAAAAACACTTTAATGGAACTAGCATGAGTTGGATATTTATTTGTCTCTATGTTGGCGTGAAGTGATAGGGACCTATTACTTTGTCCAGTTATCTACTTTATTGTTTGGCCAGCCTACTTCGAATTTGTGAGCCGCTTTAGAAAGCGTCGTATGCGATATTTCTCTATCCAACTGCAAAGTTTTAATCTCTTTCGTTTTAGTGCGTATATTTGGTGGCCCATGATAAGAATAAACTTAGGACTGTAGTTTTTAACAATTAAAACTAGTCCAGATAGCTTATTTGTAAATTGTTATTTGGTAAAGTGGGTTAGCGGAAAATTATTTGATATGATGCACCTTTTTGTGTGGAGAGGCGAAATACATGGTCAGTCCATGCAGTGGTTCTACTGTTGCAAAAGTTTCAAGTCGCCATCTTGGTAAGAGCAATTTTTAAGTGTTATCGGGATTTTAAAAAATGCATATAAAAGCAATATTTAGATAACATTAAGTTTCCAATGTAAAAGAGGAACTCTATGGGATAGTTGCCTACAATTTTATCCCGAGTCTGAATCGAGAAGCTTTTTCAGGACAGTTATACTCTCGGATGTTTGTCAGACGTTCGCGAGAGGTGGCGCAGTGGAAAAACCTTAAGAAGTTTTTTCGGGGATAGAACCTAAGACCCCAGCGCACAGTAGTCCAGCACACAAACCACTGAGCCACTGCGCCCTCGACATCCTCTAATCTGAGTTTATTGATAGAAAACGCAACAAGCTTCGCAACTACAGCATTGATGTAAGGTTGGATAAAGATTTTGGAAAACAGGCAGACAGATAAATATTAAATTCAATTTTATATAGTAGAAGATTTAAACATTGAAACTTCTTTGTCCTCTTTAATGGCGCAACAGTGTAAGAAGAAACATATCTGATAAATTGCAATTGTGGAGTGGTGATTAGTAAGTTATTAAAATCGACTTTAAAGTCCAATTTTGCTTAGCATTTCAAAGAAATGAAACGCATTTTCGTCTCTATCCATACTACTTTATAAAATGCAACGTCCGTCTGTTCGTCCCTCCATAACTCGAGAACCATTCGTCCGACTTTCATGATTTTGTTTTTCTGATTTATAGATGTGTGACCAAATTAGGGGCTGTAGGGTAGGTGAGAGTTGTAGAGGATTAAGGGGGCGCGGGGGAGTAAGGGGGTCTCACGAACCATTAGCTGTAGGGACATGAAAGTTTGTATGTTGATAGATAAGTCAAAGTTATTACATGTCTCATTCATTGTTTTTCAAAATTTGTCCTATAAAAATTTAAAAAATAAGGTGCAAGCTTTTCTTTTATTTTCGACCTCACTACGCTCAACTTGCCATTATACACAAAAATCTGTGTATGTATGTCAATTCAAGAAATGCTTTTAATTGTTAGGCAATATTTTACGGAGTATTTTGAGCTAAGGGCGCAGTAGCGCAGTGGTTTGTTAGAACGAAATGACATTTACTTCGGGTGGGTGGCTCTTTTTAAAGACTTCGAACTCTACTGTATAATTTTTGGACATAATATTGTACGAAAACGAGCCAACTTTTAGTTAATGATACTTAAAAACCATTATGAAGTGTACGAGCATTATTTTTGGCTTGATTATAAAGTTACTAATTTGTTTGTCTTAATTGCAAGAGGGATGTATTCATCCGCAGGAAACGTGATTGAAGTTCCAATTAATATTTGGGCAGAAAGATTGCACTTTTCAATCCTAAATGTAGCCTTGCAATATTATAGGAATGAAGGAAATACCTTGAATATCTGGGGCCGAATCGTCTCATCCGCAAACGAGCAATACGTGCCGGAATTTGTTTTTGTTTCGAGTGTAAAATCGGTTGATTCCGTGAACGTATAGCTCGTTCACGGATGCGGCGATTCGGCCCCTTGATTGCGCTAATGATTTGTACTTTCCACCTACGTCAATGGATCAAAATCAGTAAAATTAAAGAATGTCGAGAAAGTTCGGCAATATGTGCTTTATCTAGGCAGCTTTCGCATAAAAGTGAGTATGACACCTAATATAAGCACACCAGTAGGTGTCATCACGGGACACTGCACTATAGGGAGACACGCTCTTAGGCTAGTCTCACCTTCCAATGATTTCTGTAGAAGCTGCATGGACGAGGAGGAGGAAGAGACAATTCATTACCTCCTATGCACGTGCCCAGCCCTCTCAGCTCGTAGAAAACTATATCTCGGGGAATATCTCTTCGACAATCTGGGCGAACTAGCTAATGCAAGCATAGGTTGCCTCCAACGATTCATTCTCAGCTCCTCTTGGTTCAACGGGTAGTAATAAGATCATTAGATCCTGTGGTATCACAATGGCCCTCCTCTGGCCTACGTGACTTCTGCACCTATTGCGGCCTGCCACTTTAACCCAACCTAACCTAATATAAGGAGAATTGGAAAATTAAATGATGCATCCATTACAAATTAGGGCTGTAAGGAAACACGAAAAAGGCCAGATTGGTCTCTCAGGGTTAAAGGGTTTCCTATAAAAATATGTAATACTCAATATTTTAAGCGAACACAAAATTTTGATACAACTTTCTTTGTATATCCCTACAAAAACAAATGCATATCCATTTACTCATCTTCTGTTCCATTAAAGACGATCTCGTCAACGAAAAAAATAAAAAACTAAAACAGATTTTAAGTTTGAATTTAACCGAATTTACACAACAAACATCTTTGACACCCAAATATGTAATCAAATCTACCGATAAAATGTAATGCAATGTAAGTTTGTGTTTTTTGTTTTTTGTTTTTTATAACCAGTACCCTAATGTACAGATGCACTGAAGAACTGTTGCTAACGTTGCGCTGTCCTCTGGAGCCTCCCTGCGTCCATTAATTTAATGCACACTTGAAATTGTGATAGATGGGATATGGAAATCCATTTTCTTTTCAATTTTATTTCTTACACGCAACCTAAAGTGCTAAGAGAAGGAAAAATAAACGAAAAAAATAACATTTTGTGATTAGCGTTTTGAAAAACAAAAACCCTCAACCTTTGATTAGCAAAAAAAAAAAATAATCTCAAAACAAAAAGCATTTCTTTCTTCTCTCTATAGAGGGCGGATAGTATAATTATTTTTTTTTGTATTTTCCAAGCCCAAACGCTTGCGACTAGCAGCTTGTACGATTTTGAAATTCTCCTAATCACAAAATATTGCTAAATTCATATAAATGTTGTCTAGTAAAAAAGTATGTAGTATCTGTTTTCCATTTTGAATTTGTGTTGATTCTTCTTTCTTTTTGAAAATTCACAGAAAAAGTTTTGAAGAAAATATTGTAGAAGAGAAATTAACCTAAATATAAATTGTGAACAGCACAAAAGGATAATCCGGAAAACTCTGTCCTCCATTCACACAGTTTTTCCCCACACACACATGAGAGTATAAAGTATAAAACAAAACGCATGACTATGAACTGAACTGAATTGAATTAATATAAAAAAATGTTCTTCAAGAATTTTATATTGTAAGGAAGAAAACGCGCAATGAATTATTGAAATTACAACATAAAACAGTCAACTTGAAGATAGTATAGAAAACGCTCACACCACAGAGTTGTCCAGATTGCTTTTGGCACGGAATCGTTGATTTTTTTGAAGTCATCTACATCTCGTCGTTGATTGGAAAAGGAGACCTTAAACTGAATTGTTTCGATCGAAATTGTTGTTCTAATGCTTGTGGAATAAAGATTTGAACTCAGATTTTGAGGAAACCTGAACTCATATCGAATTTTGGAAAGTATTTGGAGAAGCTTGCGATATTCGTAATTTTGAATTAAAAACAAATTTTTTATTTGTATGAAAAGTTAGATATATGTATTCCGAAAGAGTATGTTGCAAAAAGAAAATATCGCAAGTTGCTTGGGCAGCGTGAAATATTATATTTGTTAGCTGTCGACACCCTAATCTAAACTGAAACTCGAGTTCAAACTCAAGTAGACGGGTGTGTGCACACACGACTCTGGAGTTTGAACGAATTTCGAACTTAAATGAATAAATACCTTGTCCCGACATTGAACCATGCAATGTACTTAACGTTGTAGCTGCCGATAGCGTGGTGTAGGTACCCTTCGGAGTGTAAGTGAACGTATGTGATTCGCTCTTTTTCCCACTGGAAATTATCGAAAGCTGTACTGTGATTGGTTTGTGGAGGTTCTGGTGGATGTACGGCGGTACGGTGCAAATAAGGTGAGTCTGAAAATGGAAATGGTGAATGAATTAGTAAAATAAATCAGACAACACATTGTCACTGCCGCTTAACTTCTGAGTAAACTTATTCGAAGCTGCTCCACACAGCATCTCGATTTCTTACCTGTTGTAAATATTCCTTATCTGGTAAAACTGAATCCTCCCATAGGGAGCCCAAGGGTACCATTTCATTTGACGAGTGCAGATCTTCGAGAGTTTCTTGAAATAAGACACGAGTATCTTTGAGGAAATTTTTTCCTATAATAAATAGTTCCAGACCACCATCAACTGGGCAAGAGTTCAGTGATTTTTTACAGATTTCCGGAACACCAGGTGGTTGCGCTAAAAGTAAAAATTATCATATTATTCCCTTGTTTCAGACATGGTTAATATGCGTAACAACTTACTGCAGATAATTGGATTTGAACACACTTGAAGTGTTTCCATTGTTCCATCGTCATAGGTTAATTGTGTGCGAAACACCATACGGCAGCGGGTGGATTTCTTTTTGCTCTTCTGAGCCAAATGATCGGGAAAACGGTGCTCGACATCGACATTGCGTTCCTACGAGAAAGATGTTTTCAATTAGATAAAATTTGTGGATAGCGGAATAACACTTTTGTAATTGGGGGCGAATTGCATACAAAAATCTTAAACAATAAGTGTCGGTGCACACATGCGCTTTTTGTGCCGCTCGGGTCCGCAGCGAACCAATATACAAACGATTTGCCTAGAATTAAATAAACTACATAGTACAGTGAGCGTCAAAAGTGAGTGAACGCCGGCCAATGCTCTTTTAGGTTTTCTTGAATGTCTTGAAACACAACAGATGCAACCCAAAGTCCGGGCCCAAAAGTGCATCAGTTATTCTTTGCTGACGATGGAGCCATCATAAGTGATGATCAAACTTCCCTGCAACGAGCACTTGATATATGGGTGGATGTTTTGGAGGGTAATGGGTACCGCATTAGCCAGAAAAAGACCGAGTACCTGTGTTGTCCATTCTCCAATCCACTCGGGCCTATACCAGACATTTATTTGAATAGAAATGTGCTTCCCAAGTGCAAAAAGTTCAAATATCTGGGTTCTGTGATAAATAGTGAAGGAACATGTGAACACGATATAAATCATCGCGTAAGCGTAGGGTGGATGAAGTGGCGGGATAATTCAGCAATCTTCTGTGACAGAAAAATGCTCCCTAAGCTGAAAGGAAGGCCCTACACCGCAGTTGTACATCCGGCGCTCACAGAGAGAGATCCTTCTAACCCTGTTAAAAAGGCAATATCTGTCAACGTTTCAATGCAAGCGCGAAAGAGAGGCAGGCCTAAAAACTCATGGATCACACAAATGCAAAAACACCAGCATTTGATCGACCTCAGTGATGAAGTGATCCGAGACAGGGATGCCGATATTTCTTGAGGTCGAACCGGCGAACCCCACAGGCGGACCAGTAGGGATGCAGTATAGTGGGAGGGTTATGATCCCCATAATTCAGATCATAACCTCGTCGAAAAAGAAGAAGAAGATATAGGCAAGTGCACAAGAATAAGTGAAGAATTTCTTGCCATAAAGATGAACTGCATAGTTACTGCATCGATCACTTAACGCACTCACCTTTAGGATTCCGACACAATCGCATGTGACCGTCATGTCCGATTCTGGCTTGAAATCAATCTCAATAATCATTGTGCCCTCGACTTTCTTTTCATTGCATTGTGTTGAGTTCTTTCCAGCGACTTTGCACGCCTGATAGAACATGTGTGGTGCTACTCGGCCAACATCTGTTCCAATGAATACTTGCATTAGGGCGGGTTTATTATAACCAACCAGACGAACGATGGGAAATCCATTTCCACTGCGATCCTTGACAGCACCTCGGCTGCCTTCGGTTTGATATCTGCAAATCAAAGAGTATACTTTAACAATCTGCTTTCAAATTTGATTTGATGTAGAGACACATACCTAGCTCTGTGCTGTTGTTCCGGTTGCGATACAATCTCTAGCTGTACTCGACCATTCGAAGAGGTGGCGACATTATTCATTGATGCTGCTGGCTGACGCTTGTGTCCAACACGGGATGCTGTCCTCACACCATTCGAAATGTATCTGCAAAGAAAAAGACCAATAAATTGATTACTAAATGAATCCAACCAACGAACATGTAGTAATTTCATGCAGAAAGCGCACTAAAGCTGTAGTTGTAGTTTCAAAGCTAAGCTGAATGAGTTAGTAATGAGTATGTGAAATGAATTCATTGATTTCGTTCGTACAAGTAGAAGGAGAATTTACAAAGCAACGAATAAAAAGCGCACTCAGTGGTCTACGATTTAGAACAGAAACAATTAAAAAAAAAAACATTCAAATATCCTTACTTTGTTGTCACTGATGGCACTATTGTTGGACTGTTGACTAGTGGATTATTCGTTGCTGAAGCAATTCTACTTATGAACGCATCTTCACTGCAGGCATCATCGTTATCTAGTTCAACAACACTTTCGATCTTTTTCCGTTTTGCTCGGTATTGGACACGATTCTGAATGGAGTGATTTGGTGTTGAAGTGTATGTATCATCTGCCGAGTCGTCGGTGCCGATTTCATCGTGTTGTTCTGCATCGTTTCGCGTTGATCTAGTGTAAAGATTTTGTTTGGTTTTTGATTTTAATTTAATGAAAAGGTATTTTTGCTTATTTAATTAGTTTTTTTTTTCTACGTGAGTGCTGCTTATTGAGGGTGGTAAAGATTAAATTTGGTTAAAAAAAAAAAGAGTTAATATAATAGAGGAGGAGGTAGAATGGAATAGAAGTGGTATCTACAACAACACACGTGGATGTAGACGTAGTATCTACTACAACACACTGGTACGCACATTTTTCGCTAAAGATTGAATCATTTCTTTCGCCTATATGTACTCGCTTAGGCCACTCGAACACGCAGCTTATTTTATGATCAAACTAGGCGCGTTTTAAGTATCCGATTGTAGGGTATATTCTCCAGATTTTTGATGCAGCTAATTTTACCCTCGTATCTACCCCATACAGACCGCTGATTCTCCTGTAGAGAGACCACTTTGTTCTACAATATCATGATGCCATTTAATGTTAAAGTGTACTCTGTCAGCGAAAGCAATGAAAATGTGTCTTCATCGTTAATTTAAATTAGCTTTACTAGTACTCGTAACTCAGTGTTAAAGATAAAACAGCATCTAGGTCAGTCACACAACACAAAACGAACGAATGATTGCTATAAGCAAGGCCTAGGGTCTTAAATCGACCTATTGCGACAAATATTTATTAAGATTTCAGTCTTGACAAGTTTAATAAAAACTAACAATAATGAAAAAGACTTCTAAAAATTGCTTAGTATGGCCGTTAAAATTTTGAAAATGATACCGTTTAGACGATAATTTTAGGGCAAGCGATTTTCAATGGCTTGAAACATATTAGCGCAGCAACATCAACATCTTCTATGCAAATGGTATCCAACTTATAACTCAGCAGTCAACTGACATTCAATATTGGTTTTCACCACTGTTTCAATCATACAACTCCGACTTTTGGGATTGTTCCTACTGTCAAAGATTCTGTTAATGTTGTTGTGCTAAACTTTGTGTTGAATGCTTTAAAAGTAATGGTCCCGAAGATGGCCAGTAAGAAGATTTGTCTCCAGAAGTTCCATCATTGCCATCACATGTAGAGTTAAAATGGCACCTGTCGCAAAGAAGCACGAGTTAAAGTTTAACGACGTCAAATTAATGTAAAAGTCAACAAAAAATTACATTTAACCATTTGAGCTAGAGTTTGACGTATCGCTAGTCATCTATCGGTCAACGGAACGTGGTCATTTCTTGACTAAGATTTAGTAAGGTTTTTCAAAAAAAGGAACATTTTCCTATTATACTTTCTTTTCCTTATTTTATAGCAACATCATTAAATTCTCACGCGATCGCTAGCAGTTAATTTAATTGAGTTGATATGAGAGTACTAAAAATGCAACCGAGCTTTGTTTTTTAACCAAACTGAACTTGTTTATTATATATTGATGACACAAGTTAGTTGTACCTCGATTTAAAATGTTCATATTTCCACTACATTTACAGAAATATATCCCGTAAGTAGGCGATTTTGTTTTTAAGAACAACTTATCACAAGGTGTAAGTTACGTGATATTCTTCGATGAAATGGCAGACGTATGCCCAGTTTCACAGTGAGAGTTAAGTGTAACTTAAGTTCGAGTAGAAACACTTGTATACATTTTTATAGTCTCACAGTCTGTCACACACAGTCACAGTCACAATAATAACTCCAAATGGTAACAAAAAATTGGCAGCACTTATAAAAAGGTTTATTTGATTTGCAAAATGGGTTGGGAACAACAAATGACCCGGAAATTTTGTTCTTCACATCACGCAAATGAAGAAGGGTTTGGAAAATTTGTAGAACTATTCATTTCGTAAAAGGGCAGCACCTCAGTAAAACTAGGCTTATGTATGCAGCCGGATGAACTTACAAACCGTTTAATTGTAATAACAAGTAAAAGTGTTATCATCGGCCTGGCCGATGCTTTGATACCCTCCACTCTATGTACTGTATAGGTACACGCATGTGTCTAATATTGGTTTTGTATGGGAGGTACGAGAACTACTTGACCGACATAGACAATTTTTAATACCAACTTGACAACTGTAAAAACAAGTCCTATCACAAAATTTCATTCACCTTAGTCGATTCGTTTGGACGCTATCGTGCTTTTAACAAACAGAGAGATATATGCGTCAAATATTGGCTTTGTATGGGAGGTAACAGAACTACTTGACCGACATGGACCATTTTTAATAGAAACCTGAAGGTTATAAATATAAGACCTCTTATAAAATTTCATTCGCCTACTTCGATTCGTTTGAACACTATCGTGATTTCAGCAGACAGAGAAACACATTGGTTTCATGGTGGTTTTGTATGGGAGGTACCAGAACTACTTGACCGACATAGCCCATTTTCAATAACAACCTGACGACGGTAAAAATAAGTCCTCTGACAAAATTTTATTCGCCTAGGTCGATTCGTTTGGACGCTATCGTGTTTTCAACAGACAGACGGACAGACAGACAGACAGACGGACATGGCTAAATCGATTCAGAATGTGATCCTGATTCAGAATATATATACTTTATAGGGTCTCCGGTGACTCCTTCTTGGCGTTACAAATGTAATGACAAAGTTAATATACCTTCCTGTGGAGGGTATAAAAAAGCAGCATACATGCGGACATATAAAAAGATGGTGGAACATAATATTGCGATCAAGCGAAGAGTTACACAGTCAATTGCTGTTTCTTGGAAGACTCTATACACGACCCTCATCGTCCTTTTTATGTCAGGAAATATTATGCACTACGAGAGATGAATGAATATACCTTTGGTCGTTTTGAATGCTAAATTCTTCCAGTAAATCTCGGTCTTGTTTTCACTAAAGGAATTTGGAGAACAGCGAGCGAACGAAAAGCTGTACAGCGACATCGACTTGATACGTAAAACTGATACAAATTTTTGATTTCAGGGCGAGTATGTTAGCATAAATGTGGATACTGTCCGGTTTCGGTATACGTAACGTATCCCTCATCATAAAAAACATCACACCTACAATCATTAAAGTATTTCAGTGTGTGAAAGTGGGACCAAGATTGGTTGCTTTTGATTTATTATTTCTGGTAGGAAATTGAATTCGGTTAAAATATTCAAATAGGAACTGACGGTACATGGTCATTGCCATGACCGTCGTGGCTGCACACCAAAAAAAGGCATCATTGCAATGAAAGATATTTCGGCAGATATGGTAACAGTGAGGTCAGAAACTGACTAAATCTCTCCAAATACCAAATAAAGATTTCTGTCATAAGCTCGATTGTTTAGAAACGAAACATTCATTACTTCAGGTCATTTTTTTAGATACCAATGCAAATTAATTTGCAAATGCCTATTCAGATGAATTAAGGAGGCGTTTCATAAAATTTTTATTACTCATAGATTCATTCAAAATTTACATCAAAAGCGTGCGAGATTCTAAAACCCACAGAGGTCATACCTGCTTCGACGAAATATAAAGACACCCAAAGCAAAAGCACGAATGCACGTTCAGAAGCTGAGAACGTTTTTTATATCTCAAAAAGTAGAGCTGCTACTGGGAAACTGACTTTACATGCGGAATCATCGGGGCAACTGCCACAAAACCACTGTTTATCAATTATAATATAATTATTATAAAATTAAGATGGTGCCACAGACGAACGAAAATCCATTTAAATTAAGTCGACCTCTTTAAATCGGTCCAATAATATGTATGTACGTATAACTTTAATGCAATTGCACATTACCTTACGCTGGCGCTGGTTTACTTTGATAAAATTACATAACGATTCTTCTTTAAGTTGCCTAGCCGGAGTTTTTATGGCAGAGAGCTACAATTTCAATTTTAACTCTGTTCGAAAGTGTTATTGGCATGGAAAACGTGTGGCTGGTGGCACATGACCAAAGGTCGTTCTTTCTGACGCAATCGCTTATCCGTAGTACCGGCGGCTATCGTTGTACCTATTTCTAGGAACATGACAAAAACCTAAATTTTGAAATTAGTTATTGGTACCTACTTAAGACATTAGCACAATGTGATCCCATAAATCTCACCAGTAAGGGCGATTCGAAAACTCGTGTTTACAAAATATTTCAATACAGCTGATGCGGTAAGCAAATCATTATACAATTAAAAGTGTACACTTATAGATAATGACCTATTACACTTAATTAAGAAAAATCACACCAACACTATTTATAAATAAATTCGAAAATCAAGATTATCAACAGAAACCGTTTAAAGCATCACCTTCCACAACTATGCACTCGATTTAGATGTTCGCCGAGAGCGAGCAGAGAGATAAGATGATTTAATATTGCATTCTGTTGATAACACCAATTGCCGTTTTGCATTTTGTATGCTCTTTCACCATGACCTATATAAACGAACTGATTTGACTGTCTACACTTTTTCTACTCTCGGGCGAGATTATATTTCAAGACTGTCTTAAGTGCCGGCCCGTCGGCTGTACGATTTCGAATGGCTCTTTTAGGGACACTGGCAACTGTCATTAAGTCAAAAGTTCGCAATCAAAAGCTCAAAAATGATAAATTGTAATCCAGCTATGGGAAGTGTACATTTTTTTTTTTGAAAAGCTAATTATTTGCTCGTGCTAATAAATTGACATAAGCCCGCCTGCTTGATTAAGCGAATAATTAATTATTATTTTTGGAACAGCAATCAGATTAAGTAAGTATAGCGATCGACTTAAGTGGATGTCATGAAAAGGAAGCCAGACTACCATGCAGAAAGAACGTTTTATTGATCCCTAACAACAGGCAAGAGTTTAGCCCTTACAGCAAGCTCTAGCATTGTTTTTGTTTACAAGATATCAATCTAATAAACGGATTTTCGATAGGAACAAGAAGAACAAAGCACCTGTGTGAGCTACCACACGATTTGTCCAAATGGTTCGTTTGGCTTGGCTAGAATAACTGGCTACCACTTTATGAGGGTAGTTCACACGGCACTGCTTTTGTGGACTGTGGATTTAAAAATGTCTACCATGTCGGCGGTAACGTGTGAAAAAATATTCGCGCATTGGTAACGGGTGAAAACTGTTTTTAGAATGGCTAACAGTATGCACAAATAAGTTCAAACTCATAACTCCGATTGTCGTCGGTACGGTAAGGTAACAGCGAAAATAGAAAAAAAATACGAAACTTTCGACAAACCTTCTGATAACGATATAGAGATTGAACAATTTGTTTTTTTTTTTTTCGAAATCAATAATCAAGTTGAAGAAATGCACTTGCGTGAATGGATTTTGTGTAATAAAAGTGTGAAATTATGATGGATTAACCTAATTTATGTGACAGGATAAAGCATAACGGTGACAACATCAGGGTGATCGTATGTATATTGATTGCTATTTTAGTGATGGATAAGAACTGTTGTATTTTTGCAGGTTGGATTGACTTGAACGGATTAAGTGCTATAAATAATTAAATTGACTTTTAACGATCAATTTAGCGATTAACGGTTTGAAGTGCTACTTCAATGGATAGTTGTTAATGAAAAACTTTGCACCACATAGCTAAAGGTAGAAAAAACAAACAAATTATAAAGCCAAAGTTTTTAGCGAAATGGTTACTAAGCAGGTGTAGTTAGGAGTGATTGCAAATTAAGGGCTTTATAAGGTTTAAGGAAGATAATGGCTGTTGAAGAGTTTTATAAGCGTCGCTAAGCTCATGTTTATGTGAGCAAGTAGTTATCGCGGAAACTTAGGACAGACAGCAGATAAAAATGACTGTTCTTCCGATTGAACCGAAAATAGATTGAACGCGATTGACTAGAATGGCTTAGTCTTTCGAGCACTCACCAACCGTCCTCCAAAAAGTTAGTTTTCCACATACAAAATTTTAATTTAATTAACTTGGTTGTTGGCACATAAAAGATTTTTAATGCGAGTTACTGGTCCTTCGGTTTTAAGCTGTTTCTTGGTATTCCCATCCCAGCTTATAGGAATGCATTGTCAAAACATTTACATTGCTTAAGCTGAGTAACGCCAAGTTGATGCCAATCAGAGTCTACCCTCTGCACACAACACTCAAAGTGATTCACACATCACACTTTAAGATTTTATTTACGGGCAATAAACCAGCAAGGAGCATAGATGAGTAAAGATACTAAAGTGATTTGCCTGGTAACAAGAGAAGAAATGCCGATATGGAGCTTCTTTTGGAATACCTCCAGTAGAGGAACATAGAGGTTAGAAGTCAGAAGAGAGACAGACAAAAATCCATGTAAAAGATAAAAAAGCTGTTAACGCAATTGATAATATCGATCAAATGGTCGTACAATCGCACTAGCTTAGGCTTCCTGTCAGGCAAGATGTTAACCAGATGAGGAGAATTAATGTCCAAATTGAAAAAAAAAAAAAAAAAATTAACAAAATACTGAGTAAGTTGTGTTTTTCGAAATAGCTATAGAGTTTGTCTTGGTAAAAACTTATGTTCAGCAATAAGAATAGACTGTAACTGATGTGCATATTCGCAGTTGTCATACGCTTGACAGGAATCCATAATGTGCATATAATTCCACCAAAGGGTGTCCGAATAACCGCAAAAACTCAAGCAGTTAAATATGATAGAGCAGCGTAGTTAAATTTACCCTCAGTCTTCTCAAAGCTTCTAGGGATTGTAAAATGGACTTGCACATCCACAGAACAGATCAATATAATAAATCGATATCTATATTTATAAAAATGGTGGCAAAAATGTATAGTAATTCATCAATTGAGAACGGCTGGGCCGATTTGGCTTAAATTTTTTTATCAGTTGTTCGTATTTGCCAGGAGAATGTTCTTCCGAAAGATAATTTTGGGAAAACCTCCGGAAAAGTCGGGAAATTGAAAAAAAAAAATCGAAAATTGATTTTTTTTATGGAATTTTGTGTGCAATTGTTCCGGAATGGCTTTTCGAATGGAAAAATAGAAAATTCCGGAAAAACGCGAAAAATTAATTTATTTTTTCGACGAAATTTTGCATTTTATCGCATGATTTGATGATTTTGGACGATGTAAAGGTGGAAAATTCGTTGTGAAGCTTGGAAAATTTAGGATTGTGAATTTCACTGTGATAAAAGACGTTTTGCGTGCATTTTGGGTGGAGAAGTTAACGAGATAAATAATAGATGGCGCCAGGTGTCCTTTTCGCATTGTCATTTTCTTTTCATAAATATCTTTTCATTTTCAATGTTATTCAAGCGAAATATCATCAAGGGCAAATTCAAAGGAGAGAAAGTCCTACTAATTTTTCATTAAAATTCAAGCGGATTCGGTTCCCCGTTCGATTGGCTTTTGCGATGACAATCAATAAATCGCAAGGCCAAATGTTGGAAGTCTGTGGAATTAATCTCGAATTTCCCTGTGTTTCGCACGGTCAGCTGTACGTTGGCTGTTCGCGTGTTGGCAAACCGTCTTCGTTGTTTGTTTTTGCGCTCGAAAAAAAATTGTGTTTATCATATCGCTCTTTACTCGTTTCGATTCCATTCAAATAAATCTGTGTTTTATTTTCACTCTTGAGTTTATCTGAAGGCGTTAAATTGGGGTGAGACGAAGTTCGCCGGGTCCGCTAGTAACATATAATGCAATAACTTGTTGTTTCGTGTAACAGGTGGAAGGTGTTTTAAAATCACACTACAACGAAATTAGTTTCATATCCTATGTTACAGTACGAGGTGGACCAAGAATTACCCAAACAACCCCCCAGTTAGTTCGACCCGATACGTGACCACCAGCTAGAAACAGCTACGCACAACCACCGGCTAAAAATAAAGGCAACGAAATAAAATCAGTACAATGCCGAAAAAGGGGTTTTTTCTTGTAAGCACCTATAATATTGACTGGAGTTCGAGTTTTTATAGCTTTAGAATTTGGGATCACTTAAAAAACATAAAACAGAAAACAAAAATGGAACTGCATTGACTTATGTAAGGCACATAAAACGCAAGATATTTTTTTTATTGTACTGTCGCTTCAGGCTCAAACTTAATTTGAAACTATCGAATAAGAAAAGACGCAACGACACCACTAATACGATCCACTTAATAAATGTTAAAAATGGAATGTAGCAACAAGGACGACAGAAAGCAGCTGAGACAACACAACCCGAATATTATTGCTGTTTTGCATTGTAACGATGAATGAATGAAAATTGAACGATAAAAGAAAAATAGAAAACACATCAAGCCATTATTAAATGCAACAGCAGTATTTATACCAAGGTGCTCTTAACATCCAACAGATCCGTGTCGCATGATAGTAAGTTATATGTGCATTCTGTTGTAAAGATGGCTTCCTTACCTTGAGGCTGGTATTGTCCTGATCATATGTTGACTGTTGTTCTGCACTTCGACATGCTGATCAAAGCCAAAACCACTGTCATTTGAATTATCACATGGCGGTGGCTGTGGTCTCTGTGGTATTCGTTTACCCGGTGGGATCTTGCCCGGACCAATCTGAAAATACAAACAAAATACATTAGACATCATAGCAGCTGATTAATTTAGGTTACCGCACTTACTCTGGATATCGAATGCAATTTACCGGGTAATGCTTTGCCAGGATGTCGTTTCGATGGTATCCGGAAACCTTTTCTGTGTACTCTTGGTGTCATCGTTGATGCTGTGGCCATGGTCATTCGCATCGCTGCAAAAGAAATAAATTGTCTATAAGCAATGCATTCATCATCATTATCATCATCATTTTATAAAGTGTGTACTCAATTGTTATTCAATTCAAAGCAATTTCATATTAATTGTGTGTCTACATTGCGTAAAGTATCTAAACGAGCCAGCCGTCAATGCTGTAGAGCAGGAAGGCTGATAAGACTGTGTAAATTGTCCGCAATAAAGCTTCATTTGGTGATGGCTTTCTTTTGTTGTGTCGTCGATGTCGGTCGTCGATGCTCGCGCCGGCAAGTGTACGTAGTTGTGGCCCCATGAAAACTCCATGTATTTTATCTCAATTATAGCAATGTAACGGGGTGCATTTTACATGTTCGTTATCAAGCAGATGATTGCTTGCATTAAAGGAAATCAAAACAATCGTTACGGGGCTAATGCACCCTAGTCGATGACAGCAATGGAGCGTACTTGAGATGTCGGTCTCAATTAAAAAGGGAAAGTTGAGCGAGTCCAATTGGATTTTTTTTTCATTTCGACTTGGAATTGGGACTGTTGTAGGTCAGGAGCTATTGGGTTTTCGTACTTTTTTCAAAAGAACATAAATAAATAATAATAATCGATGAACGGACGCATGAAATATGATTAATCGAAAATCAATATGAAGCAAATTGCTATAAAAGAGTTGACAATACAAATAGACGGGCGTGTCCCTTTAAGGAGTGGCCAGGGACTACCTTCAAGTAGTGTTTCAAAGGAAATATTAGGTTAGTATTAAACATCAAGGCTGTGTTGGTAAAGAATGTAATTATACCTTGTTTGGCGATTCATTCATTTAAATTCAATCGCCCGCCTAAAGGTATGCTCTTCACTGAGAGTATTTTGGAAAATTGGTTTGGAAATCAGTGGTGCTATTTTTGTTCTTTCAAGGTTGGTATCTAAACTAGGTCAAATTGTTCCAAGGGAGGATATGTGTCAAAGCAACATGTGGCGCAACAAAATATATTTTTGAACTTATAGCAATCTAACAATTTTGATTGGTCTGTGTATTAAAATTACCGTTGCATGAAACCAGGAGCACATTTAGCAGGCGTATAGCAATATTTCTATAAAGACGCCTAATAAAAGCGATTAGTGAAACTGTATTTAAAAGAGATAAGCAAAAACTATACATTAAAACAGAAAAACTGATTAAATCCGGATTTCGTAAATTAAAATGAATATTAAATTAAATTAACACAATTAAATAATCATAAAATAAAACCTCAATTAGTAAGCTCTTGGTCCATCTTTATTCTTTATAACTTCTCTCATCCGACTTTGCATGTAAAAAAACAACTTAAGAATGACTTTAGGTCTAACTTTACTCTATTCTTCTATTAACAAAGTTTTTAGCTGATTTTTTTTTTTTAATTGTTGAGAGCATACTGATACATACTTTGTTTTGCCCTAGTTTGCCGCCATAGGCCTAGCTTCTCACAACAATTCGTTTGTGTGAGTTTTTATTTTTTTGGACGAACGGAAGAAACGTACAATTTTATGCAGAGTCCGAACGGATGAATTTAGAAGCTTTTCCATGACATTTATACTTTTGAATGTTTGTCAGACGTTCGCGAGAGGTGGCGCAGTGGAAAAAATCTTAAAATGTAGTTTGTGTTTTTCCGAGTATCGGTCGGTCCAACACACTGACAGCTGTGCTTACCCTTTTGTCTTAAGGTGCTAGTACCTACACAGTATGTAGCACGCCACATATATATGTGGCTCTGACGTAATTTTGACGTCAGCGTATGGTCCCAATGGGTACATACCGTGTACAAGCTCTCTTTGTGCGCTCTCTGTTGACGTCAGAGCCACATATATATGTGGCGTGCTACATACCGTGTACTAGCACCTTTACTAGTATGCGACCTTAATGCCAGTACGACCAGTACTGCAGATGAAACAGAATTTAACTTGCATCGGTTGCTCTCAATGCGGTGAAAAATACGAGAGTGCAACACAGACGACAAATAATTCCCGTCTCTTTTCCTCGTATGCATCAGTAGCTGAATTTAAAAATTCGATGCTGCCAAGTCGATTATAATTAATTTCACTGCGTTGCTATGCAGTGGATTTAGAAATAGAGACATGTTGCAGTGCTGCGGTGGGTGCAGAATTTACATTTGTATCATCACAGTGAATTATGCACGTGTGTTTTGGGCATAAAATAGATCAGATTATTACCCACCATGGTACCGATCTGGACTTCGAAAGTTTTCTGAAGTATCTGTTAATATTTGGTCGGTTGTGGGCTTACCGATTCTAAAACCATATTGGTAAAGGCCAATCAGTTATTTGACAAAGTACAACAGACAGGATCTTGTACTCAATGTTAAGCAGACTTATGTATGACTCCATAGTTGGCGCAGTTTAGAGAGTCTCCTTTTTTATGGACTGAAAAAACGATGCTAAGATTCCATTTATCTATCAGTATACTTTCTTCCGATCAAATCTTGGAATCGCCTACCGTCTGGTCTAAAAGACTTGCGAGAATACTGCAAACTACAAATGACGTCAACCCTCAACTCTGTGAACAATGTGAACCGTATATGAACGGCTACTACATACTTTAAAAGGCTTCTTAAAATCAGTGCATATTGCGAGAAAGCAAAATAAATTATTCAGAACAAATACGTAAATAAACAATGTGACAGTTGTAGCATAGTCCACCACAAATGTGACACATGCATACCACTATAAACATTATAATATTTCGCTGAAAATGTGTATTTGTTTAGCATTAGGAGCTAATAATAGTTTTCATGCTTCCTATGTACACACGCGGAGATAGTGATACCTACAACAATCTAGATGTTATTTCGATGAAATACGCTGTTTTGTTGATGAAACAATGTGCGCGTATTTAATTCGCGCGTGGGGTAGGTAATAAACGGACTAAGACTTTTCGAATGATAACATTCTTAAGTGGAGTACAATTTCCAATTCTTGTCAAACAAATTGCTAAAGCTATTCAACGAACAATATTCTACTTGCGTAAAGCAAGTGAAAAACGTTAACGAGATAATAGGTCATAAAATTACTTACTCACTTTCGAGTATGGATAAGGCGCGGTCGCAGGGGTTATACAAACAAGCGGGGGTACTATAATATAAAACGGATTTTACTCAAAATATCCGGTATGAGCCGAAAGGAAATTTGATTAAAACATAGGTATTTCGTGAAAAGTTTTGTAATTTTTTTTTGTTGGTTATAATGTTCATAAGTTAAAAAAGAGATTTGGGCTAAAATTGAAAACAGTTTATTTTAGGATTATACCCTATTCACATTAATCAAGCTTTAATATGGGACTTTTTTTTTTTTAAGAAAATTCTAGTCAGCTTATTTTGTGAATGAAATTCAGAAAGCGACATAATACTACAATTACGTTTCAATGTCGAGTGGGCGTGTCAGTGGGCAGATTTTATAAATATTTCTGTAAATAATGTTGAGGTATAAATGATTAACAGAAACAGTCCGATACACAACTCTGATTAAAAAATAAAGACAACGAGCGGCATCAATAAATAATTTTTGGGGTCCACCTTAAAGTTTTCGTGCAAAATGATCTACTGTGACATACAAAGAATTTTTGTTGAATTTCAGAAATTATTAGTAGGTTGGAACAAAAACTGCCACATATGTATTAAACATTTAAAGCTGACATGAGTGCCATGAGGGAGTCACAACATATCTACGTTCTATTATTAAAACGAACAAAAAGGGAAACTATTTTAAAAATGGCATGGAGTCTAGTCTCTAAAGGACCATTCACATGAGAGCGACCAACTACCTACCAACGAACGAATATTCGTAAATTTTGACAGTCCGTGCACATGAACACTTTTTGAAGTCGCGGCAGCTCGCAAACATCAGCCACCAGTTTCTACCAGCAATGTCTAGTTTGAGGTTAAATTCGAGCGTATGTTTTATTCTCTAGTTTGTGGAACGCAAATTAAATGATATGGATTGCGAATAAACTTTGACAATTCGCGCCAAGGGTGTTTTCGTTCGTTCGTTGTTTAAACTATTTTTAAACTTGTTTTCTTAATACATGCGAGTTTGCTCGCATTCGCATATATCATCAATTCGTTCGTTCGCTTCCATGTGAATGGTCCATAAAATAGTGGACAGTATAGTATAACATATTCTGTGTGACGAAGTATGTGTCGAACTTATATCACCCTATAAGCGATGGTTTACAAATAAAGCAATAAAATGTCTGTTGTTTTTTTAACAGATCGTCTTTGGTCAGCTATGACATTGAGATTTCATCGCGTAAAAAATGAAATTAGTAGCAAATGGATAATTTAAAAATGTTTATATTGAAGTTTAAGACTTTCAGCAGTATTTCATTTTGAATCTTCACCTTAGATAGTTTGTAGATCACAATAGATAATTTTATATGCAAATGTTCGCTATTGTGAGTTCGTAAAATTTAGTATGGACACTAAACATTTTTATTATTACTACAACGGAATGTATAACATTTCGGACGATCGGTTAATAAAACTGTTTCGTTTGGTATATTTAAGGATGTGGTATAAACTGATATTTAAATGGTGGGCCAAACACAAGTTTCTTTTTAAAAATACAATAAAATGAACAAAATTAAATTTGTTCCATGGCTTTATTAGTAAGAGCAAACATTCCCATTAATTAAGGAACACAACGGCCAAGGCGGCCAATTGACATCGTCAAGACGGCTGATAACACGATTTGATAATTTGGTGCGCAAAAGATCGATTGTGGCATGGGCTGTGTGGCATGGCGCGCGCAATCAAGTCGGTTAACATGGCCCTGTAATGCCGACCGTTGACTGAAACGTTGTTTCAAGACTCATTTTCGACAAAAAAAATGGTCCAATGATGCCACCACTCCACTATCCGCACCAAACTATCACTCTCTGTGAATGCATTGCCTTTTCGACATTAACGTGCGGGTTTTCCGAGCCCTAGATGTGGCAATTTTGTTTATTAAAGTAGCCGGCGAAATGAAAATGCGCACAAATTTGCGTACAGCAGGCGGCGGTGGGTGCTTCATTTCGGACAAAACTTCACAGCACTCTCTTTGAAAATAAGTATATCCCGGTATTGTGATGTAACTGAATGGCAATGGGCCCCCTTTATGGTGGCTAGTGTTACATGAAAGTCGTCATACCCTGTTTATTCTAACCTAATAAAATTTAATCGGAATCATTAAACAAAATTGCAAAGAAAGAGCAGTGTTTTTTTTTAATAAGCCGCACTTTGACCTAAAACTTTGTGTGGTTTTTTTTTTAAACAATATTTTCCAGACAAATTGTCGACCACCATAACTGAAAAATATTATTGAAATAATTAACTTGTATTACATGAGTATTTATAAAATAACTAGTGGGTCAGTTGTTAGTGTGCTTGAGTGATGATTTCTAGCTTTAACTCCGGAAAACGCAAATTACATCTTAATGCTCTTTATTTACCCCACTGTGCCACCTCGCGCGAAAGTCTGGGGTTAGATCACGTAAAATAAAAACGATTGAACGATATCGTTTTCACGCATGCTGTCTCTATCATAATGTATATGTGGCAATAAATAGAGACTGTTATTGTCAAAACGATGTCGTTCGATCGTTTTCATTTTACGTGATCTGGCCCCTGATAAACATCTGAGAGTATAGGGCCATTGGCACCTACTCGAATAAGCCCGCAGAGATGGAAATGTCATCCTCCAGAGACCAAGCGAGGAATCTTGCTATTTGTTAAGTTTTCGATCTAAAAAGTTATCCCCTTTTTTAAAGGGCCCAGCATAAATATTCAACAAGATCTAATCATCCCAGTTTTGCGAAATTCAACGAAGCACCCCGACTTTATAAATAAATAAGTGCACAACTAAAACAGAAATACAAAGATTTCTGAAAACTAGAAACGTTTTGTTTTGTTTACATTTCTTTTCGCTCCAAAATTAAATGTATTTCCCATAAAAAATATAATTTGAGCCCTTATTTTATTTCATTTCAAATTTTATCGATGAATTCCATCCAACCCTCCATTTTTGTTTGTTTTTCTAAATATATTGAGAGCTTATTTTTTTTTCCTTTTTTTCTAATCCAGTGAAAATTTGGGCGTGGATAGAAAAATGTTCCTGAAAAGCATATTTCACAATATGTGTTGGAGCTGTAGCGCAAATGGCAGTCTTTTATGGAGTTTGACATGCCGCTTGTCAACTAGCGGTCAATGGAACGCGACCAATGTGTCACATAGCAACTTTGAAAAAAATCTATTACAAAAACGTGTTGACGCACGAATGTTGTGTTCATAACATTTACCTATTTAATTGAATTCCAAATAAACATTTAAGACTAATTGCTTCTCAAGCTTATATCTAAGCATCAACGTAGTCACTTAGTTAATCGGACAATCGAGTGAAATTAATAAAAAAAAAACCCCTTACATGTTTTTCTTAATTTTGTGTTCTTTTTATTTCTTAGAGGTGATATTTCCTGTTGTATGTACAATGTACCTCGCAGCAAATAAGATCTGCAGTCGCTAATCTCATCTTAATCGGCCAATGATTTAGTCATAATCTAATACATATAATTATCACGTACATACCGCAAGCTATGTGTGAATTTCAGTTCGCGTCGCTAATATGCCACGCCTCCTCCACACACACGCGCACACTCATTAAAGCTCTCTCATTTAAGACCAGGTTTTATCTCACTGAAAACTAAAATGCAATACACGGATAAAGCCGCCACAATTTTGCAAAAGAAAATCCCATTCGAGAGAAAGTCACATCACAACGGGGGCGAAGAAGTGATAAGCGCGTGTTAGGCGTGTGGTCTGTCTGTTATCTCGTAATCGGTTTACGATATGAGCGTACTTTTACTAAATTGTTATTTATTTATTTAATTTTATTTATTATCACTGGCATTTGCAATAAATAATACGCTACTCGCAGTTGGTGATTCAGTTTCAGTTTATACGCGTTTGTCCTCATTTATACATCTGAAGTGTACCTACTTAACGCTACTGGTGTTGGTGTTAGCCCATTTTTCAGAAAGAGAGATAAACGACAGATAAATGACAGATCTTATCAACAGTGAACACTGTGATGTGATTTGTTTGTGATAATGACGTCTGCCGAAGAGATAAAATATACAAATCGTATTCATCCTTGAGTCGTGCGATTTAATTAAAAAAAAAAAAAAAAAAAAACGATTTCAATTTTTTTGGTATTTCTGCAGCTAATTTTTGATGTTTATTTTTCAAATACAAATTGTCCTCGTCACGACTTTATGTTTTCGTGTTTTGTATGTTTATCGGGCACGTGTTGTCCAACTATTTCGGATGAGAGCTTTTTTGAAAAGCTATTAGATTAGTGTGACGTCTCTTACCGAATTTACTGTTCAAATGTCACTGTAGTCGCTTATTAATGCTGAATGAATTGATTATTCTTTTGATTTGAATGAAAATTACCAAGTACGGTTGTTGTTTTATTATATCCAAAATTGTCGTTCTAATCTTATCGCATGCAAACATTTTTTGAGAAGTTCACATTTAACAATAATGAACCTTCATTTGAACAAAAATCTTTATGTATGTCAAAATGTTGAAAAAGACCTTCGAGATGTGGCTTCTATTGGACCAAAAATACCTCTATATTTCGTATCTAGATAATTTTTGACAGATAATAATTTATTTGGAGATGTGCATGTACCTACGTCTTACATACATTCATTCACTATACATAAGGTTTTCATTAAAGAAAGAATGTGATAGAAGTGCGGCCGTTCGATGTTTTCTATGTTTCTTTCTTTGAAGAAAAATGTGTAATTTCTGGTCAATTCCTAGAATTTTTAATGAACTCATCAATGCAGACTTGTCAAAACGTCAGATTTAATTTTGTATTGTTTGAAGAAGACCATTCACGGTGAGAAGGTCGTAAGGATTGTTGAAATTTTCTACGTAGATATCTTACTACGTGAATAACAGCGTCGGTCGGTGCGTCCGTCCTCACGACCGTTCAGACGTCCGTCTCCCAAAACGTGATCCCAAAACGTAAAATTTAATTCAAATAAGGCGTTGAAAACAACTGTCCAAGTGATAAATACAAACAGCGTTAATTTTGACAAATCGCGGCAGCCAACTGTCAGTTTTGAACGTTTTGAACGTTGCCAGAAGGTGGTAGAAACAGATAAATCTCATTAATGAATTACTCTACCTATCCATTTATGTTTCGATTGTGTTTCAGTTGGCACTCCATAACAGAAGGTACATAATTGAATGTAACCAACTTTTTCTTTAAAGAATTGTGGTCGGAAGTCACTCTTTAGGGGAATAGAACGAATTGACTAAGGGCACTCGGCAACAGTGTGAAATGCTATAAAATCATATTTTGTTTGACATAATATCTACATACCTTCTAATCTAAAGGCACTTTTATTAAAATAGTCCCATGACTTGTGATAACATTTGTACATGATTTATCATATCTATTGACAGATCATAGAGTTTTCGGTTCTCGTTTTTCATTCCACTATGACTTTCTGTTTGAGAGCATTTAAAAGAAACGAAGTGGCTATTCGCACGTTCATTTTGACAGATTTTGAACTAAACTGACCTTCACCGATTTTCGGGACGCGACTACGTAATCCTATTTTAATTAAAAACTCTTTATAAATAGAAAAGTTGTATCAAAAACGTACGGCATAATGTCCGAAAATGATTATACTGGAGTTTAGAGTCCTTGCCGCGAGCGTAGCGAGCCACATACGACATACCCCAACTTGACGCAATATAAACTTTGACATTTCGTTACGTAGTCGTGTCCCGAACAACGTGCGAATAGCAACAGCCTAAAAGAAAAATAGCATTTCCCTGAGAGCGACTTTTGACTTCTCAAATGAAATAGCTGCAGTTGTGTCAAAAATAGGCTTTATCATTTGTGTAGCCATAAATAAGTTCCATGAATGGGGTCAGACCACCGGCTTTTGTGATTTTTGCTACATTATAAGAGGAAGTAGAATAAATTTATTAACTGACTTAAGAGACAGTTAATTTCTCTACAATGGCCGCATTTCGTGTAGCTCTAGCACATAATCTGGTAGATGAAGAAACGCGAGTGAGTGCCGCTAATCATCTAGCGATTAACATCTAGAACGCAGCCAAACATTTGGCAATGTTTCATTAACAAACCCAAAACTTTGGTTCACTGTAATTAATTGCTCCAATAAATATACAATTGCCTATAAAGCACTTTTCATGCTTCCTGTGTGCTTTACTGAAACACAGATTTCAGCTATTTGCATTTTACCTAAGCCTAATATTTCAACAATTCAGAATGATTCTTTAAACTTTAACCAAAGAATTGCATTCAAAAACTCATTAGATGTTTGGTTTATTGCAAAATACTCGAGCGAAACAGAAACTGGTTCTATTTTGTCTTACGTTCCAGACGTTTACGTAACGTTCAACGTCAAAACGCTTGACGGAATATTGTTTGCACACGATTCCCCGTCTTTTAAACAAAATCTTAGTTGGTTAAACCACGTATACTGACTGAGCTTTAGATCAGATATAATTTTTCTGTTCTTCAAGTTAGTTGACAACAGATGTTAACAAAGAAATTTAAGGTTTGAATCTTAAATAATTATTTTAAAACACATATGTATGTAGTTTGGTCCAAAATAATACATGTAATAAAAGAAGCCATTAAATAATCGATATTAACCACATTAATTGGTGGATACATTAAAACGCCAATCATAAAGCATTCTGTCAAAAATCATCGAAAAAGTGTACATAGTGTGATATGTATCTTATATAGAAAATATTTGTGAATGTTGAAGTATTGTTTGAACCAACGGCTACTACGGATTCTATGCATTCTATATAGACCTTAATAGGAAAAATTATTGTTTGCAGTATGTAACAAAACTTTGAACTTAACTTAACTTGTGTTAAGAAGTTACTAAAAGTCTGCTCAAACCAACGCGAAAATGCAAAAGCGGGAGCGAATTTTGATGCGAGAAACGTTGCAATATACCGCCATCGTCATGTATTTATTTGCCTTTGCCGCTCCCGCTTTCGCGGTTGGGGATTGCCTTAAACCAATAAGTAAGTGGTGTGGTGTTATGCTCATTTTGGAAAAGAATGGAAGGAGTGCACAAATTTACTTGCAGCTTTCTCATTTAGTACTATCTAATTTTAGAAAACCAGTTGCATATTTACAATCGACTTAGTTGTTGTTAAGGATAGATAGTTTGGGTACAAAACGTTAAATTCATCAGATAAATATTTTCCAGATAAATGCGGTCATTAAACAATAAATAATAATCAGAAATTTCCTCTTTGGCAAACATAAGTTTTGTTTGTCCAGGTTAAACAAATTTTCTCGCTACCTAGGATGCATCCCAGATATGGAATTGCACTACTTCGTGCGTCACATGTTGTTGTTAAGTGGAAGTTATATCGCATACCCTTATGAATCATTTATAGCCAATAATAATTGCTTATTGTTCTATTATACGAGTACTATAGGTAGGGTATATCATAAACAAAGTATTTATCTTATTTTGCTTTCAAACTGATTTCTTAAAACAAAATTTAAAAAAAAAATCGAATACATATACGAGTAATATTTATGTAATTACGTTTAATAAATACAAGTGGAATATTTTGTTCACGAACAATAATAGGTAGGGTTAATTTGATGTAACAGCAGACCATTATACAATACACATTATAAACAATGTGCATTATATTGGTTGTCTTGAAGCCTGTTGTTTCTTGAGTAATAAAACGTAACAACATCGTTCTAAAGGATTAAAAGGCGCTGGATTGCTTCTTTTTCGTCAGGCCTAGCGCATTCGAAAGGAGATTGGCCACATTTATTACTCGTATTGCCAAAAGTATGCAATTATAGTAAATTATAGTAAATCTAACTGGGACGAGCTGCGTAATTTCTTCGATTCGTTGCCATGGGCTGATATGTGCTTTAGAGATACCGATGTCAATATGTGCGGAAAAGCCGTAACCGAAATGATTTTACTCGGTATGGAACTTTATATTCCACATTGCATCAAAAAACCAGCTTCAAATAAACCCTGGTTTAACAAAGAATGCAAGCGAATTACCGCAGCGAAAAACAAGGCTTTCCGTGAATGGCGGTCAAACCCATCGGAGCAAAAAAGATCAAAATTCATAATTCTTCGAAATAGATGCAACCTAATTATTGAATCGGCGAAGACAACTTACAACGAAAGAGTCACTAACAAAGTAATTGGATGGCCTAACGGCTCACGCGCATTCTGGTCCATGGCAAAGACAATCAGTTTTTACTTTAGTTGCTCTTTTTTTCCACCTCTAGTAAAAGAAGATGGCATGCTAGCAACAACTCCTAAAGAAAAGGCAGACCTTTTCGCTAGCATGTTTTCACTGAACTCCACAACGGCTATAGTACTCAAGAGCTGTGCTCCAGAACTTGCACCTGTACTATGTAAGCTGTTTAGCATGTCGTATTCCCAGAAGACGTTTCCTTCTTGCTGGAAAACCGCTCGCATTCAATCTATTCCAAAGAAAGGGAGGAAATGTCTGCCACAAAACTATCTTCCAATAGCGTTACTTTCAATGCTCTCAAATAGAAAAGGCAATAAATGTCGAAATAATCAAATATCTAGAAGGCCACCGATTACTAAGTGACAGGCAATACGGATTTCGGAGCTGTCGTTCCACATGATACCTGTTAAGCTACGTAACGCACTTATGGACGCAAGCAATTGAACAACACGGCGAATCCAGAGCCGTAGCCTTGGACATATCAAAGGCATTTGACCGAGTCTGGCATAGAGCCCTATTAGGCAAGTTGGCGTCTTATGGATTACCACAACAACTCTGCGGATGGATGCAAAATTTTCTTCTGGGAAGATCGATCCAAGTTGTGGTAGATGGTGTATCATCTAATTCGTTTGCTATAAATGCAACGTTGTTGAGTGCCCCAAGGATCTATTCTTAACCCAACTCTATTTCTTCTCCACATCAACGATTTGCATGGATCGACAAATAATAATATCTACAGCTTTGCTGATGACAGCACTCTTATATCCTCTATCTCGAACAGTGGGCCTGTGAATGCGGCTACATCTCACAGTCAGGGATGTGAACAAATTAGTTCTCTAAATGGTGATCTGGACAAAATCTTGAAGTGGGGAAAAGACAACTTGGTTGTATTTAATGCAAACAAGACACAGCTCACAGCATTTTCCAGGAAAAATGCATTAACAGTTCCTCAGATCCAAATGGATGACCATCCAATCCATCCCAAGGACTCAATGCACCTTCTAGGAGTCACAGTCAATTCAGGAATCACATGGCAGGACCACATATCCTATATCGCAAGATCGGCGTCCGCTAAGTTGAGCTACCTATTTAGAGCAAAGAGGTACTTTAGCCCCAAGCAACCTCTCCTTCTCTACAAAGCACAGGTTAGACCAGGCCTGGAATATTGCTCCCATATATGGAGCTCGGCCCCAAAACATTCACTTAACCTACTTGACAGCATACAGAGACGAGCAGTTGGACTTATTGAAGACCCTACACTCACATCGAATCTGCAACCGTTGGTGCACAGAAGACAAGTCGCTGACCTATGCTTGTTCTATAGGTAATTCCATGGAAGATGTTCCGAGGAACTCAAGGACATTATCCCTCGAAATGCAACTTTTGGGCGCCCCACAAGACAGGCTGCTAATGCTCATGACCATACAGTACACTTGACACTTGACAACCGCGAGGACATCATCTTTCCAAAACATTGAACGAACGAATTTCGAAAAGTCGTATAAAAACAAAGTACTGGAGCCAGATCGCGTAAAATAAAAACGATCGAACGACATCGTTTTCACTAAAGCTGTCTCTATCATATCTGTGACAATAGACAGAGACTGCAAGTATCGAAACGACGTCGTTCGATCGTTTTCATTTTACGTGATCTGGACCCTGTAGAATTCTGCCAAATTCTATTCATTAAACTTAGTTAAACTGAGTTCAATTGATATGAAGTTCAGATTACATAGATTGTGAAACCGAACGAGTTAAACTTCAAATTTAAACTCACGTTCAGGTTCAGTTGAACTTTAGTTTAAATTTCCAGTGTGAAACTGGGGGTAAGAGCTCGTCCGCGAAATAGCCAACTTACACCGAGCAAGACAGAAGCGTTTAACAAACTTCTTTTCACAAGAGGGGACTACTTCAGTACAATTTATTTTCACCATTGAAAGGCGGAATGAAAATAGATGAACTAGTTTAAGTGGTCCATAGATATAAGTTCACAGTTTAAGAACATATATTGTTTCATCGCGTGTTTTCGAAATTTGATTGCCCGTCGGGGATCACCTCTTGAAATATGGACTGTAGCTGACAAACCTTAAAGATCATTAAATTCGTATCCCTGGAATCAACTGTGACTCCAAAATTTTGGACTTTACAAAGAGTTGAAAGCAATCACAATTAAAGGTAGTGGCCACTATTTCGCTTTCTCATTTTTTTTCTTCTCTTTTTCCAAAATTTCCCGGGACGAAATCCCCTATGCCAAAATCTCCCACAAGCAAACTAAACCTTGCATATACCCAACACCTACTCCAAATCCTACAGTGACCCCAAGCAGGGGGGTTGCAGAGGGGCAACATGTCCCCCCATACGTATCTCACTTTTTAACACCAAAATGAGGGATTTTGTTCCTGGGTATTTTCTCTTAGGGTCTTTTGGAGTAAGGGATTTCAGCACAGGGGATTTTGGAAAGTGGATTTTGGAAAGGGGATTTTGGAAAGGGGATTTTGGAAAAGGAGATTTCATCACCTAACCGTTTCGTATAAGAAGTAGGTTAGATCTTTTCTACCAACTCTAAGAAGCCATAATTGACCTTAATGCATTGTCGTAGATCTAATCGGACAAATATGCCGAGCCAAGTTGCAAATAAAAATCTGTTTGTACATATGTACCTACATATTTCGCTCAAGGCCAAATGAATTTTCTGCGTAAATTTTTAATTTTTCTTTCAGTTTTTAACTTTTTAATGGGAATCGTGAATAATCTTAATAAAGTTTATAATCTTATTTGCGAAAAATTTCCATACTTATATTAGCCAGAGAAATAAAAGGAAAAACAAAAGAACGTGCTTTTTATTGACGTATTATCATGTCTGAATTATTACACCTTTTATTGTATAGCCTTAGATTTAAATCGATTTAGTGGCAATTCATATTTTAATGGTGTCTGAATTGTGATTTATTTATTTGATACGAATGAATCGAAGTTTATTCACTTTATAGTCTGTAACTGTCACACCAATATATATATATATTTATTATGTTTTGGCAATATACCATTTTGGCAGTAAAGAACGGGCCGGCGGCGTTAGCAACTAATTGTACAGTGGAAAAAGTTCAATATTTTGGTGTCTATTTTAAAAATGTTGGTATTTAAGGATATTTTAAACGTTTTCGATCTCAAGAACTGAAATATAACATTTTAGTCAGTTGGATGAATATTTTTTTGTTATCCATTCCCAAATAGGTTTGAGTTGGTTTCATTTTTGTGACGATCGAAATGGGATACATACAATTTTAATCCGTATCCAAACAACTAAAAAAACAGATTCTAGGTGTTAATTAAGTTTTTCTGAGGGTTGAATATGAAAGCCACATATTTTTTGATGAATAGGATAAATATGTACTTTACTATACATATCTACATATATGTACATTCTTTGAAAGTCCAAATTGGAAAACAAATGTTTCTGACAATTTAAGAATTTGCACCAATTAAAATGGAATATCGACCACTGTGGCTGGTGCTTTGTCTACACAATTTCGTTTTAATGGAGCATCCCAGAATTGGAAGACTACCAACTCTCAGCGATGTAGAAATGCCAATTTCGGTTTACACGTGTAATTTATGTTAAATGACAGAAATGCCCACGAAATCATTGCTAGTGAAACGTCTTTAATTTCGTATATAAAAATGGAAATAACGATTCACGCACTGACTCATCAATGCTAGAAAGCTGAAATTTTGCACAGAGGTTCCCTTTATAAAAAGGTTTTTATCGGAACATTTTTATATTTCATCCGATCGACTTCAAACTCGGTTTCTGTATTCTATATAAGAAATAAATGAAATCGATTTTACTGATTTTGAAAATTAAGCTTGGTGCCGAGTTATTCAGGGCTATCGTGAACAAATTTCCCCCGAAACATTTCCCATTTTTCAAAAATAGGTATCGGCAATGAATTTCGAAAAAGGGAAAAAGTTTCCCCCCGGAATAAATTGGTATCGTGAACAAAAATTCCCCTCGGAATTTGGTTGAATTCCCCCCGGAATATTTCCTTTGTAAATTTGCAGGTGAAAATGCAAAAAGTAAGCAGTTTCAATAGGAATAAATTTAAAGTCAGTTGCATTTTTTAATTTGTTTGATTTTAACAAAGGAAATGAAAGTGACATAGGATTGGTGTACTCAGTGTATAATTATTGAATGAAAAACGCGACATTGCCAACGGTTTCACTACGAATAGGATCAAATAAGATGTAAAAGGATTTATAAAGTTTGAAATCTAAAGGAACGTTAGAAAGGACTTCTGCGAATGCCGACTGTGCTAATTTAATCTCATGATTGGACTCCTGTCCAATAACCGCCTTCTGCAAGGAACGGCAGGCATGCACTTAGCTTGACGAACGATGGAAAGATTGGCGAATGTTTTTTTGGTTGTTGAGAGATTACTCGAGAGATAATCCAGCAAATATTTAAATGTTGGTTTATTTGAACCTTAGTACTGGTGAAATCTAATAAATATATAAATATGAATAACTATATTACAACGCTATTTAACTTCTACTTACAACGCCTGTGGTAACTTCATGGGATTGGGTGTATCTCTTAAAGTTGTTCTGTTTAATCTCCCTACATTTTTTTTCTGTTGAATTTCTTCCTCCACTAGCAATTGCTGTGAATTTTATAACTTTAATATTTTCTTTTATACTTCACTGAATTGAACTCTTTCTTTACCTAAAGAAGGATAAATCCAATTTGCATATTTGCAATTACTAAAATTAACACAATTCCTCGGTTTAACACAAATAATTTGCAAAAAACTTCCAAATATGAGCTTAAATGACAACTGAATAAATCACAATTGACAACTGTCAATGCATTCGAACATATTTTCGAAAAATTCCGGGGGAAATAAATTCCGATAGAGATTTACGATAGGAGGAATATTTTCCAGGAAACAAAAAATGTTCGGGGGGAATTTTTTCCCCCCGGAATTGCCGATAGCCCTGATTGACGATTCCCCTTTACTTTCTTTTTCTTTTCTAAACATGAATACAAGTGATATTTCACTATTCAGGCATATTCTTCCTACTTCCTACTTTTTTAGCGTTTACGATCTAGTTTTACAGCGGTTTTTTTTGTGAGCTCAAAAGTCATCAGAATTAGGTTTGTTCGATTTGACAAACTTACAAATGCAGCGATGAAATTCAACATTTCGCTGAAATCCAACATTTGGAAATTTTGGAAAATATATGGCGACATGCTAAACATTTGGCCTGAAATGCAGAATTTAGCCGAAATGATGAATTTAGGTGCAATGTAAACGTACTATGTATAACTCAGAATCTGACGGGCCTACACGCCTTTCACCTTAATATATACAGCAGTCTCTTTTCTTTCGCGTGTATCATCTGTATGATGATAAACATTGCACAACGAATACACACTCGTTTTTATCACCTCCAGCAAACCAGTGTACCCTAAATTGAAGACATTTCCCGGGACATGAAAATTGATAGCTTGTTGAAGTACGCACTTGGAATACCCAACAAATAAAATAAAAACAGTTGTAGGTATGTTATTTTGCAACAGAATTTATCAATTAATTGAGGAACAAAGTAATCCCAAGAAATTGATGGCTGCAAATAGTCACGAACTGACGCGAATAAGAAGAAAGGATATCACACTTGAGAGGATTCCCCATTTTTACTTGAAAGTAATTAATTCAAATAAAAACAAATATATACTGTGCTATTGGTTGTCTTTGCTAATCGATATTAATACATTTTGGTAGGCATCATCGTCGGCACATGTAACTAACATTAAAGCCGGCCAATGTTGCTGTTTATGTATAATTAGAATTACCACAGATTATCGTGCTTTATTGGGGAAATTCGCATAGATAATCGTGACACGTGTATTATACAATTGTATATACATGATCTTTATATCAAAGAGAAAAAAACAATTTAAATGTGTTGGTTAAAAAAATAAATATAATTACATATACTATTCTACAGTTTCAGGTTTCGTTGTGAAGTAAATAAATTGCTCTAAATGGATCTAATAATCTTTGGGTTTCTTATTAGCGATTTATTTTGTCTGTTGTATATATTTATGACAGGCGAAGGTACGAAAGGGACTGCGAGCACAATTAGCACCGAAGAGTTAAATGTTTTATGATGTTATTGACAATGTTTTTAGGTTAGTTTTCATCGCGCCAGACAATTTTTCACCAAGCCAAATTGTATATATCTACAAGTTAACATTCGGCTATTGCGTGAGACTTCGATAACTAAATAGCGGTGGAATAAAAACAAGCTAAAAAAAATTACAATTACAAAGGGCCGAGCGATCACACGATAGGATTTTCGTTTATGATTGTAACACACCTAATTGAGAACATAAAAAAAAACATACACGTGCGACACAGTAATCTATTGCGTTGTCATTGTTGATGACAAACAGGAATAAAACATTTGGCACAAGCGCCTAAAATTATTTCGAAAAAAAGTCAAATTCAAAGTCAAAGTCATTTTCAAACAAAAATAGAACAAAATCTACTTAAGTTTGGTTAAAATGTAATCGCACTTCGACTTAAGTTGGTCAAAAGCTTAGAACCTGCCGTAAATATATGTAGTATTAAGCTGGCTTAAGATGGACAAGCGCTTGGAATTAGCCTTTAATCTCATCGCGGATTTGTCATACAATCAATGTAACTGCAATTTGGATTAGGGTGGATTACTCCCAAATCTATGGCTATGATGACTTACGTTTGACAACTCGTGTTTAAATACGAATGGCCGAAACCTTCATCTTCATGTCAGGAAAGCAGAATAAGGCTCGTAACACACATGCGATTTCAATCGCGCGACTACTTAGTATTGAAAGGGCAGTAGCGGAGAAAGACAATATATTTTATAAGTCTTTATTGAACAAAATCTGATTTAGGAATGAATAAATAAAACAAATTAATTTCGAACGTCTCTCAAAATGAATACAAAATAATACTTGATCCAAAACTGATCTTTTACAGTGATCTCCCTATCCCTTTTTTTTCTAAGTAGCGCTATAATTAAGAGCGGATCTGGGCCTCTACCACCAAGACTCACCAGTTAGTTCGATCTTTAGGTAACCACGTTTTTTTTTTTTTCCTACTTATGCGTAGCACTTTGGGCAAGTTCTTCCTTTACTGGACAGTCATTAGGTGTACTGACGATAATAGTTCTGTTTATCTATATGAGCTACGGCACCGTCGAGGAACCTGTTGGAGATCCACTGTTCGTTGTGTGTTTGTGATAAATTTCAAAGTAGCCTCGGATAAATGGACTAACTCATCTTCTCTCGACTCCAAAATAAACACATGAAATCATCCACGTGATTAATTGCGGTCTAATTTGAATTCCACAATAATACAAATTACATTTTAAGGTTTTTTCTACTGTGACACCTCCTGCGAACGTCTGACAAACATCCGAGAGTCAGCCGTTCGGTTTGGACTCGGCATAAAACTCCCTTCCCTTCCATTCGTCCCAAAAATAAAACTCACACAAACGAATGGTTGTGAGAAGCTAGGCCTAGAGTGTGTATACAAGTATACACGCCTGTTGCGCCAACTATAATAATAAAAAAAAAATTAAATTCGAGCGGATTTGGAACAATACCATTTAACGAAAACCGAAGATTGTGACAAAAAAATGCATAACCTGGACCCATGTTCTGTAACTCTCGAATCGAGAAATTTCTCGACGGATAACGCTGTGAATTGAATGAAAATACATTTTCTGACATTTATCTGTTTCTTTAACTTTTGATGTCGAAAAGTATTTCGCATGAAACATTTTGGAAAGAAATGACTGAAAGTATGTCAGAAAACCTGTTTTTGTAATTTTCAGAGGAAACGTTTTTCCCTTAAACTGTCAAAGGGAATCGAGAGCTATGGAGGGTCTACTTGAGCAACCTACACCCGCGACCCACTTAATGGACAAACGGACCATTGAAAATGATGAAAAAAATGATGACTGTCAAATTTTCTCACTAGGTGTGGGCATTCAACAACAAGTAAAAGTGTTATCATCGGCATAGCCAATGCTTTGATACCCTCCACTGCATAAAAGTCATGCAAAATGTTTGCCATGCGAGTTAGTATGTGTCTAATATTAGTTTTGTATGGTAGGAAGCAGAACTACTGTACCGACAATTTTCAATACCAACCTGACGACGGTTAAAAAAAGTCCTCTCACAAAATTTCATTCACCTAAGTCGATTCGTTTGGACGCCATCGTGCTTTCAACAGACAGACAGACAGATAGACGTGCATGGCTAAATCGATTCAGAATGTGATCCTGATTCAGAATATATATACTTTATAGGGTCTCCGGTGAATCCTTCTTGGCGTTACAAACGTAATGGCAAAGTGAATATACCTTCCTGTGGAGGGTATAAAAACAGAATGTCAGGGAAAAGCTTAGAAAAAAGTAAGTAAATAACAGAATAATATAAAATTTAAGTTCATGTTTCATTCATTTCAGAAATCATCCAGTACATTTCATGGAACCGTCATGAAAACCGTGACAAAGAAACAGCTGAACTTAAGAAAGTTTTGGACGAATTAAACCGTGGGGAGTAGTGTAAATGCACCCGGAGAACTAAAGTCCAGCTTTTTTGCGGCCATTAAATTTTAGGTAAAGCCGGATATAATATTTTTTAGTGTTTATTCTTTGAGATACAATTTTTCTTCTATATAAAATGCATACCTACGTATTAAAATTGTTAGAAAAATGCTTACCCATTTTATTTGACATTAAATTCGTATCATTAACTGCACACATACCTGCAAGAAATAGAAAGAAAAATCTGTGAAATCTATGCATTTTAAACTTAAAAATATTTACAGATTTTTTAAAGCCACTATCGACCCACATCTTCACAATTTAGCAATGGAAATTTTGCTTGAGTTCCCCCTAAGCTAAGCGACTACTGGATACTCCACTGGAAAGAAGTTATACATAAATGTAGTAGGAAATAAATACAAATGCATTCCAAGTAAATACAAAATGTATTTATTTATTGAGCTAGTTATTTCGGTTCTCGAGCTTAAAAAACAATACAAATTTTCGAAAATTGGTACATATCAGAAATGGCCGTCTAGCATAGCAGGGCACTGTTTAAAATTTGATTTCACACAAGTAAAGTGAAGTGAATTTGTCCACAAAGATCAATAAAACGATTTTGACTTGAGTGAAATGTTCCAAAGCGGTTGTAAAGGTGTCAACATAAACTTTACATACCTAGCATTTTAGCGCGTTTTTGAGTTGCTTCCAAGTCTCAGATGTGTCAAGTTGATTGTATTTAGTTTTAATTGCATGCTGAAGTTTGAACTTTTCTTTACTGGGAAAAATATCAATCAAAACATGTCGATTGACACATGAAAGGCAATTAAACATTTTCTTTCAATTCTTTCTTTCAGCGAAACTAATGGCCGCGTTCAATGCGATAGATTCGATTTGCATGCAATTAAATATCACTAAAGTTCATATATGTAAGGTACCCTAGGCCTAGCTTCTCTCACAATAATTCATTTGCGAGGTTTTTTACAATTACATACTGCTATCGCTATGCCACTGCGGCTTCACGAAACAGCAGGAAATGATTCTACGAAAAAATATGTCAGTAAAATTTAACGAAGTTTTAAATTCGAACCCACAGTTTCACAGTGGAAGTTTAAACTAAGGCCCCTATAGTAAGTGTCGATATTTGATCGTTGATCGACAACTGTGATTGTCGATTGCGATTGATATTTGTCGATTAGAAATGTCTGGTCGATGCTTTCACTCGGAAGTGAAAAAAGTTTGTGCATACGAATAACTAAAATCAATCGACGCAATCGATAATTGTCGTGACGATCGCTGATCGACAATCACAATAAGGGACTAAACTTCGGTTTCACAATTTTTAAAGTTGAATTTAACGCAGTTTAACTAAATCTAATTAATAGAATTTGTCAGTATTGGACAGTACTTAGCTTTTATACGACTTTTTGAAAATGGTTCCTTGTCTTTTCTTTTAAAGAACACGTCAAATATTTGTGTTTTTTGACAATCGGCAGCTTTGAAATTGAAATGTCACCTGTCAAGTGATCTGAGGTTTAAACGGCAGAAAACTGTCGTTTAACTTAAACTACAGAATGGACTCTGTTCAAGTTTTTAACGAAACTGTGAAACCGGATTTATTGTTTAACTGAAGTTTAAACTACACTTCCAGTCTGAATCTTGGGGTTAAATAAATGAAACATTTCAGTGGAAATTTCGTCAACTTTTTGCGAATTGGCTGAGAAGGTGAACAGAGTTTTCAGTATGGAAAAATTAAAACATTCTTTTTTAGATAAATACGTTTTTTAATTCATAAGCTACATTTTAGGATCAATATTAAATTATTAAAGATTCCCAAATATCTTTCCTTCGGGGTGAAACTCGATAACTAAAAGTTTGAAATAAAACATTTGCATTGCTTGCCATCACTTGATACCGAAAAATGTCAAACTTTTGACACTGTGTAATCGCAGCTTCACTTGCAATATTATAGTAGGATTGGTGGATTTCTCAAATTCTATTATCATACTCGTGTCATGATTTAAACCTCCCACAAAATAAATCACTGTCCACTCATTTAGCCCAGTTTTTTCTAATTTTTGTGATGTTAATAGAAATTTAAGTAAAACAGAAAAAAAAAAAAATGGTGCCAAGATAATTCTTGAATTCCCCTTCGCATACACTAATTTAGTATCTAGAAAATCTTACCGAAATTCGTTTTGTGATGCTGATAGGATGCATTGTGATGTTTCGACGGCACCCGATACGCGGATTCGTAACAATTATATTGGTTGCAGGCAAACCGCATTTTTATATATTTTTTTAATTAGCACAAAATGCGTTTTTTTTTTAAATTTTATATCAACTTTTATATAAAGCATTCACTGGGAATTCAAATAACACTGCCAATGAGACGCAGGGGGGGCAACAATATTTTTTTTTCGCTGTTATTTTTGTATACTTAAATATTTCACCAAAGGAGAAAGAAAGACATGTACTTTTGTGCTTAAACTTTGGTGCATCGATTTGTTTCGTATTTTCTTTTCAACCCGAAATACATTCAGACTTTTGTTACAGCGAACAAATTCAAAAATAAATATATATTTTTTTTAACGAATCTACAGGTAATTAGATTTTCTTATGATAAATCACATATACAAATTCACTACAATCGTGTGGGATATATGCACTAGATATATAATTTTTGGTTTTAGTAATTAATTAGTAAATCACTTGTAAGTTGTAAGGAACTTTAAATGAAAGACAATAAAAGAAAAAAAAAAGTTCACTTTATAAGTTGCACGTTAATCACCAGGGAAATCACAATTAATTAAAATTATTTTGTTTTAGAAATTTTTTTAACTGCTTAATTGTTTTTTGCGCACAAATTTAAGGTCTATTTCATTTGCTATACAAAATGAGCTGCAAAATTTGTTGAAACTTCTGAGATGGAGCTCAAGCGATCTCCGATTGATGGCGGTTGCAAGTTCTGCGTAAATAGCGATTTGACTATGCCGATCGAGCTCTTTAAACCGATTTTGTTGACGACTGAACCGCCTATTATCCATTAAATGCAAAATTTGATAAGGGATGATATTTATTAGAGCGAATTTTGTTGTTGTTGGTTTTGTAATCTTTGTTTTGTAGAATACCAAACCCCAAAAAGATACACCCACACTATTTTATAAAACGAAATTAATGAAAAATTCGCGGAGACGATATTGTTCGGCGAGTGTCCTCTTTTGTTCTTTCCTTCCGATCGCTGAGGCTGAGATCGATGAACTGAATTTTTTGGGGAAGAGCTTTTTCTATCAGAGCGTATAACTTTGTGATTCCTCAGGCTCACACAAACAATCGCTTTCGGAGAACGTTTTTGCTTTTGTATTTTTGTTTCCCAACACACTCATATTCATGCGAAAGGCAGTATACTATACTCGTAGTAGGTATCTCTGGCTTCTATTGGCAGTTTTGTGTTGAATTAGTTGATTAAATTAAATGAAACACACTACAGGGAGAGAGATAAACGATTTTTTAGCACTTGCTCAAGATAGAAATACCGGCCGCTGAACATTTATATAGACATTTGCTCGCCAAACACTTGTTCTACTCACATTCACAGTACCAACAGAACTATTGACGATGTGGGCTGCTATTCCCGGTTCTCACTGCTCTTGAGTCTGCTGCTGTCATATGACAACGACAAGACAACCTCTAGCTCTACAACAGATAATGATAAACTTAAATAATATACACACACAGAGGACCATCAGATACAGAACAGATTACAGATTACAGATACAGCACACAAAACCAACAGTCGCGAAGTAGTGAATGAATAGAAATGGAGCGGCACATGCGTTTAAGCACCAGGAGCAGATATGTGATTCGGCAAAAGTGCCCCGATCATGGCGATAACAATAATAATAATAATAACCAGCTCAACAAAGATCGATTGACAGATATTGGTATGCAGAGCGATAAGGAAGACAGCAACAAGTGATTTATGCGCCCGGTGAATGTGAGTGAGACGGGGTGAGCACAGGGATGTCATATTTTTTTATTTGTTATTGTTTCTCTTCGTTTTGTTTTCTCATTTTTTCTGTGCGAATTTAATTGGTGATAATTTGTCGTGACTTATCGTCAGACATATTTTAAAACGGAAGTCAGAAGAGATTTAAAAATCACAATATGTACGAATTGCTTGAGGTTCAATTCGGTTGGCATTAGTTGATTCGATTCACGAGTGCGAACGTGTTTTTCACGGACAATCATGTTTGTTTACACTCGCAGAAAGGAACCAAAAATTTATCGGATTTTGTTGGTTGCTTGCAGAGAACCTACCTGAACAAAATGTGTTGTTCTACTTTGCTTTGTGCGAGATTTCAACCTGATTTTTTCCTTTCTGGGTCAAGAAATGAAGACAATTAATTGGTTCCATTGTTGACATTTATCTTGTTTGTTTCTCGCCTTATCACTATAAAGTACCTGAATGGAATTTTTTCCCAAAGTCAGCTGTGCTGCTTCTGTGGGACTTAACTTGTCTGCATCATACAGGAATTAGTACTTTGTGCCCTTCGGTTGGAGTCTGATTAGCTTCTCAAATGTGTACGTTCTCTAAAGATTTCAAGTTTATAATAATAAAAAAAAACTATCTTCCGTTTGATTGTTATTATGAAAGTCAATGGTGTGTCGTCAAGTGTGCGCTGTCAAAACTAATGTAAGAATACAAGTGAGAGTTTGCGATATATTCTTATCCAAGGCTAGTTCGAAGGTATCTCATGTGATATCACAAGGCATCTAATATTGATATTAGTGCGTCGGCTTTTGATCGCAGCCACTTCAATCTAACCTTTCATAAAGGGTAGTTTAAGGGGCAAAATGATAGTCCCAACAGTTTTGGGATATTTGATGTTTTTTGTTTAAAAATGATTTTGGACATATGCGCGCCACGCGCTAGTTCGAATGAAGCGCAATCGTGAGGTCTAATTTTCGACAACTTTATCGAGCAACTGGGGCCGTATATAATCAGCAATAACACGGCGAATGTTGACTTCCAAATAGACTAGTGACTTCACACACCCCCAAAGAAAGTAATCTAAAGGTGTGAGATAACAGGATCGTGCTGAGGTCAGTTCACAGGTCCATTAAGCAAAATTATGCGCCCAGCAAATGTTTCCTGCAATAAATTGATGGTGTCGCGCGCCGTGTGACATGTTGAGCTGTCTTGTTGAAACCAAAACGAAGAAGTCAGAAATAATGTTTAGATAGCGCTCTGACGGTAGCATTCTGGCCAGCATTGCACGATAGCGGATCGACTCATTCGGATTCTTCTAAACACTGTGATCTACAACGGAAACGTGGTGCGAAAACGATTTATCGTGTTCCGATTCCGAATAACTTACTCAGATGGACAATTATGTCGACTGTAAAATGGACGTAGCGCACAATAAGTTTGGCGAACCGGCTTATGGTTTTCAAAATAAGTTTGCACAATTTACACGCATAGTTCTGGCGTTCTATAGTCATCGTAACGTACTAAACACAAATCACCTTTCAACTGTCAAATTGACAGTTTGTAAAAACAGTGTTGCCAGTAGTGCGTGAACTTCAGTATGAACTAAATGAACTAGTATGTACAAAGTACATAGTTCAGCAAGTCGTTTTAAATTAAATTCAAAATCTTTTTCCATAGAACTGAAGTGTTCGAGACTATTATGAATAAAGTGTTGATCGCAAACGTATAAATAATACAACTGCGATGAGAAAACAAATTTAAATTGTTCAAGCCATTTTAACACCTTCTTTGACAGAATCAAAAAAAAAGAAAACAAAACAAAAATAAAATCGTGATTCACCTTGCCACTGAATGGTATATTGCAACCTCACATCCGCAGTTTCATTCTGACAGTTGGTGGATGTGGGCTCTCTCTAAATTTTCTCCGAATGAGTTCCTTTCTTCATTATAACGATTACGGAACGGGTATCAAAATATACGAGTACCCGCACTGTTACTCGCCACGCATATACTCGTACTCTCACCATGATTTAACAAAAAAAAATTTAAACACAATTCAATAAATTCAGCACGATCGTCCAGCAAAATAAACCACTATCAAAGAGTTCTCTTTTTTTTCGGTTATTCTTTAACTGGTTTTGCGCTCAACCCAAAAATGCTTTTTTTGGTTCAATGGCTTTACTGATTTTCTTTTTCATCCTGTCGTGCAATTTGGCAGTAAATTAATGCATTAATTGTTATTTTTTCCAAGATTTCTTCTTTTTCTTAAACATTATGATCGTACAGGGTTTCTGGTTGAATGAGTTCGTTTAAGAATACAAGTTGCGGTTCTCTGTAATTTAATTATCATTTCTTTTGAATTGCAGCTGTAGGTTGGTAAGGTATACCTATACAGGGTTTGATATCTGACATTAAAGCTGTAATCCTCTCGAGAAAGGTGAATCTTAAATGCTTCAACTGCGCCCTGGGATGATTTTTGAAATTGAAAAGTGAGTGCTAAAGGGTGCTTTGATAAATGCATAGTCATTTGTCATTTCCCTAACGTCAAATTGTTGGAAAGTGAGGATTTTATATTTTTTAAGTTGGTATATGGCGTATTTTTTTGGGAAGTGAGTATAACAAAACCAAAAGTGAGTATAACAATTTTGCATGTAAAACCAAAAGTGAGTATAACAAAACCAAAAGTGAGTATAAAAGTTTTTCATGTAAAAGTAAAAGTGAGCTAGCTATAGATTCTCAAAAAAATACGCCTGTACTCTACTCCTTCGCTTATGTAAGATGACGATGGAGAAAGCTCGGTGCTGCATCTAGAATTTAGACAAGGTGATGGGCTGTCGTGTGACTTCTTCAACACCATACTTGAAAGAATTGTCAGAAACTCAGGCCAACGCAAAAGTCAGGATCTTTCAAACGTCCGTTCCATTAACTGCATACGCCGATTATATTGGTAGAACATAATTGGTAGAACACAGCGTGGCACTGGTACGTTTGCTAGTAAAGAAACTGAAGCGGCTAAAATGGGCCTGACGGTCCCATAGTCCCATAGGGCAGAACCAAACATATGCTGTCAACAAGTAGGGACATCCAACATCAAAGTATCGGACAAAACGTCACAATCGACCGTTGATGTAGTAAGGGACTTTGTCTACTATAAATTCTGATATCGCTCAAGAAAATAAACGAAGAAACGTTCTTGCCAACTGCTGTTTCTTTGGGCTGAAAGGCAAATTAGTAGTAGAGCACTATCCCAAACAACTAAGGAGATTCTGGAAAAGACCTTGATTATCCCAGTCTTTCTTTATGGCGCTGAAGATTGGACTCTATCTAAAGCGAATTAATATGTCGTCAGTCGCTTCGAGAGAAAGATTTTTCGTAAAATTGTCGGTCCCGTTTGCGTTGACGGGCTTTGGAGAAGAAGATTCAACGACGAATTATGGAAGCTGTACAGCGACATCGACCTGGTAAAAAAACTGCGAGTCAGTCGTCTAAGACGGCTAGGACATTTAGAGTGGATGGAAACAAATGCTCCTTCCCGTAGTCTTCGACTCTAACCCGGAGGGACAACGCTGTAAAGGAAAACCTCTTCTTAAGTGGCGCGCGCAAGTAGAAGGCGACTTGGAGTGCGCCACTGGAGTTACCTTGAGGCCTCGGTTCATCGTGAACTGTAGATCCCTCTAAGTAAGTAAAAATTGAGAACGGCTGGGCCGATTTGGCTCACATTTTTTTCGGTCGTACGAAATTGTCAGAAGGTTTTTACGAAAGAAAATTTTGGACAAAAAATAACTTAAAAATCTTATATCTCAAAAACCGCCGAACCGATTGAGCTCAAATTTACAGACAATCTTAGGCATTGTCCGGGAGCGTGAAGATTGGTCAAAATTCCCTCAAAGGGAAGAGGCACTTCCCGTACAAAAAACATGAAATTCGATGACGTTATAACTCGATAACCACTGGGCCGATTCTTATGTTTCTTTTTTTGTTTTTTTCGTATTGCTGTATTTCAGGTGTCCACAGAAAAAATATTCCAGATTTATTCCCATTTTTTCGCTTTTTAAGAAAGAACATTATTACCTAAGCAATACAATTTAGGTGCACGGGCAAAGCCGGGCGGGTACAGCTAGTAAACTATAGAAATGTCAGCAATTCTATTATAAAACATATCATAGATAGATTTTAATCGATATACAATCTATTATAAAGAGCAAGCAGACCGCTTAAGATACGTAGGTACTGATTGAATACATTTTACCAAAAACAGCATAGCTATATGGTAAATTAATTTCCTGACGGCCCGAACATGAAAAGTAGAGAAAACAAACCCAAAACTCTACCAACTTTTTTTATCTGCTTTGAGCATCCCTGGTGAAACTGCACCAGTGTCTTATCAAGACTGATAATAAAACATTTTGATTTCATAATTTCCTGCAATCTAAGATATTCTTAACTAGTTTTGGTCTTGACCTTTGTACATTCCACTAAATAACTCTCACTAGCAATCCAGAAAAATATACGTACCTATATTATAAATCAAATAAAAATCGAAATAGCAACGATAATATCGATGTTTACGCCAAAAAACCAAACCAAGTGCTCATAAGCTCGCTCGTCGTCGTCATAAAATAAGTTACTGTTTGCATTTCGGCTTTCTTACAGATACATCCACCTTAATACTCACACATACGGTTATTTTCAGAGTTTACTCGCAAATTCAAAGATAAATACAAATCATCTCTGTTCTACTTCTCGACATCCCTGTAGGTGCGATTACGACGACGATCGCGATCGCAACATTTATTAACTTGTTTACATTTCTCACCGTGCTCTCCAAATAAATTTGTATCATTGTCAGCTAGTTGCGAAGCGAGCTCGTTCGTTGACGTTTTGTTTGCACCGAAACACAGACACAGACACATTTATAAGCGCCAAAGCTGCTCGATTTATATCTATTGCCCCATAGAAGACCCGCTTACACCCGAAATTCTCTGTGCGAGTATGAAACCAATGTGTGTACGTGTGACATCGCCAAGAAGTACCGAAATTCGCCGCCGCCGACACCGCAATAAAAACAACAATTAGGGTATCAAAAAATAAAAAAATAAAAACTTTTACAATTGAGTTGTTTTGATTGTGAGATCTTTTTTGTTTTTATTTTACGTTTTCTTTGATTACTGGTGGTATGCCATCACTCGGGACAGGGATGGTTGAGAAGCAGTTTTTTTTTTTTTTTTTTTGTAAAATCTCAAAGCAAATGTCGAAAGGCTAAGTAGCAAAATTTACTATCAATTCTAAAAATAAACCGCTTAGATAAAAGATGTTGCTCAAAATAGAAGCAGAAATTGAGAAAATGTCTCATGCAACACTGTGATTCGCCGTCAAAATGAGTTAAAAATACTTTTTTTTTAAATGCTTGTACCTACAACAATTTTTGGTTTATTTCTTTTGTTGCGGCCTTGAATGACATTGTTTATAATGGGAAAGAAATAAAACATCACAAAGGATACATTTTTTATAATTAAATTTAATTGATGTTGACGTGGGTGTTTGATAAGAATATTTTTTGTATCTCCAACGTGATGAAGATGAAAATAGAAATTTGAATTTTATCATATCCGGAATAGACAGAGATTTCTGTTCTGTACATTTACAACTCAATTTGCAGTACGTGATTAATGATGATGCATTGACCATGACTCACTTAGTGCCTTCATTATTGGTCATAGACAGCGTGTTCTACCTGAATTTAATGAAACAAAACTTCTCTATCGAATCGATAACAATCTGGCAATAACTAATTACAGGGATGTGCAAAAATGCGCTTCTTGTTGCATTGTATTTTCTAACGCAGAGAACATGTTCTAATGTATACAAACATTTGTTTATAGCTTTGTCGTTTTGACAGCTGACAAACTTGAATAGATGACACAAACTTGGGGCTTGTTCAATTTAACGTCTGACATTCTATTCATTCTGTTAGAATTGTTAAAAATTCAGTTAAACAATAGGCATCGCATAACTAATTAATAATAATTTTTAACATTTACCTTAAAGATTTTGAATTGGTCAACGAGATTTTGCGATTTGAAGCAATTCGATTACTAACTGTGGAGCTATGTAAAGTCTTTGGTGTATGCTGATAATCCGCAAACTATTCAAGCCTAGAAAGTCAATCACACCCTTATTCCCGTTGGCGTTTTTCGTATACGACTCACGCGTCGTGTCTTTGTAAAAACGATATTCAGATTTACTTTGAACTTTTGTTAACAATTTTCTAATTTTAAATCGTTTGTCTCAAAAAAGTTCCAAACACTGACTTAAAACCGAAATGAAATATTAGGCGCTTACGACAAGCGCCAACGGGAGTAGGGGGGTGAATATTCAGGGCTCTCACTAAATGATCGAAGGTTGCTCTTGGACAAAGTTAGCATGTAAAAAGCCACATACGTATGTAGCTCTGACGTCAACAGAGAGTGTACAAAGAGAGCTTGTACACGGCATGTAGGGTAGAGCGGGGATAGTTGGGTTACTTTTCGTTTGAAGTCCTGTTTTAACCAGATTATCCATACTATACCTTCAAGAGTGGTATCAAAAGATAGAATGGAGATAGAATGTTTTTGGAAAAAATTTAAAATTTGTATCCGCAAGGGAAATACCCTAACTGCACTAAGTCCAAGTGGCCCAACTTGCCCCGTGTTGGTAAGGTGAGTGGGGTAAGTTGGACAACGGCCCGAAAAGTGGAAAAATGAGCTCCAGAAAGGACAAAAAAGCCTGAATTTATAATAGTATCTTATTTAAAACATATTCAATAAATATAATTCTAAAACAAAAAATGACGTATATAACAGGTGAACACTAGTATGAGCCCACTTTCGACAAGTATGGCACTGTATCCCTCACCCGGAAGCTCTCTCAGTTTTTCGCTTGTACCTACGTATTATAACAAATAATAATGGACATACAGATAACACATGTATTTATTTATCTAGCGGGGCAAGTTTTTCCACCTGGCCCAATATGCCCCACACATAGGTTGATGAACATATTGTGCCAGAAAAACAAAAATACTCAAAAATGTCGAATCCCGTATAGTGAATACTAAAATATGTTAATGTACCTCATGACAAAACCTTACCTTAATGTTTATCTTGCACCTTATCACTACAAAAATAATAAAAGGAATAAAGGCAATTTTTTTACTTTTTCACGCTAAAACCGAAAATTGTATGTGCTTCTCCTGCTGATTAATTTGTGTATGATCTTCTTCTTTTACAGCTAACTGTTTCTGAGTAATTCGCGTAACCCAACTAGCCCCGCCTTATCCCACCCATTGGGACCATTCGCTGACGTAAAAATTACGTCAGTGCTGCATACGTGTGTGGCTTGCTACATGCCGTGTACTATAGCACCTTAACACCGTGAACCGTTCTGAAAAAACTTTTGATTCATACACAATTCAGTAATATGGTTCTTAAAAACGCCTGTTTCTCATACACTTAAGCAGCAGCGGAAGCCATTTTCCTAAAACCGTCTTAATGTCAAGTGAGAAGGAAATACTTGGCCTTTTGGACTCACGACCCACGTACCCTAAAGTAATACCATTCCGGTTTTAAAGGGGGCGTTCAATACGCTTTTGCCTAGCTGGTCAACAGCCTCTGATTGGTCGATTTGACTGTAAATCTAGGCAACTTTCGTGAGGTCGGTCAGCTGTGGTAACTATAGAAAGTTAGGCAAGAATTTCTGCCTAAGTTCTTAGTCGATTTGAGAAATGTCATAAACAGCTGATTGAAATCGAAGAAATTTTCACTCCATTGTTGAACTTTGCTGAGACTCACTCGTATGTGGTTTAAATATTATTGTTAGAAAAAATAAGAAAAAAAAAATTTCAAGTTACAATTGACGGTGTTCTGTATGACATCGATAATAGCGAGGAAACTTACAAAAAATTTACTATGGGTAAGAAAATCTACACGTATATAAGTGTGATAATAATTAAATAAAATGTGTCTTTTGGATAGGGTTTTTATTCAAAAGTTTGTAAAGCGGCTTTTAGAAAAGAATCCTTAGAATCATTGATTATACACTTCAAATAATTTTATATTTTTCTTTAATAGGTAGCCAATGTGAAGTATTTGACATTTTGCTTAGGTACTAGGCATAATTTTCCGTTCAATGATAAACTGTCACCTAAATATTTAGGTGCCTAAGCTCATTGAACGCGGCCAATGGTCTGTCCTTTGTATTCCAGACTTTTCGAAAGAGGCATCATTCGCAAACAGCGGCTTGAATTCCAATCAAACATACCATCCCGGTTTATAACTCTACACAAATACGTCTTGGTTGATCAACCCCGACGATCTTCGATACCCTTTTGTACAAACGACCACAAAGTCAAATGTGATCGTATGTAAAATCTAGACCGTGGTGACAGCAGTTTCAACGCTAACTTATGTATGAAAGTATTTTGAGCTGTCAAAATGAAATAAACGTTAATGTTATATCGTTATCCACTTTTCAAGATTGTTAAAAGTTCACTTGCTTTTAACGCTCACTGTAAATTGCTTGAGAAACGAACGGTCTATTTGAAGCCTTTAAAAGAATTTTAAATATTATCTCGGTCCATTTTGGAACTTGGCCCTAAAAAAAACTAAGCGAATGAGATACAAATGTTGAGTTAAGAAAAAACCAAACACACAGTAACAACAATGCTTCTTTGACCTACAAAATTGTGGTTATAATACGTGTCGCGTGAGTTCACAATTTCAGACAAAATATTTAAACATTCAATTTACGAAAATATTGAAACACGCATCTCTCAACAATTTCGCAGTTGAGAACAAAATGAACATTTATTCTCTATTGGCCCGTTTGCTGATCAAATTTTAACAAACGAACTCCACTCAACTTGGCTGCCAACAAAAAAGTATAATAGTGATAATTGATTCGACGCCCGTGAACAAATTTCAAGTATGGTAGTCGAGAACAAAACAAAATACCTATCATGAAAAAAATTATTTAAAAAAGAAGATACATGCAATGTGGGGCTTTCTTGCACACAAGTACACACATCGCGATAATTGGCCGAAGAGTGCTACGTAGAAGTGAGATTCCTTTCTTTGCATTCAAGCACTCGAATATTTTCGTAATGAATGCTAATTAAATTGATTATATTGTTTGACCACTTACAAATAATATTAGCGCACAAGGCAACCAGAGGTTATCTTTGCAGTCTATACGAACCAAGTACTACATGTCTATAGTATAAATTCTCAGACCAATTAATGTAGATTGGTGATAGCGTAGTTGAAAGCCAGACTGACAGGAACAGGACTACAAAGATATTATTTTAATAAAAAGGTGTAGTTCGACAAGAAACAAATTTACCATTGATTAAGTATTTCTAAATTTCCAAATTGAATGTAATGAGTGTTTTCTGATATAAATTTTTATCAATGAATCAATCGAAGAGATAACCACCCAAGTTTATGTACCTATTTGTCGAAAATTAGGTAATCTTATCAAATTCTCTTGCTGGCGCCATCTACCGCATTGCACTCACGTGCAAGATTGTTAAACGAAAATTATAAAATTGTATTATATTGTTTTAGTTTTCTATGACGTCCTAAAGGATCGATTTCGATGTATTTTATATGCGTCATATAGTAAAGTAATTAATACAAAATATTTAGGCAAAAGCAAACAGGTTATTCAACATCACGTTTAATTCAGCTGTCAATTGCTTAAGCTGTCTAAACAGGTGAATGTGAATGGGAGCGGCTGCTCACGTTGGGTTGTATTCAGAGCTGTCAATTGCTGAATTAGTTCATAATAAACGTGCCTGAACGGAAGCAACTGTCAAGTATAGTTCTGGTGGTTATTTTTTGTGTTGTTTTCAAAGTTACGTACAACTGTTTTATGGAAAAATTATCTCAATTTTTTAAGAAATACTCAAAGCCAACTTCACAGTGCGAGCTTAAGTGTCGATTCAACGATAAACACACAGATTAACACAAATTTGGTTTTCACAGTACTGGCTTAACGATAAACGTCACTTCTTAAATAGTGGCTTAAGTTAAGCCACCGACCTCCGTGGTTAAAGTGTCGATGCAGATATGCAGGGTCGGCCATCTAGTGGTTTCATTTTTAAACATTAGGTTATTTGACACTGACGGTTGTTTCCCGCCCGAAATCTTGACAGAAAGTCTGTATCATACCACCGCGGAAGGAAATCAGTCGCTTTACACTTGAACAACGTTGGGAAACGAAAGCTTATTTGCAAAGTTTGTGCTGTGTAGCCCAATCAGTGCGATTTTTGAAAATAAGTTTTGGCCGAAATGAAGCACCAACCGCGCCTGCTGCACGCAAGTTTGTGCAAAAAGTTCGTGAGACTGGTATGTTAGTGGACAACACTGGGGACAACGTTTCGGTCAACGGTGGGCGTTACAGAGCCAAAAAACCGATTTGGACGACCTCTGGTTCATATACAGAATGACGCGCCATGCCACACAGCTCGCTCAACAATCGATCTTTTGCGCACCAAATTCCCAAATCGTGTTATCAACCGTTTTGGCGATGTCAATTGCCCGCCTCGGAGCTGCGATTTGACCCCTTTGGACTTTTTTTTGTTGGGAACCGTGAAGGATCGATGTTATGCCAACAATCCGGAAACGATTCAAACCAATATCATTCAGCAATCCGTGAGCTACAGCCGGAAACCATCAACAAAGTAGAGAGCCTTTCGAAATGCCAAATTCTTTACTATACGGTGCCGAATTGATGTTCCTGGACTGTCAGCAACACTCTCGCGAACTGCTTCGATGTTTTCTGTTGAACGACTTGTGACAGGACACCCAGAGTGTTTAAGATCACTAATTGATCCAGCCTCCCTGGAATTTTTTAATTATTCTCTTCACAGTTGATAGTTTTAAACGGCCATATTTTGTTAGAAAATTTCGGACTGTAGCTGACAAACCTTCATTATTTTTAAAACATTGCTCAACAATGAGAATGCATTGTTCTTTCGTATAGAGCTCCATTTTTACTAACCCCGAACTGTCAGGTGTCACATTCTTATCTTTTTTCCGTTGGCATCACTGGAAAATTAAATGGCGCAAAATTCAAATGTTGCATGAATTATGGGACACCATTTATATTCATGACAAATGGTTCACAATAGGCGTTTTTCTTTTTTAGTTCAGAGTTCGAGCATTTTGAGCGGGCTCTGAACCGACCGCAATCAGGGGCCTGTAACACAACGCGACAAGTAGTTATAGGAAAAGTGAATTTCGACAACTTGTCAAAAATTGTGAACACTTCGACAATTGTCGCGATGAAAGATGACAAGTGGGAAATTATATAATTTCCATCTTTCTGTAACAGAACACGACAAGTGTCTGGAAACACTTGTATAACTATGGTTCAATTCTTATTTTGCGGAACTACGTTTAGGCTTTTTGGCAGGCTGTGTATTTCCTTCCATTTGAACATTTGTTTTCTTTTGTTAGGGCATAATACAGAAAGCACCAAAAAGGCTATATTTCCTCTCTTATTTTAGTTAAAATAGATTTTTTTGTTTTGCCACCTTCTCATGATAAACACTTGTCGAAGAATGCCGACAAGTCAGGGAAATTTAATTCTTTTGACAAGTGCAACAGTTTACGTTCTGTTACAGAATTAATTTGTACTTGTCGGACAAGTGAATTTAGACTTGTCGACTTGTCGCGTTGTGTTACTGGCCCAGATCGTTCTTATTTGTTAATGAAACACGCTTGAGCACATACATAGCTGTCATAATAGTTATTTATTAATTTCGTTTACGTTCTGTGCCAGAACAAAAAGCTTGTCCGCCATTTTCAACTATTTTGTTTATGCTTTTTTTTTCTGTTAAATGTGACTGTAATGCCCAAACCACACGTGCAGAATTAACTGTGCAGCTAGATTAGATAGCACATGTTGTTAAGTGGTGATACAAATGTAAATTCTGCACTCACCGCAGCACTACAACATCTCTCTTTTTCTAAATCAACTGCATAGCAACGCAGTGAATTAAATTAAATAGACTTGGCAGCATCGAATTTTTAAATTCAGCTACTGATGCATATGAGGAAAAGAGATACGGGAATTATTTGTCGTCTGTGTTGCACTCTCGTATTTTTCCCCGCATTGACAACAACCGATGCAAATTAAATTCTGCACATCTGTTTCTTCTGTAGTGAAGCGTTCAGAATTTCTGCACATGTGTTTTGGACATAAGTGCGTAGTAAGCTTTTTACTCAGCCTGCTCAGTTAATTTATTTTGAGCTCATAGAGTGCGCTCTGATTATTCTCTGAACGAAAACAGAAACATAGATATATTCTGAGCTCTAATATGCCTGAGATAAAAAAGGAACACAATTTTTTTTGACAGTTCAGGCTCTGCTCTGAACTTAAAAAGAAAATCGACTAATGACACACAATTAATAGCTTATCTAAACCAATCTGAGATAATGTACTCTAACTTTTGACAGTTTTAAGCAGGGTTGGCCGAACTGTCACTTTTTAGAAAAAAACTACATTTGTTACGTCTGCTACGTAGTTTATGTAGTTAATGTAGTTAAATGTAGTTAATGTAGTTAATGTAGTTAATGAAACAATATTGTAGCAGACGTAGCTGCAACTGTCAAATTTGAAATGGGACGCTTGCTATTGAATTCGAAATCGCTTCTCGATTGTTCATTGTTCAATCCGAACATCCATTGAAAGACTTTTCTCCCACTGGTTTTTTGTTCATACAAAATCAAGGAACAGATTTTCACAACAAAAGTCCTCTTGGTTTAATACTTTTGAATCTTGTTAACTGAAATTCTATTATTTTTCTGTATTTGCTGCATATGTAGCAGACGTAACAAATTGTAGTAAATAAGGCGTGTAGTTTATTTAATTTACTACGCGTAGTTAATGATGTAGAAAAGGTAGTGTAGTTTATTCGGCCAACCCTGGTTTTAAGGTTATGGCCCTTTAAACCAGCGCTCAGCGCATCGCTGCCAGACTTATGATAACATATTCTATATCTAGTCATCACAAACTAAGTCACATGTCTGTGTGACCATACAATGGACTGGCGAAAATATAATATTTGACATTTTAGCAATAACCACAGTAAACGACCTTCTCAGGAATCCTTGAAGAACTAAAGCGCAAGCGCTACACCATCCGTTTAGATTGCATGACATACTTATGTTAATAGAACAAATAGACAAACTCGTTTATATTTTCTCTTAACACAACAGTGTGAACAAGTGTGTTATATGACGTACATCATTGACTGTCTGCAACACTTTTTTAGAAAGGAATCTCCTACTTTGAATCAAATTTATCGTATTTCTCAAGTCTCAACTGTGTCAAGAAAATAATTAAGCCGACCCTTATGAACTCATGTGAGCTTTCACCTTTACATCTGTCAGTGGTATTGGTATATCAATTTGAAAATATGTAGTACCCAGATACAAACAGTGGGATCAATCTCACAAACAGTTCGAATTTCGCACTGTTCTAATTATTTGATCATGAATATCAACTGATTTAATGTGCTGAGCGCGAAATACGAAATAAATTTAAAGCATATAAGTAAATAAATAAATTTTGACGAACATTTGTTTGCACCTTCTGTTTGTTTATACAAAAAATTTCATTCCTACCTTTTTTTTCATCCATTAACAAATTCTCGGAAAAAAAGTTATATGAAGTACGTGCTTAAAGAATTTAAAATAAAATATATATACGTATATGTATTTGAAGTATAGCATTAGTATTTTCTAACTAATTGAAATGACACGATTTTTTTTTATTTTTGAAGTTCAAAGTTTGATCTACATATTATTATGTTGTATTGAAGTGTAATGAATATTTGTTCCGGCATCAAGGCTGAGAGATAAGTTGTTATGTTACAGTTGGTGTTGACATTTAAAACGAAGTAAAAATAAAAAACAAGTTGTGAAAATAAACTTATGAAGTATATTGGGAAAAAGAAGATAAAAACCCTATGAAATACGCTAACTTTAAATTTACAGTATATTGTACCTATATATACTAAAGCTCAAGACGGGGAACAGGCCTCTGTCCGTTAATTATAAAAAAAAACACGTTGAATTCATTTAATTCAATACGAACAATAATTATTTATAAAAAAAAAAGTACTAAACTAGGGGATACAAAAGAAAATTTTATTGGGAATTTTTTAGGGAGAAAACTTAGCGGGGTTTCTTAGCTCTTACTTAGCTGGTCGACTACTGACTCTTTTCTCTTTTTGCTTACCTACTTTTATTTTATTTCTTCTTTACCTTTCTTCTTATTTTTAGTACATATTACATATTCTAGTACTACATACAATGAATACACTCCTCGACTCTACTTTATTAAAATAATGAATTCATTATTCCACACGGTCATCCTGAATATCGTCTGTCTCAGACGAATCAAACTCGCTATCAGGTGTACTAAGGATTCTCCAAGGCTTCATGTAGTCAACCGCTGTCGACGTCTGGTTTGGACCTTCATGTTGACCAACCTTCTTCACTTCGTATCGATCATTCTTCACTCGTGTCACCTCATATGGCCCCAGATATTTTGGATATAATTCCAATCCGGTTCCGAACTGCGTACGTAAGATTGCCACTAAGTCACCAAGCTTGTACTTCACTGGCTCCTTCCTATGTTTATCGAAGTCCTTTTTATTAGCTTCCTGTACCTTGGTAATTTCTTTTCTAGCTATGTCTCGCATTTCTTTTCTCTCGTCCTCGAACTGTCGTAATATTTCTTCCGCGAAAAGATTTTTAAGTTGTAGGTCACCGGGTGAGAACATAGGAACACCGATCAGTAATTCGAAAGGCGTTTTCTTCGTGCTACGGGAGACCGTAGAGTTTATAGTACTTTGTACCCGGCTGACAAACTTAAACCACTTCATGGGGTCCTCTATAGAAAGCTTGGCGAGGATTTCGATGATGATCTTATTCATCCGCTCCACTTGGCCGTTTCCTCTAGAAACTCCGGTCGTAATCATATGATGCGATATATTGTTCTTTTCGCAGTACTCCTTGAAAACAGTTGCAGAAAATGCTGTTCCCTTGTCCGTGATTATGCGACGAGGGTGCCCAAAGGTTTCACTTTGCAAATCCATTTTTCGTAGAACTTCCTCCGCGGTGCATCCCTTTACTGGGTAAATCCACGTGAACTTTGAAAATGCATCCATAACAACAAGCAAGTATTTGTACGATACTAATTTAAGGTCTAGACAGAAAACTACGTTTCTCGAGTGTGATTCCCTTATGTAGGTTCCGAATAACTGGTAAGGTAATCAATTTCAAATGCCCTTTTCCAAAATCCCTTAGTGGACATAATCTCTCATTCTTTTCTTCTCTTTTTCCAAAATCTCCCGGGACGAAATCTGCCACAAGCAAACTAAACTTTGCATATACCTTGCACCTACTCCAAATCCTAAAGTGACCACAAGGGGGGACGTATCTCACTTTTTAATACCTATTTAAGGTGTCGAGGCGACAGAATTAATAACACCAAATCTAAAAACGGGGGATTTTGTCCCTGGGGATTTTCTCTTAGGATCTTTTGGAGTAAGTGATTTCAGCACAGGGGATTTTGGAAAAGGAGATTTCATCACCAACCCGAGAGCGAGCGATTGAAACTACTAATTTAAGGTCTGGACAGAAAACTGCGTTTCTCGAGTGTGATTCTAACGTACATTACATACATTGAAAGCGTCAGGTCATTGCCAATTCTGACTGATAACGGCATGCACTTGACAACTTTTCGTTACAGCAGGAGTCGCTGCCACAGCTCACACGCCCTAGGCACGATCACTTTATTGCGTCCTTAGTTCCTCGATCACCTAATTTGGAAAAATGGTGATTATGACTGGCCTCCGCGATCGCCCTAATTAAACCCTTCAGACTTCATGCTGCAGACTTCTTTGATTTGAAGTCTAAAGTTTATGTTACCAAGTCGCGGACAATGAAAGCCTTGATAGACAATATTCGACATGAAATAGCCGCTATTCAGGCCGAAACACTAAGAAGTGATTACCTACCAAAAAACTTCCCAAAGATTTAAAAGGCTAAGTCGGCTTACTGATGCAGGATAAGTTACCTAAACTAAGAAGGAAAGGCTCAAAAGTTCACAGAGACGAGGGTTATAGGCAGGGAACGGATTTTGTTGACGTAAAAAATAAAACTAAATGCATTTATGCATTTTTTGTTTTTAAAAAAAGGTGTTAAGACTTATAATAACACTGTGCGCAACGAATGCTTCGATTATCCTCCAGGAAAACTTTGAAAGAGCTAAAGAGAGGCATGGGCAGAGACAAGTGGAGCCCAGTTAAAAGAAGTCTTGTCATCGACTGCAAAATTTGAAGTTTTCAGCACCAATTACTACATTATGTAACTATTTCTTTGATTGTCTTGAAGGACTCATTTGCAAAAAAGACGAAGCGTGCTTTCACCGAAACTTCATCAGCTGGCCCTTTTGCTTTTTGCAATTTCTTATCGATCACATTCGAAATATTTAAAATATCTTCAGTCAAGTGAACACAGGACACAAAAAAAAAAAGATAAATAAATAGTTGGAGCGACAGGTCCCCAAAAAAAATGCAATGTGAGTAAAAAAAAGGCAACGTCAAGGTCAAAAAATCCGTTCCCTGGTTATAGGCAACAAGATTGGACGAAGTCACACAGTCGGCAACTATCTGCAATACATGGAAACCAACGGCAAAAATTCGAAACCACGTGTGAATATGCATGGCTACAACACCTCAAGAGCTAGGCACCATATTTCGAGAAGTCACCAATTCAATTCTATCAGTGAGCAAAACCAGGACTTGCAATCAGCAAATTTAACGATGCGACTGTTGTAATTCTTTTCCGCGAATACTCGTATATTGAGCTCAGAGACCCAAGTGTTTATGTGATTGACTACCTAGTTTAGGGGTACCAAGTTCATACTATACAATGGAATTTTTACTCAAAACTGAATGGTTATGAAAAACTGTTCTATAGATATAGGAGGGTGTAAGCAAAGCAAGTAAGCAACAAGGAACTGCCTTTATGGATACCCAAACATCGAACAGATCGGAAAGTGACAGTACGCTAGATTAAGCCTAGGATCCCTTCCAATACACAACCTTTGTAGGTTAGGTTAGGTTAGAGGGACAGTTTGCAATGTATGCAATTTTCACCCAGAAGCCATTGATAGTATGATAGGACAGGTATCGTTTGCTAGATCTTTCAAGCCGTCGAAGAACCGTGCTCCCATACAAGACTAGGGTGTTCTTGGCGGGTTGGGCAGTGACACAGATTCTATTTCATCTTCATCTCTGCAACTTCTGCAGAAGTCGTTCGTGAAGAGACCTAGTCTTTTGCCCATGTTTCCAATGATGCAGTGTCCGACGAGTACTCGGATTTGGTTTCTATTAAAAGATGTTAGGATCTTTGACTTTTTGTTGCAATTGCGGGCCACAAGCTACGAGTTATAGTACAACCGGTAGTGTTGTTCCATCGTTCCTTAGCCAAGCTTAATGTGACATTATCCATGAACCCCTTAGTTGCGTTGAAAGCTGGCAATACTTCTCTGTCAGCTAATAGTACGTCCATTTCAGATCCGCATCAGGCCAGTCTATCTGCTGCCTCGTTCCCTTATACACCAACATGTCCAGGAACCCAGCACAGCATTACTGTGTGATGGTTTAATTCTCTCAATATCGAGAGACGCCGGCCAGATTGGAGTTAATCGCTTTAAGCGATGCTTGGCTGTCCACGCAGAAGATAATTTCCATTGCTGGTATAGTTCCCTCGCTAAGACAAAGACAGTCTGAGCTGCTTTCTTAACCGCGTAGATCTCTGCCTGGAAAACGCTGCACTGACACTGGTCTGCCAGTCGGTATGAATAGCTGGATATTTAATTCTTCTGAGAAGACTCCTGTTCCCGTTCCATTCTCCGTCTTTGAGCCATCTGTGAAGATGGGTATACCTTTTATGACAGTACTCGGGGAGAGCCAGTCCGTCCTGTCCGCTATACAGATTGCAAAAGTCATACCTCGGTTTCTTGTAGCCTGTGAGTGGCATGAGACCCCTCGGCCCTGATCAAAGATGTGAAGTATGCGTGCGTGACCGAATTTTGTTCTCTCGTAGTCTGAGAGCACCTTTGGCTGCCACGTTCTTAGTGTATAGCTCGATGGGCTGTTTCAACGTTTCTAGACCCAGTAGTGGTGTAGATTTTAGTGAACCCGTTATACCTATGCAAGCAATTCTTTGTCGCCCCTATTGTGAGTGTCGATAGTTAATCGTTGATCGACAGCTGTCGATCGATCGAGGACTGTGATTGTCGATTGCGATTGATATTTGTCGATTTGACAGTCGCTTGTAGTCGATTACAAATGTCTGATCGATGCTTTCTCTTGGAAGTGAAAAAATTTTGTGCGTACGAATAGCTAAAATCAATCGACGCAATCGTCGTGACGACCGCTGATCGACAATCACAATAAGGGTATGTACCTTGATCGGGTTCTTGAGGTAGGATTTAGTGTTAACAGCCTCAAATAGTTATATGCGACTCACGCTCACTAGATAAAATGCGAATATATGCGGATCGACATTAAATTAGCATCTTTCATTGAACTTTGATTCGATTGAAACAAAATCGAATAGGGCAGCTCCATGTATAACAATAACAAGTAGGAGATGGAGATGTATATAGTACTTGTTATTGTTATGCTCTCGATCAGCTTCTGTATAAACATACAGAACGTGTCAGCTCAACTGGCATCAGCTGAACGCATTCGATTTAGTTTTTTTTTTTTCACTTAAATCAGAGCAAAGAGCTCACTTAAGATTTCTTATCTATCAAGTGAACGACCTTACGTTGTTTACAATAATGATAGAACGAACAACAACAAGCACGATCTTTTGTATTTTGTTGCGGTTCTGATCTGCAAATGCAAGTTCACCTTTAAATATGCCCAAGAGCTGTACTCCCAAAATAAATCAGTAACATCTTAAATTCATAAAAACAAAAAAAAAAATGTGTTCCTCTGGACAGATGTCTCTCAACTTGGTTACTGCAGCCAACTTATAATGCTTGCTCGAGACAAAGACAATACATTTCTGATAAGAATGTTTACAATTTTACAGCGCGTCTCGAATCACGAGTTGGATTGATGATGATGATGATGATGGTGGCAATGGGCAAATATAAATACAAATAAATTATATGGTGCAAACAAAATCGATAAGAGTCTCTACTCCAGTAGAAGAGAGAGAAAGAGAGTTCGAGAGAGATTCACAATTAATTAGGATTGACTGATTATTTTAAATTAAATTGAAGACGATGTGATTATTATTGATCGTTGTGCGGGGCAAATATTATTGCATTTGAAAATAGCATGTAAATAGATTGAACGCGAAGACAAATCTAACACACAAAGAGTGGTTGTCCGAAAAATGCACGTAGATGCTGCGTACCAGTGGGTGCAAAGTCTAAAAACTTATATTATGTGTCATGGAAAGACAGTTTCGCTCAGCGTTGCCGAAGTGGCACAATTGTGCCATTTTGGCACCCTACAGTCCGATTGGCACCTTGGCACCTTCAGTTCTCATTTGGCACCTTATGAGCTTGATACATTTTAACATGTACATAATATTAAAAAAAAATCATTTCTTAAAATGTTTAAAATTGATTGAGAGTGCAAGTCATTTTCTCTTTCATCTGCGAACACTTATTTCATATTCACTGAACTGAATCATTTTTAACGCAGCCCTTGAGTATGAAATCTATAGCATTCTCGAAAACGAGGTAAGATGTCAGCGCTTCAGTCAGCAGCTGGCCACCTAACTCTTAGAGCCAATTCACAATGCTGCTTTGCTGCGTGCGTGCGTTGACAGATAGAGTAGAACCAATGCTTTCATATGGTGCAAGCCAAAATGCGGCTTCATGCTTCGGGTCACGTTTAGTAAATATCGTAAAGTTCAGCGCAGCGCACAAGTAGAGCAACTTTCTACTTTCAGTGGCGTTGGACTGCTTTGACATTTCATTTTCGGTTTGGTTTGTTTGTGTGTGTACGAATTCATACACAAGTAATCGTAATGATACTAATGCGAAATTAGATGTTTCTTGTATTTTTGAATACCTCTCTGCTGTTGAAGGGTTGGTGGCACCCAGTTGGCACCTTTGGTTACCGTCAATGGCACCTAAGAACATTTTTTTGCGGCAACGCTCTTCGCTCATGGCAGGCGTCGTTATACACGCGTCTCAGTGGGGGCCAAATTCATCTGTCAAAAACTACAGGCCAACTTATCTATGGGCATTTCATCGATTTTATATTTTTGAACAGTTGTAGGCTTTCCAAGGAAAAATTTAGTCTCAATCCATGCTGGAAGTCATCTAAAAATGATAAATAAACAACCAAAATCAGCCACCTATGTGAAGTTGGCCCGCACTTTTCCAAAAAAGGTTTAGACTTTTACCGTTCGATAGGCAATCGTTTGTAGTTGTTTGTAGTGAATTTTTTTTTTGTTTGTAGTTCCGCCGTTAGAGAGATATAGCCATTTGAAAAATGTATGGGAAAAGTTTGATTGTGTGTCATTCGATGTAGTTTCGTTCAAAAAGGTTTGTAGTGAAAAGCTTTTCGTTTGTAGTTCAACCGTTCGAGAGTTATGACCATTAGAAAAAATTAGAAATTTTTGAAAAAAAATTTAAATGTTTATATTTCGATAGGCAATCGTTTGTAGTTGTTTGTAGTGAAAAGCGTTTCTTTCTGAAAATTCGTATTTAAGAGATATTAAGACATTTGTGTTTGTACCTATAACTTCGAATTTCCAACACGGAAAAATTAATTGAGCATACTGGTTCATAAAGCACATCCCCCTCTTTCTAATGAAATCAAAAACGCATTTTTCAGCAATTGAATAATGATTTATTCTCGATTTAAGCAATTAAATAATGATTTATTCTCAATTTAAGCGAAAGGTTCGCGCAACCCGATTTAAGGGGGTGAATATTTTTATTACTGGACAACTACAAACGACAAAAATAATATTTTTGGTAGAAGGCATATATATTCTATGTAATAAAATCAAAATTATAAAATTTGTTGCAGCGGTAAGCAAATTATATGCAGTTTAAGCAGACAACATCAAATCGCCGTTATCTCCAAAACCATACCAAATAAAATTATGAAATCTTCTTTTTTCAAAAGTGCACCACCCTACCAATCTAACAAAATACTAATTGTGCCCATCGCCCAAACAGTTAATGATTTATTCGAGATTTAAGCGAAATTTTAGCAAAAAAGTGCGGATATCCATTTAAGCGGTTGAATTTCTCAAAAACTGTGTAACTACAAACGACCAAATTTCATACATCTATTATGTACATCCGTCACAATCGATGTAATGTACTTTAAACATCACCCGCACTACTGGGCAGCTTTTATGGGCGTTTGTGAAGTTGGCCCGCACTTTTGAAAAAAAGGTTTATATGTTTACATTTCGATAGGCAATCGTTTGTAGTTGTTTGTAGTGAAAAGTTTTTCGTTTGTAGTTCAACCGTTAGAAAGTTATGACCATTTGAAAAAATTTGATTAAATTAGCCGTTATCTCCAAAACCATACCAAAAAAATTATGAAATCTTCTTTTTTCAAAAGTGCTCAACCCTACCAATCTAATAAAATACTAATTGTGCCCATCGCCCAAACGGTTATTGATTTATTTGAGATTTAAGCAAAATTTAAGCTAACAATTCTCGCGCTCATATCTCAAAAACTGTTCAACTACAAACGATGAAATTATACATTTCTATTCTCTACAATACTCTCTACCAATGATATCAAATAGAAGCTAGCCCGCACTACTGGGCAACTTTTATTAGCAATTTAAGCGCCCAGATTATTATCCCCATATTTCCAATTCGAAACAACTTCCATCAGATAAATCTATTTTTTTCTAATGAATCTATCTGTCTCTTTTTAACTAAACTATCTAAAATAATTTCCCACCAACAGGTAACGCCCTAATCCCAAATTATGTAAAATTAAATTGAGTTCTTAGACCCATTTAAGCAGCTGAATATCTCAAAAACCGTGTAACTACAAACGATCAAATTACACATATCCATTTTGTACATCTATCTTAATCGATGACATGTACTTTAAACATCACCCGCACTACTGGGCAACTTTTATTTGCAATTTAAGGGAAGCTTGAATTGTGTATAAACACCCATATTTAAGCGGTCATATATTTCCACTGTAAGGGAGCTGTGGCGGCTGGAATATGCTTTTATCTAATGTAATTACCTATCTCATATCAGCAATGTCAACAAAAAACCTTTCTAAGCAACAATAAATGTTATTTTCGCATTTTAATTTTTGATAAATTCCGGTCGGAGACCAATTTAAGCACCCCCATATTTCAAAAACGGTGGAACTACAAACGATGAAATTACAGACATATAACATGTACATCACTCTTAATCGATGATATTAATTAGAAGATAGCCCGCGCTACTGGGAAACTTTTATTCGCAATTTAAGCGCCCAGATTGTTATCCCCATATCTCTAAAACGAAACTACTTCAATCAGATAAATCTATTTTTTTTCTAATGCATCTACCTATCTCTATTTAACTAAGTCAGTTAAAATAATTTCCCATCAACAAGTAACGTTCTAATCGCAAATTATGTATAATTAAATTGAGTTCTTAGACCCATTTAAGCAGTTGAATTTCTCAAAAACCGTGTAACTACAAACGATCAAATTACACATATCTATTTTGTACATCTATCTTAATCGATGACATGTACTTTAAACATCACCCGCATTACTGGACAACTTTTATTCGCAATTTAAGGGAAGCTTGAAATGTGTATAAACACTCATATTTAAGAGGTACGATATTTCTAATGCCAAATGATCATAAATGGAAAAATCGTCTGTTTTCTATTGCACCTACCCCTCTCTCTTTAATAAAATCATCAAAAATTATTTCCCGCTAACAGGTAATATTCTTTCCCAATTTAGGCAACTAAAGCGAAGCCTCATTTTGTCAATAGTATGTTTCGGTAACGGTGCAACTACAAACGATGAAATTACACGTGTCTACCTATGCACCCTTCTTAATGCATGTTGTTAAAGAGAAGCTAGCCCGCGCAATTAGACAACTTTTATTAGCAATTTAAGGGAAGCCTAAATGTATTCAATCACGACCATACCTATTTAAGTGGTTTGATGTTTTCATTACTAAGGATATATAAAAATTAATATATACCTACTATACATATATTCAAAACCATGTACCTAATCCAATTATTTATCATATTTGTACTACCTATGTACCTAAATCCTTCAATGTATAATAATCAAATAGAAGCTAGCACTACTCTGATGCACATGTTATTTGCAATTTAAACCGATGCGATGTTTGAATATGTTCACGCAACCAATGTTAGGCAAACAGAAAAAAAAACTTTTTACAATAGGTAGGTACACTCCCGTCTTCTTTGTATTAAAAAAAACTAGTTTTATTGCTAAATCTGACGCTCTTTGCAAAGAAATGGAAGGCAAATTTAATTTCAAAGATGCACATTATCATCAAAGGGTTGCTTTTGTTCCGCCATCCTTACACCGAACCTGTGAGGTATGCGTATGAGTATGACCAAGCCTACATCTACGTACATTATTGACCTGTAATACGGATCTTGTCGGTGTGATGTTTACCTGTGAAAGTGATCGAATGCGCGTATCGTTCTTGAAGAAGAACGAATGAAACGAACATACAGAGAATCATTAGCAAAAAAGATGACGCTCCACATGTGCGACAAACCGTGAAAATAAAGGAGTGTCCTGCGAAAACCTATACCTGTGATTTGTGCATCGACCGTACTGCACCGTTACGATATGTTACACTTCATTTGTATGGTATGATGGGGGAGGGAAGTACGATTATAAGTATAGGTATTTAGATATAACAATCGGTAATGATTTAATAAGAATAAGAAGTTTGATTGGCGCTGGCTGCGATTACGTAGGATACCCCGATTCAATTTGAATATACCTATGTACATATATTATGGAAGGGGTATTTAGGTATTATATATGTATATAAGTAGGTAGATACGTCTTGTCTTATTCGTTGGAATTATAGATTACATACATAGTTTCGATTTACCTATGTTTGGACATTACCGGAGGTAGGTATCTCACGATCAATTGTCAAAGTTTAGGTACCAATTGGCACAACTGAGTGATAGCACTAGGTAAAAATTTTTAGCTTTTTGAATAAATTGGAAAATATGACCACTATCAAAATGCATTTTTGCTGCCACAATCAGCAAGGTTTATAGGTATTTAATTTTTCGGTTCTTCTTATAACTTGAGTCTCAAATGTGTTAGGTAGATTGGAAAGAAGAGGAGTTGAGTTGAGTTGAGATTTGAAAATTGATGGTATATAGCTTCATATTTCCTCTCTTGTACAAGTACATACTTTTCCATCTCAATAAGACGCTACTTATATAGGTAGGTACTTACTGCAAATAAATTTTTGTCATTTGTGTCGTCATTGCCTAACCTACCTGTCGGTGCTATTTGTGTGACTCGTGATTGTCATGCGACTGTTATTTTGAATTGTTTATGTATATTTTCCACAAGCGATGGATATAAATTTCAAATATTGGGTGTGTTATACCTACCTACATAGAATGAAAAAAGTGGTCGAATTTTTTTGATTAATGGAATTAAAAAATATTCAAAAGTTGTGGTTGATCAACAAACATTACCTTCGTGGAGTGAAAAACATACCGGGGATTGTGTCAAACGTCCTAATATGATATGTACCTACATTTTCATTGTCAGCAGTTGCAGTTTTTGAGATATTCGACCGCTTAAATGGGTCCCCGAACTCAATTTATACGTTAAATCTTGACTTCGTTAGAGAGAGAGAGATTTATTTTCATTACAAATAGATATATTTCAGCTTTTATAGGTACATCCTTAGTAATGAAAACATCAGACCACTTAAATAGGTATGGGCGTGATTGAATACATTTAGGCTTCCCTTAAATTGCTAATAAAAGTTGTCTAATTGCGCGGGCTAGCTTCTCTTTAACAACATGCATTAAGAAGGGTGCATATGGTAGACACGTGTAATTTCATCGTTTGTAGTTGCACCGTTACCGAAACATACTATTGACAAAATGAGGCTTCGCTTTAGTTGCCTAAATTGGGAAAGAATATTACCTGTTAGCGGGAAATAATTTTTGATGATTTTATTAAAGAGAGAGGGGTAGGTGCAATAGAAAACAGACGATTTTTCCATTTATGATCATTTGGCATTAGAAATATCGTACCTCTTAAATATGAGTGTTTATACACATTTCAAGCTTCCCTTAAATTGCGAATAAAAGTTGTCCAGTAATGCGGGTGATGTTTAAAGTACATGTCATCGATTAAGATAGATGTACAAAATAGATATGTGTAATTTGATCGTTTGTAGTTACACGGTTTTTGAGAAATTCAACTGCTTAAATGGGTCTAAGAACTCAATTTAATTATACATAATTTGCGATTAGAACGTTACTTGTTGATGGGAAATTATTTTAACTGACTTAGTTAAATAGAGATAGGTAGATGCATTAGAAAAAAAATAGATTTATCTGATTGAAGTAGTTTCGTTTTAGAGATATGGGGATAACAATCTGGGCGCTTAAATTGCGAATAAAAGTTTCCCAGTAGCGCGGGCTATCTTCTAATTAATATCATCGATTAAGAGTGATGTACATGTTATATGTCTGTAATTTCATCGTTTGTAGTTCCACCGTTTTTGAAATATGGGGGTGCTTAAATTGGTCTCCGACCGGAATTTATCAAAAATTAAAATGCGAAAATAACATTTATTGTTGCTTAGAAAGGTTTTTTGTTGACATTGCTGATATGAGATAGGTAATTACATTAGATAAAAGCATATTCCAGCCGCCACAGCTCCCTTACAGTGGAAATATATGACCGCTTAAATATGGGTGTTTATACACAATTCAAGCTTCCCTTAAATTGCAAATAAAAGTTGCCCAGTAGTGCGGGTGATGTTTAAAGTACATGTCATCGATTAAGATAGATGTACAAAATGGATATGTGTAATTTGATCGTTTGTAGTTACACGGTTTTTGAGATATTCAGCTGCTTAAATGGGTCTAAGAACTCAATTTAATTTTACATAATTTGGGATTAGGGCGTTACCTGTTGGTGGGAAATTATTTTAGATAGTTTAGTTAAAAAGAGACAGATAGATTCATTAGAAAAAAATAGATTTATCTGATGGAAGTTGTTTCGAATTGGAAATATGGGGATAATAATCTGGGCGCTTAAATTGCTAATAAAAGTTGCCCAGTAGTGCGGGCTAGCTTCTATTTGATATCATTGGTAGAGAGTATTGTAGAGAATAGAAATGTATAATTTCATCGTTTGTAGTTGAACAGTTTTTGAGATATGAGCGCGAGAATTGTTAGCTTAAATTTTGCTTAAATCTCAAATAAATCAATAACCGTTTGGGCGATGGGCACAATTAGTATTTTATTAGATTGGTAGGGTTGAGCACTTTTGAAAAAAGAAGATTTCATAATTTTTTTGGTATGGTTTTGGAGATAACGGCTAATTTAATCAAATTTTTTCAAATGGTCATAACTTTCTAACGGTTGAACTACAAACGAAAAACTTTTCACTACAAACAACTACAAACGATTGCCTATCGAAATGTAAACATATAAACCTTTTTTTCAAAAGTGCGGGCCAACTTCACAAACGCCCATAAAAGCTGCCCAGTAGTGCGGGTGATGTTTAAAGTACATTACATCGATTGTGACGGATGTACATAATAGATGTATGAAATTTGGTCGTTTGTAGTTACACAGTTTTTGAGAAATTCAACCGCTTAAATGGATATCCGCACTTTTTTGCTAAAATTTCGCTTAAATCTCGAATAAATCATTAACTGTTTGGGCGATGGGCACAATTAGTATTTTCTTAGATTGGTAGGGTGGTGCACTTTTGAAAAAAGAAGATTTCATAATTTTATTTGGTATGGTTTTGGAGATAACGGCGATTTGATGTTGTCTGCTTAAACTGCATATAATTTGCTTACCGCTGCAACAAATTTTATAATTTTGATTTTATTACATAGAATATATATGCCTTCTACCAAAAATATTATTTTTGTCGTTTGTAGTTGTCCAGTAATAAAAAATATTTACCCCCTTAAATCGGGTTGCGCGAACCTTTCGCTTAAATTGAGAATAAATCATTATTTAATTGCTTAAATCGAGAATAAATCATTATTCAATTGCTGAAAAATGCGTTTTTGATTTCATTAGAAAGAGGGGGATGTGCTTTATGAACCAGTATGCTCAATTAATTTTTCCGTGTTGGAAATTCGAAGTTATAGGTACAAACACAAATGTCTTAATATCTCTTAAATACGAATTTTCAGAAAGAAACGCTTTTCACTACAAACAACTACAAACGATTGCCTATCGAAATATAAACATTTAAATTTTTTTTCAAAAATTTCTAATTTTTTCTAATGGTCATAACTCTCGAACGGTTGAACTACAAACGAAAAGCTTTTCACTACAAACCTTTTTGAACGAAACTACATCGAATGACACACAATCAAACTTTTCCCATACATTTTTCAAATGGCTATATCTCTCTAACGGCGGAACTACAAACGAAAAAAAATTCACTACAAACAACTACAAACGATTGCCTATCGAACGGTAAAAGTCTAAACCTTTTTTGGAAAAGTGCGGGCCAACTTCACATAGGTAAATCAGCCACCTTCTTGTTTGATAATTTAAACTGAAGTTCAGTTGTATCGTAGATCAGTGCGGTATGGATATACGGTGAATGAAGGCGAGCTATACGATACCCGACCCGGCTAAGAGTTTGAGATACATAAGGCTATTACGCTTGAAAACCTAAACTAACAACACATTAAATAGAATTATTTCTGAATTTTGGCGGCAGTGGTCGGTCGTTCTAGTAGCACCACTCAAAATCGCAAAAATACCTATAAAAGTTAGAGTTGAAAAAAAAAAATGTTTTTAAAAACAATAAATGCGGCCAAAGGATTTTGAAGACAAATATTGTTTACCACGCTTCTCAGCAAACTTAAGAATGATGCTGGCGTCGGCAGGGGAACGATTGTTGCGAGAATTCGTATTGGCGCGAAAGATGTTGTGTAGGCGAGGTGGCTCAATATTTTTTGAATGTAGAAGAAAGTCTCCAAATTATTTCAAGCAGACTCAAGCACACACATAATAACACCAGTATCACAACTAATTTTCTCTTGCTCGGATTTATCGACGGCGAGCTTAAGCTGTTTTATGTCTTAAGACACTTTTAGAAGTTTTCATCATTCATTCATTCATTTTAGAAGTTTTTGCTCGAAAAACTTATTATTTTCTTCAACCATTTAGGCGATCGTCTAAGGCAGAGAGTTTATCCTCCAGCTATTCCATCCATTTATCCAGTTTTTGTTTTATGCGGACAGTTGGTTAGCTATGTCAGCTAAATTGTGTGGACCATTATCTCTCGGAGAGCTTAAAATGCTTAGTTGTTGTATACGGCAATCTCGAGTATTATAGCAGGTATTTTAAAGAACAATAATGATAATTCACAAAATTAGACTGAGAATCCAATTACAGAAATTGAATAATAACGATAGATTGATGGTAAAGATGCGAGCTGGGAGATGTGCACTTAAACCGTACTTAACTTAAAAAAATGTGCACGACTGGGTCGCACGTAACTTTCTCGTTTATTGTGAATCTCGCATAATCTCTGTCATTTCAGCAAATTTAAAATCGTACCCAATTAAGATATCCTCAGGTTTAGTAACTGAATCCTTGTTAATTAAATAAAAAGTATCTAAGTAGGTAATACACACATACTACATAAATTAAACATACGTATTAACTACATCACTTTATTACTTTCAAATTTCACCCCGAACAACTGACACTTAAAGGAGGTAAGTAGGCGATGAATTTAGAATTTCCATTTTTGGATAGGTACATATTTAAAAAAAGTTGTTTTCAATGGTCGGGATTTGCGTCATTTTTTAGAAATATTCATAAAACGGCTATATTCGAGTTTTCTGAGAAAAACTAAGTACGTGATCGTGTTTATGCTGCATCGATTTTGAGACAGCTTGGTCATTCTGTTATCAGGAGGACTGAACTTGGTGTCAAAGCTAAGTTGTCAGTCTTTAATTCGGTGTTTGTTCCAACTCTTACCTATGGTCATGAGGTTTAGGTAATGACCGAAAGAATACAAGTAAAAGTGTTATGCTTTGATACCCTCCACTGTATGTACTGTATAGGTACACGCGTGTGTTTAATATTGGTTTGTATGGGAGGTACCAGAACTACTTGACAAATAGCCCATTTTCAATACCAACCTGACGACGGTAAAAAGAAGTCCTCTCACAAAATTTCATTCCCTTATGTCGATACGTTTGGACGCTATCGTGTTTTCAACAGACAGACAGACGGACAGACAGACAGACGGACAGACAGACAGACAGACGGACAGACAGACAGACGGACATGGCTAAATCGATTCAGAATGTGATCCTGATTCAGAATATATATACTTTATAGGGTCTCCGGTGAATCCTTCTCGGCGTTACAAATGTAATGACAAAGTGAATATACCTTCCTGTGGAGGGTATAAAAATCGCGAATACAAGCTGCCGAAATGAGATTTCTCCGTAGTATTGCTGGTGTGACCCGTAGAGATCGCATCAGAAATACCAGAATACGTGAGGAACTCAATGTCGAGCAGCTACTTCTCCGGACGGAGCGGTCCATGCTTCGGTGGTTTGGTCATATTAAACGTATGTTCCCGACCAGGATTCCACGACGTGCTATGGAATCCGTACCATCGGGCAGGCGTCCCCTAGGTAGACCCAGGATGAGATGGTTAGATCAAATTCATAATCTCTCCTCTACCCGCATGGGGATTGCCCTTGATGATTTGGAGTCGATGGCGGAGGATCGAGAGCTATGGAGGGTCCACTTGAGCAACCTACACCCGCGACCCACTTAATGGACAAGCGGACCATTTGAAAATGATGATGATGAATGATCATTTTCGAAAATGGCGTTTTTGAGATATTAGCAGTTTTTTTTAAAGTACACCGAAAGAAAAAACATTGGTTGAATCAAAAATGTTTCGTTGTTAGCTAACAATGGGCTTAAAATTGTCAAATCAAATACGTATGTGATTATATCAAACAACGCTGCATGTTTGAAACAACTACTTTGGCGTTGTTGATTAAAATGCTCGTGAGTATCACAGATATGTTTAGTTTGAACATTTTTGTAGTTGTTTCAAAAATGGTAACATTGTTAGCCTACAATTTAATTGTTGATTTCATTGTTAAACAACAATAAACAGGATGAAATTACAACTTAGGGACTTTACAATTAATTTGACCATAAGTGTTTTTGATTAAACACAAACGTCGTCAATAAATTTAAAATCAACCATATTTCTTATAAAATAAACACATTCGTAGTTGGAGTACAACGATTACAGTGCAATTAAACACAAACATTTTCAAGGTAAAATTGTATTAACTATTATTAAAGTATCATGAACATGTTAAAAGTATCTACGGACATGTTTTTATAAAAATATTTCTCATTATCACAACCTACATTATTGCCAAGACGTGTTGTAAAGCGGTCACGTGTAACAATCAGAAACGTTGTTAAAGTATCACACTTCAGTTAAATGTATCACGAAAATGTTGAAATAATAATGCAGCCAAGCATAAACATTGCTAAAGAAACACAAACATTGTAGAACTATCACGAATGTAGTTAATTTACATGTTTTCTTGTTAAACCAACCACAAACATCGCAGTCGCGACATGCTTAACGGAATTTGTCTTGTCAGTTTGCCTCGTTGGCGTCGGTCATCTTTTTTCTTGAATAAATCTTCAGTATTCAGTCAGAAGTGCAAGTACTAGGTACATTACGTTACGAGCGAGTGTCAACAGTGTATTTTTCTTTGTAGTGTATAGTGACGTTTTTTGTTTTGTTTTTTAGTGCGCTTGTTGGTTGAGGACGTGGTCTACCCCGGATTGTGAGCGCCATCTAAAGTAAGTACTTTTCTCGTAAACTTTTACCACTCATAATTTTGAAATTTTCCTTAGATTCCACACCCGGATTTCAATACCCTGAAGTGAACACCAGCGAGCGGTGCATACGGTACGAGAGAACACTCACAATTTATGTAGGTAAATATAGTTATTTATAAAATAATAATTGTACTTCGTTGGTCCCCTGTTGTTGAGCCAACATATTAAAATATTAATTATTTATCACCATTTTGTTAACTAGCCTTAAGTCAAACTGTTATATGAAAGTTCAATAAATACTAATGTAAATGTAATGTAATTTTGCGTAGATTAATATTAGTTTTCAGTTTTTAATAGTATTTTCAGCTTGGTGCGAGTAGAAATAAAATGGAAAAGTAAGTATAGACGTTTTAAAAGAAGCACAAAAACATTACAATGTTTCCATTGCTGATGAACAATGGTCATGCATTATCAAACACTATCCAGTGCATTGAGCATTGTAAAAGAATCACGAAAAATGTACATGTACAATGTTTTCATTGTTGATTAACAATGATCATGCTTGATCAATCGCTTCCATGTGATAAAGTAAGCATGGACGTGTTAAAAGAAACACGACCATTGTACAATTTTGAATTTGTTAATCAACAATAATCGTGCTTAATCAATCGCTTACCGTGCTTGCTTTAATACGAATAACCTAATGCGTGGTTATTTAAACACGAAATTGACAATGGCGTGATAGATTTATGCAAAAATACCCGTTATGTTTTTTTATAAAAAATTGACAATGTCACATTTGTTGAAATGACAATGCCCATTGGTTGACGCAAAATCAAATAAGGCTCATGCTTGATTTTACCAACGTTTTTCTTTCGGTGTACCTATATACTATTATTGGAGATTTGGGTGGACGCAGTCTTATTAGAAAAAAAAACTGAGTTTGTTATCAAGTTAAGAATGACGATAGTACCTATCTTAAAAATAAGTTTTTGTTAAAATCGTTTCTATCGTTTTCGAGAAAAAGCCAATTTTCAAAACTGCCGTTGCTGGACTTTTAAGCGAAAATAAGCAGTCATGTTAATCATCTCTACATTAACTCAACTATCAATTTTGGTCAAATCGTTAGAGCCGTTTTCGAAAAAACCTAAATTGTTTAATATTTCGTAGGTAAAATGTTGGTATGGAAAGTACCATTAATGTTAGGGCTAGCATAAAAAACGCTTCCTGGCGGGAAGCCCACAAACTCTAAATACGAAATTTGAAACAAATCCGTCCAGCGTTTAGATTCCCCAGGGGGGGGGGGCAGACAGACAGACATACGGACGGACATAATTGCGAGACCCACTTTTTTGGGTTCCCCTATCATCGTAACATCAGAATTGATCAAAATCTCGAGTTCGAAATTTTGTACGAAAACAATATCTTTCTCTTATAGGGCCCATACACGACACAGACACGCCGCTGCAGACCAATATATTTTGTTGTTGTGCAAATGTCCGCACAGGCCGTCTGTGTCGTGTGTATCCATGTCTGCGTGAATTTGGTCTGCAACGACATGTTTGTGTCGTGTATGGTGAATTTTGCACAGACGAGCGAGAAAATTCACGGCGTAAACATAATTGAAAGCGTCTTGTTTTAAAGGTTTCTTGTTTATTTATTAATGGACTTATTTTGTATAGCAGCTTTATACAATTTCCTTCATCCATTCGGCCAAAATTAAAGAAGTCGGCAGGCAGTATCCGCCATTTTCCGACCCGACGATCACGACGAAACGATACAAAGTAATGTCTGTGCAGATTGTCTGCACCGTGTGTGGCAAAGGCATATTTGCACAGACTTAAGGTCTGCAGCGACGTGTCTGTGTCGTGTATGGGCCTGGGCCCTATTACTACGTATACGAGAAAGTTAAAAAAAAAAAATTACTTAATCAGGGCGACGAAATTAACACGTCTAGTAACTTTGCATACTTTTGCAATTGCAATCAAAGCAGTACTACTGACGTGTCTGTCAACTCGTCGATCACTCGTTATATAATATAATAACAAACGAAAAATCAATCGACACACGTCATGACAACTGTCGACAATTGCAATAAGGGTTATAGTGCCAAGAAAATCCATCGCAAGGGACAGATAATTATTTTTTTTTTTTTAACTTCTCTAGATATAATATGTAAGGCCCAATATGCTAACAGATATATTGATGTTACTTCTGCTAATAAATTGTTGTAGTCCTATGGAAATACATAATGTCCCCGATAAGCGAGCTGCTGTCAAAAATTAATTTTGTAAAAGTGATGCCCCCGCTGTTGTCAAGTGTAGGTTCTGATAGGTGATGTCATATGTTACATTTCACAAAATAATTTCGGTATATTCTTCTGAACATCTGCTGTGGTAGTACCTGTGGACTAAGCAGAGGTCACCGACTAGCCCTCCGTGCGCCAACAGTTGTCGATTTAATGTTAATGTAGGATTTCTTATTAGTCGCCCTACACATTTCTGATTTCTGTCAAGTAGGTTAAGTAAATGTTTTGGGGCCGAGCTTCATTATAAGGGAATAATATTCTGTAGCTGTAGCTTGTGCTTAATAGAGAAGGAGTTGCTTCGACCTAAAACACCTCTTAATAGAAAACTTTGAGGACACTTTGTCCTACGATATTATTTCCGAATCGTCTGTGACTCCAAAAAGCTGCATTCATTGGGATGTATGGTAAGGTCGTCCATTTTAACTTGTGGTACAGTCGATATATTTTTCTTTGAAGCCAAATCTTTTTTTTTACTACTTTGAGATTATGTCCGCGTCTTCATTTAGAGAACTTATTTACTCGCATTTTTGACAGTCTATTGTTTGCATTTACATACACTATACATGCATACGGTTCGAGAAGAAATAAATGAAGAATGCTGCCATCAGTATGGAAGGCTCCTGGAAGTTGCAAAGTTTCACAGTCAGTTTTGATAAATACAACCGTTTATATATTTACCGCGTTTCACTCTACAGTTTCAGTCAATCTATTCTGTTATTTCAACTATTTTGACAGATCTCTTTTATAAAATTTGATATTTGCTTCTGTAATTCACTTAAAATGAACCATTGCTCAAAATTATTAATAAAAAATAAAATCACTTAAACCCATTCTAGAAAAATTCAACTGTGACAACCAAAATTCCATTGCCTGATCATCGACTGTTTAAAGGTAAACCAAACCAACCTTTTATCTGATGAACGCGATAAATAATCGTGAGAGACAAATTAGTCTACCATGCAAATGTTTGGCGAACCCTATTGTTCGATCGTCATCACAGTTTTTATTGTCCAAGATCTGTATCTGGCGGACACATATTTGCAGTTCCGCACAACCCCGATCAGTACTTTAATGTGATAAAATATTCGCCCGCCCATTGAAACAAAATTTCTTCAACCTGTACGTAAACAATTTGGTAAAAATATATTCAGTGCGCTATTCGATTAATTTAATTAACACATGCGAAGGGGCGTGTCGGCGCAAAATTATTTATCCCAATCTCTGATGTACACCTATATACACTTTGACATAAACAAAATCAGTCGTCGACTAATAATGATTGTATTGTGGAAGTGTGGAAGCTCTATGCTTCTATGCATAATGAAATTTGGTTGGTGTGAAAAGTCAGATTCGCGTGGTCATTTGCTTAAGTGATCTGTTGTTATACGATTGTCCATTTTTTTCGGCTCTGCTACAAGGTTGAAATGATCAAGGGAGCATTCTAGCATAAAATCAACATCCTTGCTGCTCTTGAATGGGTACAAAATGCCATCATTGACTTTAATCTTTGATTGAACTGCACTTTTCTAGACACAGACATAATGTACAGTGGCGTTAGAAATGGCTGTATGGTATGCACATTGTACTATATTGACGTAGGTGATCAGTTATCAGTAACAAGTGCTATTTAAACGTTCTCCAGTTTTAGACGTCAGACATATAGAACAGTCATTAGGTATGTGATAGCTGATAAGGCTATTATCGACGTTCAAAATGACAGTAGTAGTCGAATGCAATCGTGAGTAACGCTTGTTTCTAGAAAAAGTTCCAATTTTTTAGGAATATAACCCCTTTCGTAATGAAAACCTTCAAATTATAGCAAAAGCTAGGGGGTATGGTTAGGTTTGACTCGGACATTACAATCTATTAAGTGTATCTGACAACAGTTCTGACATTTGAAAAGTTTTATAAATGGATCACCAAAAGAAAAAATTCCACCAAAGTTAGTTGACTTATCTGGTTAGATTGGTTCTAAATAAAGATCATGGTCAGCCGGATAAGTGGTGGACCACTACTTTGAGATCGTTATCTCACGTCAGTAGCAAATCATAGCCTGGTCAATGTTAAATCGATGTCGCTTTCCTTTAAACAAATTGGCACTTATGTAGTTGGTTAATTTACAAAGCAGACAAATATTTTGACATATTCGATTTTATTAATACAGGGATACAAGTACAAGCAGGTGCACTTTTTAACGCCACTGTGAATTCCGGCACGTGCCTAGCAAAGTGTGACGTAATTCAGGAGGTCAAGACGATATTATTTGCTACTACTTGTTAGTATAGGTGTCTCTAAATTGATCGTAGCTATGTTTTTGTTGTTTAGATAATAAAAAAAGGTCTAGTTCGGCCGGTACATCCGCTATGATTCAATAATTGCATGCAAAATCGCGCACGTAAGTATTCCTTATCAATTAATTCAATTAACTATCTGATGGTGAATTTAGTAAACAAATCTGAGTGAAAAAGTTTAAGAAATGTTTAAATTTGTGTTTTGTCAGATGGAATAAATGATAAAGCAATCATCAATAGCATGCGAATTCATTAATCAATATAAACTTGGCGGGACATATGATACGCGTTTCCAAATGCAGTCGCACCCGAATGAAATCATGTCGTTTAATGTCACATTATTTTGTTATCCGTTTGATGTGACATTATCCGGGTTCGACTGTTTTGATTAATGGTTACCCTCGTGGTTACCTTAAACTCAAAATGGATAACCTCATTTACGAGCTCGTAACAAGCGTTTGAGTTCAAAAGCTTTCTAATTTATATAAATCGGATCAGGAGGGGTATCCAGTTTGGGGGAAGCAGACTTCAGAAAAGCCAATTCAGAACTATGTACTTACCCAGAGATTTATCAGAAAATTTTGGAGTAATCAACGTCCAACTAATCTTTTGGGAATCAGTTGACGTTTTCATAGTCGCCTCTTTTCCACACAAAAGAGGAACAGTGGCGGTTGAAATATTGAGCAGGAACTTAAGCGCCGTCTCGCTCACTACAAACGTTCAATTATATCCACTGTACCAGTGTTAAAGACTCAGTAATATGGCAAGAGTGCTGGAAAGAAACGTCTTACTAACCGATAAGTCATCATCGCGAGTGGGTACCCATATCAATTAAGTGCTATGACAAAAACAACACAGACGCGCTCCAAACAGACCCCGCTACGAGCAATAGTATACACAGTCCACAAATGCTTTCATGGTATACAATTTTCGACCGTACAATTCCCATGAGCTGTTTGTAAGGAAATAGATATACAATCTGTCTGTACTCACGCAGGAAGCCACCAGCCACTTCTCGCTAACCTCTGTAAAACATCGAACCAAAAGTTAACTCTCCATACCTCCTGCCTTTCACTAAACGTCTGTGAAGGGAACATATTGCCGAGAAAATATTGCCGAACGCGCTAGGAAATCCCTAGTGGCTCTCTACTCCTGCAAAAGGGCTGTGGGCTCTAGATAGGGCCTTCAACCCACCATAATGCATTGGCTTTATACTGATAATTCTATAATGGCATCGTTGTATGGTGGCCGGCCTTGAACAAAAGTTACAATCTAAAGGTCTTAGAGAAGACTCAACGCTTGGCATGCCTGTGCATCACGGGCGCACTGAGGACATCACCAACCGCAGAAACAGTGGAAAGGGCAACCGTATGTGCAAGTCAGCATCCATCTACCGACTATCTGCCTACGAAAATCAACTTCGAAAGATGCTTCACCCATGAAATACCGGACAGAAACCAATGGGATTCACAAAAGGTCCTACACAAATCACTGTCAATATTTACAGACGGTTGTAAGACACTAGAGGGAATGAGCGGTGGAGTCTTTTCAGAAGAGTTGAACCTGGACTCTAGTTCGGTCTTCCGAAACACTGCAGTGTCTTCCAAGCCGAAATTGAAGCTATTCGTCAAGCTACAGCGTGGCTGTCGATTAATTCGGTATCACAAAGGGATATCGTCATATACATTGATAGCCAGGCTGCAATCAAATCCCTAATATCCAGCGAAATAAGATCTACGGCGGTGGAAGATTGCCGCGTATCTTTAACGAGATAGCTAGACAGTACAACCTCACCCTCTGCTGGGTTCCTGGTCACTGTGATGTCCCAGGGAACTGTGCAGCAGACGCACTAGCAAGGCGAGGCTCCTCTGGCGTGGATAGTATAAGTTTGCACAACGTGTATGCACCACTTTCCTACGCTAAACAAATAATTCACGCGGATGCTGCGAGCAGAGCAGGGTTCAGATGGAAACATATAGGATACTGCGACACTGCTAGGCTCAACTGGCCAGCTCTGGATACAAAAAGATCCAAGGATCCTCTTCGACTTAATAGATCTAGCATCTCGACAGTCGTTAATGTCATCTTCGGGCACTTCTGCAGACGCTGCCGAGATGAGGAGGAGGACGAGTCCATCACTCACTATCTTTGCAGTTGCCCTGCCCTGGCCAATCTAAGAAAGGCCCACTTAGGAAACTATTTTCTCAATGATTTCAGTGAGCCGCTAACATTCTTGGCTTCATATCCGGCAGCAAATGGCTCACATGAGTAGCCATCAAAGAAATAGCTCCCCAAATCCCAGTGGTATGCACAATAAGCCGAATAATGGCCTAAGTGTTTCTCTCATCGAGAGCCACTTTAAACCTAACCTAACCAGGCTGTCCATAGAAAGCTTCTCAATACAACCATTCGGATAATTGAATGAATTACCAAACAAAAAAAGCGCACTTAAACGAGTGAGATACTTGGACGAGCATCCTTTATGAAATAGACCCGTCGCGCAAACAATTTCTGGTTTTACATCCAGAGCGGAAAGTATTGTCGATTGAAAACCGAGGCAGACGGATCATCATAAAGCAGGTAATTTAATAGAAGGGACAGAAGAAAGTTAGAATTTCAAATTGGAAACGAAGATAAGAGAAGACAGCTATATAAATTGCCCCAAAGATGCAGAGCATGAACGTAAAAATACTAACTCTCTCCACAAAGTTCTCGTTTCTAAGCCGACTACCTACGCACTAATGGTAATAATAATGGAAATTATTGCTTAGCTCCATCAGAAAGGAAATGTTTTGACGTGTCGGAATCTTCATAGGTATAAGAATAACACGTGGAAAGAGTTCGTTACTATTAGACTCGTCATTCGTTGCTCTGTCAGTTGTTACCTACCAAATAATTTGTACTTATCGTCAGCGCACACCCAGTTTATAGGATAGGATTATAGGATAGGTAGCAGCTGCGTACCAAAATGTTGTGGCTAGCACAACTCAGCTCGTTGATATACAACACAAAAAAAAAACCACGCCCAATCTATTGGGTCTTTGATATCCACAACGAACCAAATTACTATTAAAACGCGATTCTTTATCAGCACGTTCTCCGTCAGAAGACTCAAATAAAATAATGACGATAGGCCATAAATGTGTTGCCGTTGACAACCATTTAAATTAGGCTACCAAAAGCCTTTTCATACTTCCGGATTCGTCCGCCCATCTATCGTCACATTCCTCCGCCATGCTCAAAAGAATGCAACACACGTAATACGCAACTGCTGTATCGATATCGACCTAAAATGCTTTGATCACTTGTTTACAAACAAGTGGATCCGCCATAATTTTCTTGTTTAGTGTGTGTGAATGTGTGCACGTATGTTTGTTTACATACTTAAGCATTTTAATTTATTGTCGTCCGAATTTTTAGAAACTCACTTGCCAAGTAAATATAAATAACCATTATGAGACAAACCCGCAGCCGAACTGTTCAAACTTCAAACACGTGATTAATATTCACATTCATTGAGCTATTTCTATTTGTGTGCAGAAAACTTAAATAACAAAATCAATTCATTTCCAGCAATGGCGTGAATTTCAACTAGAACAGTTCTTTGCTGCAATACGTCGACGTCGCTGTAGTAAAAGACAGCCAAAAAACGATTTAAAAAAATAAGAAAAATTAAACTAACAATCGCACTCAGCAAAGAATGCCTACTGCCTACTGTGGACCGATCCAGTTTGTCCCCGAGCGATTTAAAAACAAATGATAAGATTAGCCGCATTCAATCAGCTTTCCCATTATAGTGTTAAGCGAGCAGTGTGCGATCTGCGTTCCACAAACTGACCGGACAGTCATTGTACCTCAATTCAATTCGTTCGCTCTGTATACTTAGATATGTGATGTGGGTCTGTGGATTATTTTCGGACTTTGGATTCGACAGTTTGTCGATAGCATCGTGTAAGTGGTATGTAAATTAACCAAACGAACGAGTGGACGCGTAAAAGCTTGGTCGTTTTAAATCAGATGCAGAGAGAACGAGAAACAGCTACCACAAACTGACCTGAATCTGAACGCAGTGCAAGCAACAGATTGTTGTTGCTGTTGTTAGTCCCTTGCCATACAACTTCGTTAAATGATTTTCCGAGGAAGAGTCGGGTAACTCAATAAGCGAACATTCAAGTTTGGCTTCCTTTTCACGGCCTGAGTTGAATATTTGTAGTTTGTATTTCAACGTTTTTAAACTTGTTTACCGTGGGTAACTATCACATAATGTCGACTGTTGGACGTAGTTTATTCAGATGAAAATCAGAGACAAGTAAAATCGTGCCAAAATATGGATAGAAATATGCTGTAGTTTTGATAAACACAATTACGCTCCACTCAGATTAGCAGTCGATCCAGCGGGGGACGATAGAACGTAAATAGTACGATAATCGGAAGCACGCTTATAGAATCTCACTGTCTTGTTGAAATATGCCTACGCCTACGACATTCCACCGCCAAAAACATTTCGTCGTTTAATAGATTACAGATTAAAAGACAGCGCATGATCAGGAAGCCTTAAAAATTTCTGGCTAGACAAACAACAGGCAATACTGCCGATATGGACGAGTATACACTTTTGAAAGACGAAAAATACTCTTTTACATCTCATTTTTACAAACTGCAACCTCGAAAAGAAACCTAGATCGTGCATAATGCAGCGGCGATGGTGAAAGTATGATAAAATTACAGAATTCTGATAACTGACATCAGGTTAAACGAGCAATTTAAGACTGACAACGAATGTCGAAAATTAAATCGAACAAACTTTTGCACTGCAGCTGTGACAATGGACGGTTTTTATAGCATGAAACTACAGGATTGCTGCAGCTGTATTTAAGCTCTAAGACTAGCTAATCAGCACACTCATTTATTTGGGTGAGTCCTTATTTTTTTTGACGAACGGAGAGGATCTACAAATTTATACTTAATCAGCACATTTGCAATCAGCCATTCACAAGAGTTGAGGCAGCGAAAACTTCTTTAGATTTAATTTTGCATTTTTATGGTTGAACATACTAGCCATTAAATCAATGCGGGAGTAATTGACTGCGCCATTTAAAAGGGAATGGTAAAAGAAGGCTAATAGGGTTAGGGTAACAATCATAAAACTGATCTTCCACTGACATTATCCATTAAAGACTTGATGACGACTTTTGAGACAATAGTTTCTAAAATGTGAAGACGCTTCCTGAATCTGGTCCTCACTACGTTAGATTTTTCCAACTAGAAAATGAATTCAAGCGATACGAGATCGATACTACAAGGTGGCGCAAAAGTAATCCTCCTATCAGAAAATGCTATAAATTTTGCGATTGGCCCCTAATGTCAGTTCTGTTTTGACATTTGTGTAGTAAACACATGCGAAATATACGTTAATAAACAATGTTACGCTACACTGCTCCAGAACGCGGAATATTGGTGACTATTTATTTGAGCAATAATCGGTCGGTGACTTTGGCGCAACGTAAATTTCGTCGCAGATTTCCTAGCCGTCCAACGGCTACAGGTGAAACACTGCGACGTTTAGCCGCTCGCCTCGAAGAGACTGGCACAACACGAGATGCTGCCAGGCGTGGCAGACCCCGGAGTAGCCGTTCTGCAGAGAATATTGCTGCTGTAGCCGAAGATGTCATGGACATGAAGACGTCGCGGGCCAAACGGTTACTGTGAATGGTGAGCGCTACAGAGCAATGATCAACGAGTTCTTTTTGCCGCAACTTGATGAATTGGGATTGGAAAACATGTGGTTAAAACAGGACGGTGCAACGGCACACACTGCACGTGCCACAACCGATATGCTGAAGGATGCATTTCCCGGGCGCCTAATCTCCCGCCGTTTTGGCGATTTGCACTGGCCAGCAAGATCGCCTGATTTGACCGCTCCAGACTTCTTTTTGTGGGGCTTTTTGAAGTCGCGGGTTTATGTCAACAAGCCTCAGACTCTTGCAGCTCTTAAAGACAATATCCGTCAAGAATGTGAGGACCTATCGCCGGAAGTTTTGGCCAAAGTGATGGAAAATACCATAAAAAGGGCTCAAATGACAATCAACTGTGGCGGCGGCCATTTACATGACATCATATTCTCGACTTGATGTAAAAAAAATTAAAAGACCAAATAAAAATAATCCACAAGAAGAATCAAAGTTTTTCATTTTTTTTTAAATTACAGCCAAAAAACATGGGAAGGTTATTTTTGCGCCACCTTGTATAAGAATGACCAAGATGGTTAGATGAAAACGAGTACTTTGTCTGAAAAACCACAACTTAGCGATGGCCATGGTGCATAGGTTAATGTCCTTGCTTGTGACTCGAACTGCCCAATACGCTGCCACTGACAATAAAAGAGAAACTAAATTAGTATAACATACAACCCTATTCCCGTTGACGTTTGTCGTAAACGACTCGTATTTCACTTCGTTTTTTAGTCGGGGTTTGTAACTTTTTTAGACAAATCAGTTGAAATGATGGTGAACACATAGAAAAGGAAATAAAATTGGTAAAGAAATATTTAAAAAAAAATCTGAACATAGTTTTACAACGCCAGGAAACATGAGTCGTATACGACAACGGGAATAGGGGTGATGGTTTCTCCACTACTGCACCACGAGAGACGAAAATATCCCAGTTAAAAAAATATAGACCTGTCACGCTCTTTTTTGGAAAACAAAACAACCGTCCAACTACGTACTCTAGTCCGAAGAGCTGGCGGCGATGTAAGAAACTGATTTCCAGGTTTATCATAAATAGAATAAAGCCACAAACAATAGGATAGATAGACGATTCTTTGAAGAGTAATGCCAAAAATATGGACAAGCAGCCCACTCCCCATTTGCTGTTTTCGCAAAGGTACTGCCAGTCAATTGCAAAGAATGCAAAACACCCAATTTTGGAGAGATTCCCGGCGACGAATCAACGAACGAAAAAAACGACAGAATCGTGTGTATATGACAGAAAGAAATGTAGTCATATCTAATTCAGTTTTTAATAAATCGTCAATAATCACTTGTATACAAAAAGTGTCATTGACGTCGTATTCTAATGCCCATGATTCACGGAAATCGCAACACATATTATTCTGGGGCCTATCCCAGACAAGAATGTTTGATGCCAGACTGGTGCGTTTCCTGATTTACCTCCGGAACTTGGATTCCAAGAAGTGACTTAATTGGTTTCACCCAGTTTGCGGCAATTTATCAGGAAAAAATCTGAAACTCTAGTCACGACTACTTCACGGATTAAGCTGCATCGCTGTATTAGCATATCGCGCGACAAAAAATGAACTCACGTGTATTCCAAGAACTTTCTATCCGATTCGCTTTGCAAGCGGTATATTGTTTCAACTGACTCAGTTTAGTGAATTGTACAAGTTTTCAAAATACTCGTTTTATTTGGAATAATTCAACTAGTGAAAAGACGTGAAAAAATTTAATCAAAACCATTAGCATCTATTGAGATGGACTTTTAGGTTTATTCGATCTGACGTACTGAATGAGTATCACGCTCATGGGGAGCACAAGTAACCCCAAAGCAATGTATTTACACCCTTCAGCCTTTCAATATACGTTTGTACTTATTTTCCAAATGCTCAAGCTAATAAAGTGGAAATCGAAAGCGACCCCAAGCGAGTTCGTCAACCGCAGATATATAGTTACAGCAGTCATAAACTGATAAGCCCAACCGACGTTGATTAAACTTAACGTAACGTATTCGAAGCCAGCGCGACAGTGTTGCTGCAAAATTCCAAACCTGACCTATTTACTTTTCAAATAAGACTGTCAGGCCAATCCCAGAATTGATATCCACGTGCAGTACAGCAGACACTCATTTCGAAATGTTTCTCATTACATATTGATGCCGCTGCCTGTCAATAGTTCGATCATCAACCGTGTTCTGGTTCTCTGTAATTTGTTCATACGTCATGGAATCGAATCGAATCGAATATAAACTGCATATCTACAGCTACATATGTATGAACTGTACAAGATGATGTGGAAAAGTACTTCTGGGTCATTTCCTGAAACTGCGCGCCTTACCCCCCAGTTGAGCTTTTTCTTATTTTACCTGATGATACAATCATTTAATTGCAATCCAGACGCGGTAACTTGTCACGTGAATTCTACAGAGACCGACTTCGTTAAGTCGGCCGACGACGACAACAACAACCGACAATTCCAATCCCATTGCAATGCTGGTGCAGCACGTCGAAAGAAAACATGCGAGTCATCATCGCTCATACAATGAAAGGTGAACACGATTGAAAAGAAAACAACATATGGAATCTAAGAGATGAAAATTACAGCAACAAATTATAGAAATTATTTTAATTAGAAGAGAAAAACCCTATGAAAATAACCACACTACACAATGCGCTTTACATTCGTATAACTTTACAACTAGCGATTGTGGGCTGAACTTTGCTCGCACAGCGATATCAAAACGAAAACAACAAAAATATAATGTACCTTAATAATGTAGACACGATATGAATCGTATTGCATAGTAGTAGAATTATTTAAGCAATTAATTGTTAAGACAAACCTGTTCCACGGGCCACTATTGCTGATGAACTTGTTCCACTGCTCGAGTTCGAATTGATATTACTGGAACTAGAGTTACTGCCGGAGGGGCCATTTCCGCTGCCAGCCCCCTTTGTAGGAGCCTCGCCTGCCTTGTTAGTGCGTGCCAGATTGGATGTACATTTAAGAAGCATTTTGGATGCGTCGAAAATAAACTCGTCACAGCTGCTGGGTGCTTCCTTTAGATTTCACAACTACTATTTCTTAATTTATTTTTACAACACTGAACACTCGCGTTTATTCTGTTTTGATTTAAAATTCCTTGTGCGTTTCGCTTTTTTCTTTTGCTTTCGTCTTTTGCGTTTTTTCGTGTTGGATCTGGATGGTGTAAATATTTTTGGATTTTTTGATTTTCTTGGCCGTGATTGGGTATTGCGTTTGAAGAACTTTCACGAAATAATTAAACCAAATTACTACCTACTTAGTATAGACACTTTTAAAGCGATTTTAGAGTTTAAAGTTTTGAATTAAAAACTAGATTTCTACAAAGATAAATATAATTCTTTATCGCTTATCTTTTTGGATACGATGTGTGTTTTCATTTCTCGCTCGCACACGATTTTTAATTTTGGTGTTGTTTTTCTTTCTTGTTGTGAAAGTGCATTCAGCGCATTTGGTTTTATTCAGCGTAGACTGGTTTGACACTTGTTGGGCATGTTTTGCAGAGTTTCCTTTCACTGAGTGGCTGCGTTCAGCGATAATGTGGAATGTCTCCACGCGACATAATTTCAGTCAAGGGTCAAGTCATCACATCATCACATTTATTTAGAGCTAGACATTTAAGTCTGACTTTTTTTTCTGTTTCAATCCAGACATTAGATAGCAAAAAATCAGTTGTTTTGATAATTCTCGATAGTATGTAATTTTTTTTATTATAATCGACGTTTTGATGTAGATGTATATACATCTTTAAAAAACTTAGCTTCCAAATTGTGTAGTAACCGCTTCTGTAGAAATGGATTCACCCAGACAGTCCGTCCGTGATCTTATTTTCTGCTTTATGGTTTTCGAAATTTTCCAAGCCTTAAAATAAAGACTGACAAGAAGTCAGACATAAAAGTCTGACATGACCCATACTCGTGAAGATGTGGTGTTAAGAATAATTTATTAAAAACCTATATCAGCATAGTATAGTGGGCGCAGTGGCTCAGTGGTTAGTGTGCGAGGGATTCCAGGTCCGATTCCCGGGAAAAACAAAAATTACATATTAAGGTTTCTTCAACTGCGCCATCTCTCGCGAATGTCTGAATAACATCCGGAAGTATAACTTTCTTGAAAATGGTTTCGTCAAACATTACGATTTCTTTACGTGGCGTAATGCCTAAAATACATGTGCGGAATTTCTGGACGCAGTGACGCGGGCTGTACAGCAAGCAAGATACACGAATAGAATTTTTGTTTAACGTAATTGCAGTGAGGTTTGTCCCTGTCATACAATACCCAAACGTCATGCTCCTGCTTACAGCAGCATTGTGTTTGCTGAAATTTTGATTTGAATATAAAAATTTTCAATAAAACATTATTTTGCTGTTATCCGAATAGCATTAGAATTTGTTTGGGAACTGTTCACTTTGCGGATTCGACGATATCAAAATATTCTTTTTCGTGAATAATTCCCCCTGGCGGATTCCAAGATAGGGGTGATTCTGAATCAGAATCACATTCTGAATCGATTTAAAAATGTCCGTCTGTCTGTCTGTCTGTCTGTTTAAAACACGATAGCGTCCATAGGCGAATGAAATTTTGTGAGAGAACTTCTTTTTACCGTCGTCAGGTTGGTATTGAAAATGAGCTATGTCGGTTAGACACATGCGTGTACCTATACAGTACATACAGTGGAGGGTATCAAAGCATCGGCCAGGCCGATGATAACACTACTTTTACTTGTTTTTAATGCGGATTTCGATTGACAACAAAAAAACAACACTTTTTGTTTGCCCCAGATCACTTTTTGCGTTCGTTTGGTACAAAAAAAAGCCTTCTACATTAATAACTCGTTCTATTTAATGAAGCATTTAAGTAGACTACTGCTCAATAAAACAGTTCGGAGTGTCGTGCCATAAACTTCTATATACATATTAGAATTAATTAAGCATTTAAAATAAATAACACAAAAGAGAGATTCTATATTCGCCCATCGCATTTATGTAGTCTACCTACGAAGAGATTATGGAACATTCCCAGATATATTTAACGAAACTTGGCATCATTTAGGAGACGCAAAGAACTTGCTCTGTAAACCCACGGCAACCATTTGACATTTCGATTTATTTATTTATACCTATGCCCACAAATAACCATTAAATTACGGTTTCCCACAAACTTTTCATAACAACTTCCTTCAATTACGGGAAAAAATAACCTCAGTTTCACAAACATGCCACCAAAACCCCATCCAAAATGTATTCAGTGCGAGAAAACGGAGAGCCCGATGTGGCGCAGCACAGACCTCGGTCATTTGTGCCAGGAGTGCTACGATCTCAACTGCAGCAACATAAAGACGGAACCAGAAGCTGACGTTGGTGAGAATTCCAATGGTAACAACAATGGTGACGAGAAGAAACTTCGTAAAAGTACTCGTGCGACAAGATTTAAGACCAAATCTGGCGCCTCGGGTCAATCGAAAAATCTACCCAAAGGACGCAGTCGTAGGAATATCTTCAAGAAGACACCATTTAAGACCCCAATTGTGCAGGCATCGACACACACAGTAGAGTACTTGTTCTACAAAGGTTCATACCTCCAAGTTGGCGATATAGTATCGTTGACAGATGCCGATGATAATGTATACTATGCCCAGATTCGCGGGCTGCTGGTGGATACATATTGTGAGAAATCTGCCTTCCTCACATGGCTAATTCCCACAGAGGTTAGTCCACATCCAAACGATGGATTTGATGCGAGCACTTATTTAATTGGTGAGTAGATGTTTGAGTGAGTCACTGAGCGAATGAAATTGAAATTCTTTAAGGTCCCGATGAGGATCAATCGAGGAAACTGTCATGTCTGCAGTTTGTGATGCACGCCCCGAGTAACTACTACCACGACAAGACGACACCATTTCCGCTGCCTGATTCGATGGACTACGACACCAAGCCCGGTGGATTCATATGGACTACATTGCCAGAGTACGAGCGCAACAAAAACCGACGACAAACAACCGAGACTTAACTTGTATAATTTTTTTTACTAACTTTTCTTAACCTGTTCACGTTCAACAAACAAATAAAACAATATTTCAGTAAAAATCATCTTCGGGGTCTTTAGATGCGTGCTGCTGGTTTTTGATTTGGTCTTGACTCGAATACATGTCTGCGACTTGTGATGCAGAGGTGGCATCTTCGGGGGATTTGTCATCACGTATTCGAATAAAACGGGGGAAGCGCAGCGAGATGCCCTTCTCGGGGTCAACAATTCCAATGGCCGCCTTGTGAGCAGGAGAAAGCGAAAGGTCTGCACATTTGACTTCCCAGAGTTGAACGGCGTCGAACCACTCGTCGGGCTCATGCGAACTGTCGTAGCGATAGTAGGACTTGGGTCCCTTGAGCAGGTGCTGCTTGAGGAATTCTGTATGCGTTTGGAGGTCTTCATCGCTGAAACCTAAAAGGCGATTTGATGTGTCATATAAACAGGAATCTGATTTGTCCTCTTACCAGTTCCAATTTTGCAGATACTCTGGTACTCCTCGTTGTCGGCATCGTAACATGCCAATAGGAAGCCCCCATAGGTTCCTGTTCGTTTGCCTTTGCCAATGTAGCCACCAATGACTACCAGATCTAGAGAGTCGCCCACTCCGGCGAGATAGTCCTTCTTTAATTTCAACCAGTTGCGGGAGCGTTTTGCGATTTCGTAGGTTGCTTCTTTCTCCAGCGTTTTCACCATGAGACCTTCGCAGTTTCCTTTAGAAAGTAAAATTGACGGATGAGGGTCAAATTGTGTGTCAACGTGTGCACAGACACAACGTCAACGATTCATCTTACCTTTGATGGACTCCTCGAGGAACGACTGCACCTCATCGATATCACTAGTGTCCACACTAGTTGCGAATTGCCACTGTCCCTGCACCTCGTTGAAGGTCTCCTTGAGCAGTTGTCGGCGCTGCAAGAAATTCTCTGTGACCAACGGCTTGCCATTCAGGTATAGTAGATCGAACATGTACACACAGACTTGTACTTTGATCTCCGCCTCATCAGCGTCCTTGCGCTTACGCGTGCTCAGCACTTGGAAGGGAAGAATTTGTTTACGTTCTACATCCCAGGCGACCACTTCGCTGTCAATGATGTAAGACTCCACATTCTCGCCCTTGATGTCATCGATACGGGCAATGAGATCTGGGTACTTTGAGGTGTTGTTCTCCTGATTCCTACTGTATATGCTGATGACGCCCTTCTCATCGCGATGGATCTGGGCGCGTTCTCCGTCATACTTCCACTCGCAGGTGAACTTGATTCCTTCAAAGCGTTCCAACACCTCATGCACACCTTTTGTTGGATGTGCCAACATAGGTTTGAGCGGCGTACCAGGCTGCATCGGACAGTGATCAAGGAGTTCGCCCAGCCCGTGCTCCAAGAGGACTGGGATGATTTTGTTGTAATTCGGACACTGACTGAAATGGAATAAATAAGTTATTCGGTTCAGATCACGAGACCAACACTCACCAATAGGTAGTCTTCAGGATGAGTGCATTTTCTTCTAATTGCGATTTGAAGGCACTTTCGCCCATCTTCTTGGCAGCGTTAAGGATTTTTGGAGGATAATCCTTCTGATTTGGCGGTGTATTCGTGCAGGCTAAGGCCAAAGCTTGAAGAAGTAACTGCTCCGCCAAGCCAATTCTCAGCTTTCCAAGCAAAGAACGTATGAAGAAGCGCGCCTCGGAGTGGCGACAGGCAACGAAGAGCGATTGGATTTTGTCCACCTTCTTGTTCATTGCAGCGTGACCCGACATTTTGGCGATCTCCTTCAATTTGTGGAAGACACCTTCGACCATGAGTGGTGCCGGTTGGAACATCATTCGCTGATTACTTCTAGACTGCTCGGCAACGATTCCCATGTCCCCGGTAGACTGAACTTGAGCTTTAATTTGTGCCATGCTTCGGCCTGTTGTCTGGCAGATTACCTTCATCAAGGAGGTCTCGGCAACGCCTAATTCAAAGCCTAAATGGGGAGATTGCGTTTACAATGTGCGCCAAATAGTGTATTAGCTAAAAACCTTCATATGCTGGAGCCAGCTGGTTAAGACAGAGATAGACGCACGGTAAGAGGTCATTCGGGCTGAGAACTATAACCGATCGGAAGAAATTACTTAGTACTTCGATCATCTTAAGACGTCCACTAATCTCCTCGATGAGTTGAAATGTTCGAGCAAGTGCTAAATAGGGAGTTCTACGGGAATATATGGTATAAAGATCGTAGGAATTTCACGAGTATCAACTTACTTTTCGCCACGTTTCCAGAAGGCATCATCGATGGGATGGTAGTTCCTCTTCGATGGATCAAAGTCAGCTCCTTTCTGTCCTTGACCAGCGGTTTGCAGTTTCAGTTCTTTTTTAACGACTTTTTCAGGAGACTCTTCTATTTTTTTCTCACTTTTAGTCTCCGAGGACGTTTCCCGCTTTATTACTTGCTTCTGAGGAGTCTCCTGTTTTGGTTCTTCTTTAACCACCTCCTCTGTTTTCTTCGCATCTTCGTTCTTTTTTTCCTTCTTCGCCTTTGAAGTGGGACTAGGTTTTTTGGTTTTTTTCTCCGATACCGGCGTCTTCTTTGTCGATTTGGGACTCGGTTTCTTCTCTGTTTTTACCGGAGGTGATACTTCGGGGGACTTTGGTGGCACTGCTGCTTTTTTTGCTGGAACGCTAAAAGGAAATTGTCACTTTTCTGTCTCTTGCTTACAGCCAAAACTCACCTCTCGTTTGAACTTTCATCGCTGCTAGAGATTCGACGGCGTTTGAACTTCTTGGTTGCGACAGGATTCTTACTGGAAAAATGTACGGACGAAAGTTTAACAAAGTTGATACGCTTTCCTGGTACTAGAATACTATTGTTCGCACGGTGCATACACCGTGCCAGTATTCGAAACGATAGAATCATCTGAAAATTGGTATAAAAGTTTTTTTTTAATGTTTTACCTTCCAATTTCATCTTCGTCATCAGAGTTGATTGGGGATTTCTCTGCTTTGGCAGGAGTTTTCTTAAAGAATGATCTGGCAGGGGAGGTATTAATTTCGGAATATTGGAGATATAATTATACTTAATGCTTACGTGATAGTTTTTTGCGACATAATTCAACAAATTAGGAAAGATAAACAACAATTTTAAATGCGGGATGGATTTTTTTTACCGCCAACCAGATGCACTTTGACAGCTATGAAGTTTCAACGCGTTTACCGCGTTTATATATGATTTGGATTAGGTGCGTTTCACTAGAAGAAAAAGTTTCATTACGGTGTATTCGATTGGCCAGGAAACATCACTTTTTCTTGTTGTAGATCACTTTTGTTACTTTATTTGGCAGAAAAAGACCAATCTAAACGAAACCAAGTGATATGCTCACTTGTTTTTGAAGCTCAAAACAAATATTTTTGTTTTTATATTATTTTGACAGCCCTTTAATTATTTTCTATAACATAATACAATACAATACAATACAATGTGACATTTAGAATTTAGTGATAGGATAGTACATAACCTACATACCTATTCATTAGATTAAAGGACCATTCACATGAGAGCGAACGAACGAATTGATCAAATGTGAACAAACCACTTTTTATGCATTTATAAAGAATTGATTGATAAAAAAAATTGACATTTAATTATTTCATGAGGAGTATAATTAATTATCCCAACAAAATGTATTAAGAAAATAAGTTTATAAACAGTTTAAATGAGGAAATTTCGAATTCCAAACTTTTTGCTGCGAACTAAAACACCCTTGGCAGAGTTTACTTGCAATCCACTCCACATCATTTAATTCGTGCGAATTTAACCTCAAACTAGACAACTAGAAATGTGTTCATATCATTGACATACTATACATGCTTACGTTTGCTTCAACGAAAAATTGGCTGCTAGCAGTCCATGTATAGTATGTCAATGGTTCATATGAACGGATTGTCAAAACTTGCGAATATTCGTTCGTTCGTAGGTAGGTAGTTGGTCGCTCTCACGTAAATGATCGTTAATTGGTATCATTTTTAAGCACTTCAAGGTTCTACGATGTGAGGTATACAAAAAAGTTATAAGAATTAATGCCAGGTAGGCAGTTGATTTAGTGATATGATTTGGCATAATGATCATGTCTTATTAATATTTATAAATCTCCTATCTTTTGATCAAAGTTGAGATAGTGTATTTACGATTTTGTTTTATTTTCTCATATATTTATTGCACCGCAGTCATTCACCTCCTCTGCTCCTGCCCAGCTCTTGCCACCTTACGCATGGCTACCTTAGGGGCTTACTTCTTTGAGGACCTGAGCGATTTGTCCCGTACCGATATTTCCGGCATCAGCAAGTTTGTTACAAAGTCGAGTTGGCTTCATTGATTAGCAACACACATCTCACCCATTTTCGTGTGTTTCTGTAGACTAAACCGCCAATGGGAAGTGCTGACCACGTCAGTAAATTTTCACCTTCACACGTCGAATCTTCAGACTCCGTCAGAGGAGACAGGGGTTAGACTGACCACGCCAGTCAAATTTTTACCTTCACACGTTTAACTTTCAGACTCCGTCAGAGGGGATAGGCAGAGGGTTAGACTGTTCCGGTCACCTTTTGTCGATTCCTCCTGCCGCAGTCTTTCTTATCTGATCTGCACCAGCCACCCTCCTTAGCAACGGACTGCCAGAGGCTACTAGCGGGGGGTTTGACTGTTTCGGTCACTCTCTGTCTGTTTCTGAAGACTAACCGCCAAATGGAGGAGCTGATCACACCAACCAATCTCACCTCTATAGTTAGAGGACCCCGTCAGAGGCAATAGGCAGGGGGCAGACCGTTACGGCTGCCCTCCGCCTTGACCCGAAGACCAAGCCGTAACCAGGTGATGCAAAATTTCAAAAGCTCCGACTGCCTCAGTCTCTACCAAAAACCTCTCAACTAGGTAGGAAACCCAAATTCGCAAGTAGCAAAAGAATTCCCAGGGTAACGCCCGTTCTGGCCGCTTCCCCCCCCCCCTTTTGTGGTATCACAATGGACCAAAACTATGGTCTAAGTGTGTCCCTTTGGGACAGCCACCTTACCTAACCTAACCTAACCTTGCACCGCAGTCACATTCGAATGGAATATCGAATATGCCTACTACATTTTTGGCAGTGGATGGGGGGCTTAACTCATTGCTGGATTATGCATTTTCAGTGCCCTCTTTTGTGCGCAAAGGAAATGTATTTAAAAGGTGCATATCCTAGCTATGCAATTCGGAATGTAGGTATGCCAAAACGGAAATGAGGTCCATTAAGGAACCGGAAATAGGAAAGTACCATATTTCTAGATCCCTTTGCTCAGAATTGTTGCATTTTCGCAAAAGATTTGACAGAAGGAAAGCAATAATATTATTTGCACAACAAACATCAATATCTTTGCATATTCTTGTAATCGGATAAAAATGTCTCCAGGAATACGATGGCTAAAATCATCTTGGTAACGGATAAACTAGAAATTGCGCACCTGTCTCTTATATACGTCTCAGTCCCACCAACAGTTGTTGTCTACTCATTTCCATATATTACATTCCATTGCCAGTAATCGAAAGACCATATACTCCTCCTCGTGCACAAGAAAAGGTCAATTATAGATGAATTCAGCCAACCAAAACAATTGAATTCACGTCGCGACGTCATCCGCGAGCATAACCGAACTGGAATTAATGGAAAATAGTTTCATTTTTTTTCGTTTAGTCTTTTTGCATGACTGCGCAGGAGAATATCCTTCATTGAACTCCCATGCGAATGGTTATCCTTGCAATACATATACAACGTCTATAAACGTTAAGTAAGTCCATTGCAGGATATATAGACCGCGTTCAGTTTAGTTCTGAGCCAACTATCGAGGTAATAACGTGTCCTGTTAAAAATCGGAAATCCGTGCAAAGTGTTTGTCAGTGAATTGGAAAAAATTGTAGAAAACATTGATTTTCAGTTCCAATCAGAGTGAAGATTTTTTCGAAACAAAAAAAAAATGATTCTCAATACTCAAATGAATTCGACACAGTCGAACGACATTATGGATTCTCAACAGCAATGTGAAAGTTTTTATTTGAAACGCAAACTTGGCCCCGACGACCAAATCAATAACGGCAACGGCTACATCCAGGCAAAAAAGAGACATTTGCAAGAATTCTCTCCATCAAATAACAATTTTCAGGCAACTCCTACAGAGGAACCCCATCAGCAAACCCCACAGCAACAGGAGCAGAATTGCAACGATATCCACTTCAATCTAAGCACCAATGCCTTCATCAACGATCTCTTCAGTTACGACAACAATTTGGTACCAGTTCAGTCTAACTTCCCGAATGATCAGTTTGACGGCAATTGGCAGAATGCGGACTTGCTCGAGTTGGATCATCGATACAATTCCGGGTTAGCTGCTATTACACACGAGACTCATCAACAGGACGTTGCAAATAACAACATTCAAATGGGACAGCTGCAAGTTCAACATCCACAGCATCAGCAGCAACAAAACTTGTCCGTTTTCACTCTTCAAAAACAGAATACTAGTTCCAGCTCACGTCGCACTTCAGACGGAGGAGGTCTCTCCACTAGTGGGCCGTTCAATTCTGATCCGGAATCAGATTTCGAGGATAAAAACCTTTCGTGGTTGTTTAATTTTAAGCTCGATGAATTGCCGCATCTTTCGCCAGAGGTCAATCAGGTTCAGACTGCCCAAATAGTTAAAAATACTGCAGAGACCGTAACGAAACCGCCATCGAAAGTGCCATCAAAGACGGGAAAGAAATTTGAGGAGCTCGTTATGGAAGTGACGTCTGAATTGGATGGAAACGAAATGATTGTCGGAGAAAATATTGTGGTCGAAAATTCTCCGAGAATGTGAGTACAATTTAAAAAAATGCTTTTGCTTCGTTAGTTAATTTTTTGATCGATTTAATGTCGTTGGATCGATCCGTCGATGTTGCAATTTTAGGTTTTTATTACCCAGTGTAGGCCTCGGTAGTATAAGGGAGGTTATTTTTGATCGTGCAAAAATTACACACTTTTTTTGGGTCTGACCAAAGAATGCGGTTTTTGAAAAATGCGGGTGTCCGTTGTCGTCTGGTTTCAAAAGTTCAAGACGCCGCATATGGGCGAATGTCCAAAAGTATTTTTACGAAATGCCGTTCTTTGTTCTAGGGATTTTCTGGAAATTATTTATTCAGAAAAGGCTGAATCGATTATGAAAATCACGTTCTTATACCGAGTGCTAATTGCGTTAACAAATTATACCTACAAGACTATAATTTCCGTGAATTTTGAAAGTAAAGATCGCTAGAGTCCAATTTTAGAAAACGATGATTTTTGTTCCAAAATGAAATCCATTGAATAATTTCCTCCTAATCACTCCAACTTGAGTTGGGATTACCAAGCAAAAAAAAAAAAAAACGTCAAAAATTTAACCTTGAATAAGACCAACAATATCATCTTGGACCTGACAAAAATTCCGTAGAACCTTTCAGAATTTGAGTTACCATACCCAAATGTACATGCATTCAACGTTACCAAGCCACCGAAGCATGGAGAAAAAATAGCTACTTGACATTGAGCTGGTACATCTCGTATTGGAGTTTCTTATGCGAATCCGCCATCAAAAGCGATCCGCCGCCCTTTTGGGAATAAGCCCCAAGTTTAGGAGCACTATAAAGATGACCAAGTCGCAAAGAACAAATGACAAGGTTACCCAGTTTGAATCGTTTTTTACTACGACTGCTCCATAACATCCAATTTATTATAGGTTACCTATGTCATGAAAAGAAGATGAACCAAAACGCTCTAACGCGCATTGTGAAATGTATCTACTGATTAAAAGTCGTTTACATAAATGCATCTTGAGAACCGACAATTTCAATCTTCTGCAATGCACTCAAGTATATGCCTTTTCCAAGGGCCAGTTTCAAAATGAGATAAAGCCTTGGATAGCCTATCAAGAACTTAACTGGCAGATAGACATCAACTTTTAAAGGTATCGGTATCGGATATCTGACAGATAACGTCTTAGATAGCCTATCAGCCGGTGCAAGTAACTATTAAAGTCTTTATCTGGAAGATAAGCAAAATATTTATGTGATGTGGCTGGAAAAAATACATTTTCAGGCATTTTCTCATTGACGTGCGTTGATTGCAGTCATAATATTTATTGGATTTTTCAGAAGACAAATTTGATGAATATTACAAGAATATTATACGGTCTCGTAGAAACGGAGTAAGATCAAATTATTTTGAAACACTCGACTGTTTTTTTTAACTTTGTTCATGTTCAAAGTGTTTTGCGTCTAGTTAAGCGTCTAACAATTACAAAAAATAAACAAAGACAAAATAAATAACATTGCGCATCGAAACGGTAAAAGACAGCATTACCGTTCGGTCAAACAATTACTGGCTGATACATTTTTCTGAAAGTAAGTTTGTCAGAGACTTTGACAAGAAAACAAAAAGATATCTGCAACCTTTATCTGTTGGGTAGCTTTTTCTCAGATAACTATACGAAACTTAATCCGGAACCTTTGAAACTGTTTTGAAATATCGTGTTTGCCCTCGTTCGCATTAAGACGATCAAAATTGAGGTTTCGCTTTCAATACGATACCCAAGTGTTAAATGTCTCTATTACCAAATTTTTAAAGTGACAGATTTCAGTGTTATACATTCATGTTCGAAATGAAACTAAATTTCTGGGGTGTCTACGGGTTGTAGCAACCACTAACGGCCGATTTCTTCACATGAGTATTAGTACCCGGTCTAGCTAGACCTGGTACTAGCTCTGATACTCAGTATCAACGAAAAGTTGGTACTTGTGTATTTCTTCACATCGTTAGTACCGGAGCTAAATTTATCAACCGTACTAACGACTAATACGTCTAAAAACTGGTCTAGTACCCATTTTTGAGTATGAAATGTCATAACGGTGACATTTTATGCTCATTTATGCTTATTGAGAGTCAAACATTTTTCAGGATGACTGATTTTTATTCAAGAGCAAGTATTTTTTTTATATTGTTGTTGCTTTCCTGCCATAAAATATGTGTGTATAGGGGTATCTAGCACGAAATAGCATATGATAGCGTATATGATTGGTTTTTTTTCTATTATTGCACATATGGAACTTAACTCACCAATTCGGTGTTTGCAATTTAACATGAGTGCGGTAGGTTACACCGATTGTCCGTGGAGACTATGCAAAGCGATAAAATGCAGCAGCGGCCACCTCTTGTTTTTCCAATGTTGCTGGCATTTGAATAAATTTGTCCAAATGGCGTGTGAAGGCCATACATCATACTTTTGTCAGTGTGCGACATACACTAGCTGGTACGGGAATGACGTCGGCAACCACTATTTACATCGATCCACTTGCCATGAATCGAAGAGTGATCTGATCAGCAATTGCTGCTCAGGCAATATCTAACGATTACTGGTAAAATCGTGAATAAAAACGATTACCGACTAAAACTGAAAGTATATAAAATATGTTAACCGTACTGCAATTCGTCCACGTTCGAACCTAAAAAAAACGTTACTCTGGACAACTGAAATTGCCGAAAAAATCCACATCGTCCTAAGTATATACTGTATTCCATTGTAGCATAATATGGTAGATGCGGCGTTTAGATCAACGAGTTGCCACCCCTTCTTCACCATTCACATTCTCAATGTCGTCATCGAAATTATTGAACCAATTATCCCTATCAAAAATGAAATCCATTTTCTAATCAACTTCATTAGACTTAAACCTACGATGTATTTACTTTTTGACAAAAATAGACAAGAGCTAAAGCAATGAAATCGATCTAATTCAGGTACTAACGACGTTAGACTGCCGATTTTGAGGGTCCAGCTAATACCGAGTACTAACTAATACTCGGTACCAAATTCAGCTTAGTACTTCGTGAAGAAATGACTTGATACCTATTTGAGTATCAACTTTTAGTCTAATACCGGTACTAGCGCTAGTACTTTGTGAAGAAATCGGCTGTAAGATTCTGACCACATCAAAAGACTTACGCATAATAGGTATGAGGGTATAATAGGTTTCATAAAAACCAACTTAAAGATTGTTTCTCTGATCTTTACGTCAGAGCAGTTTTTAGTTAGAACATGCCGGCCGGCCGGTATATTCTCATACTTTTTCGGGCCAAACTTAAACCGCTAATCACTAACAATTTGTAGGCTCAAACAATTTTAGGCTTATAACGAACATACATACTTAAATAATTTTTTTACACACATTTTTTCAAAGTAAAAGACGTCTTGATTTTTTTTTGACATGAGATCAATTACCTTATCTGGATCCACAATAATATCCTAATGAACAGATATCGTAGCAAGTGAACTTAACCTTGCATTCTCCATAACACTTCGAGACATTGTTTAAATCCTTTTCATAGCTGAAAGGCTTCTTTCAACACTAGCTGTGGTCACTGGAAGCGTTGCTAAAACCGTAAGCAAGAAATTTATAAGTTTAAACTAAGTCTTGTCACATAATATCAAGCAATTTTAAAACTTCGGTAGAAGGATCACTCGACGATTTTTTTTGCACCAAAGAATGTACTCAGCTTTCACAGCTGACAACGAAATTGCATTATCAAAGTAACATGTTAACGTTTCCATTTCGTTCAGTCGTTCAACTGCAGCAAAACCTCGGAGAAGAGCTTGAAATGATGGTAGAACGTCTTCGTTGACCAAGAATCCGTCCGTATACCATTTTATATTAACTAATCTATGCAAGAAATGAGTATATCGACACTCACTGGATTGGAATGCGTTGTTTGTTTCAATGAAGTTCTTGGAGCTCTTAATTCAACTTCAAATAAGTCCTCGGCAAGTTGGGATGCGAATTCAAAAGCCTCCCTGAAAAAATCTTCGACATTTTCTCTGAAGTTCTTAAGAGTATTCAGAATTTCTTTTGTGCGGGAACTTCTTTTGTTGCAGAAACGAAATCTAAGAATTTGTTCTGATAAAGAGCAGCGTTAACCTGAATAGTTTTTCGCATACAATGAGGCTTACTAGCAAATCACTTTTTTGGACCGCTGCCAAAAGTTTTGATGCTTTCGAAGACATCACCCATGTTCTGTTCGTTTTTACTTTAAGACTTATTGAAATACATTTGAAGAGCTCTACTGTCATGCCTTTCAATTAATCTTGTTTCACAAAGGCGTAGAAGTCGAGTTCTTCGGCTCGTGTTTTTTAATGACTTTTTTGAAAGTAGCATTTGAATGGTTGCGCAAAGAAATTAGCTATTTTACTAACTACACCAAGGCAATTGCGAATTGCAGGAGTTAACATGCCAAGTTAAAGCTATGGCTTGCACAGTGTACATACCTAGCGTTTGAATACTGTATACCTACCGGGATAGTCTCCTTATTTTTATAGATTTAATTTTAAGCCCCATTTAGACGGTCATTTCAGATTCAGTTGCAGTTGAGCTATCAGTTAGGCAAGCTTTCAGTAAATTGATGTTCTACGGTGAATTTAGACATCGGTCTAGTATTCAGTTGAGCTTTCAATTTACTCGTGATTAGCCGAAGTTACTGACAACTGAACTGAAAACTTATAGGAATTCCATCAGTTGCAGTCTCAGTTTCAGTTAGACGCTTCAATTTTTTCATTTAGACATCAGTTTAACTGAAAGCTTAACTAATAGCTCAACTGAAACTGAAACTGAAATGATTGTCTAAATGGGGCTTTAGAAAGTTATAGTTTTTTGTCTTTTATTTAGACTTTAGGGGGGGGGGGGGGCTTTCAGGACAGTCATACTCTCGGATGTTTGTCAGACGTTCGCGTGAGGTGGCGCAGTCGAAAAAACCTTAGGATGGAATTTGTGTTTTTCTGGGGATCGAACCTGGGATCCCTCGCACAGTAGTCCAGCACACTAACCACTGCGCTACTGCGCCCGTAAATAATAAAGACAGGTCAAATTCCAGTGTAATGGCGGTTTTCATGAAAAAAAAAGGTCTGCTCAAACCAACGCGAAAATGCGAAAGCGGTAGCGAATTCGGGAAACGGTGGGATATGGCTCCCGCTTTCGCGTTTCGCGTTGATTTGAGATTGAGCTGACCTATAGTTGCTACTGTGAGATCATAACACATAACCTGGTCACTAAAAATCATTATCAGAACCGCGCATAATGTTTTAAATAACTTTGTTGTATGTAAGATGCCACGCCCATTTTCCTATCACTGGCTCATTTCACAAAATGCACGTAAATTTTCCAAATTTTATAACTTTAACTTATAATGCGCGTCGAAAAATTGCGGTTAGAACATTTTTTTTGTATAATGTGGTGCCCCGTCGCTTTGTCCATAGTAACTCCCACATCAAGCTAGAAACTTTCTGGTACCTAGTGGGCTTTGCTCCAAGCTTGATAGGATGAATAAATTTGTCCTCCTTTCCCGTCGCCAATAACTCGGGCCTCAATGAAAATTTCCAAAGTCAGGGAAACCGAATTTATTTATATAGATTACACAAACCGAGTTTTTTCGAATGAAAAATAAAAATTTTTCCGTACAAAAATTGACCCCCTTCGCCTCTAAGTGCTCACTTTGGCCATAAAAGGAAATTTGTCTCAAAATATCAACTTCCTAGCTCCTACCGTTTGTGCCACCTCTATTAACCAAAAAGTAACCTCACAATTTTTCGAGAAGACAGGATTAGTCCTACAAAGCGACTTTGCACCAAATATATTTTTGAAAACCTTCTTAGAATTAGAATAATAAGATTTTTAGCATTGCTTTGGCTTGTGGTGGAACAAATAGCTTCTATAATCGCAGTAAAGTCTTTAAGGTGGGTTTCCACACGTCGGTTGATTGACAAAGTTTGTTTATATCATTGAACGACACCAACGTCGGTTCATTTCCACTTATGCCAATTATTGGCAAAAAAATCGGTTGTCAGTTGATTGACCAACTTATGAACTCGATGCCAATTAAATTTTCTCTGATGTCAATTATAGACAAAGTGACATTTTGTTTGACAATTCAGCTATTTCCACTTGTCCAGTGGTTTCTTTGTCAATTATTGGCAAACGCTGTTAGTCAATTCATTGACAAGCAATTTTCGCTATTTCCACTTGCCAATTGTTTAATTGGCATAAAAATACGTCAATTGTCAATTTCAAATCGACAAGTGGAAACCCAGCATTAGGTGCATCTGCATTGATACATTGGAAGATATAATCGGTCAGCAACCCTATTTGTGACAAAAAGCGTCCATTAGGTCTCGTTTGTTTGAAACTTTTTAGAGTGAAAGCTGAACATTTTATACAGTTACTAACAATATGTAAAAACATTCCGCATGTCTTTCTTTTTTCCAGGCCAAAGAAGCCACCGTTCACGTATACCGAGCTTATTGAATATGCCCTCGAGGACAAGGGCGAATTAACTGTCTCTGGAATTTATCAATGGATATCGTAAGTATTCCATCTACATATCGTAAGAATTTTAAATACTTTCTCAAGTTTGCGCTTTTCATAGCCCGTATAATGGTCCCTCGTTTGCATTAGACCATAAGTTTGTGTTTATCATTTGTGGTTGTGTGGCACTGTAGGTATAAGCCGTTCGGAGGGCGTGTGTGCAAAAAGTGTTTACAAAACAATTTTTCTGCAAATAATCTCAACAAGTCTTGTCAAGTTAGGAGGAAAGTGAGTTTCCGTAGCGAAAATGTGCATACGTGTTGATATTTGTTTACCAGTTAACCACCAGAGTTCCCAGTTATTACGCTGCAAATTAACCAAAGCCAAACAAATAACTTTGGAAAGGATTTAGGGGATGAACAGATACTTACGAAAAGTTTATGATTTTTCCCTCCAGCCGAATGGTTTTCTTGAGGGAAATTCGCGTGGGAGAAAACACAAGACACACTAAGCAGTCAATCATTAGTGCCTGGTGCGGAACGGCACGCTATTGCACTACCTACTTTTAGAAAGGCTCATCTTTAGGGTATATAGTGGTGTGGAATGCGGCCGGCGCTGTCCAGATCAGCTGTTGAAATTTCATGGATTATTTGGCCAGCACCGATCAGGCATGAGCATGATCCTCACCCAATGAAACCACCGACTGGAACGCAGGTATCTAAATCGATTAACTTGCTAAAGGGTGGGCAGGTCCGGCTAATACTGCATAGGCATACACCCTTCTTAACTCCCGACTTATAAGCGACACCAGTGAAGCGTGTAAAAGGTGTATACGCGACCGTGGAGGTCGTCACGTGGCGAATGTACCTGTATAGAGGAGTGGAAAAATTGATGATGAACAATTAATGCTGAAAACGGTAAACACATTTTATGGGCAATTTGTAAACGATAGATATGCGCAACGGAAGGGTCTATGTGTAGGGGATGAAATATATGTGAATGGTTTTCCCAACTCATTCCACTTGGTGAGTTTTACCGGGTTCTTTTATTGGTTGCAGAAAGAACAGGTCGTTTGTTGCCGAAAACTTACACCTTGCACGCAATGCTGTCTATTCTATTGCTGTATGGCTTGCTCGAATGCCGCCCTCCCTGGTTCGTATCTACATACATATAATCGGATGGGAATGATGGCTGAGGTTTTAGGGGCCACTGCGAAGTTGGATATTTCATCATATTTGGTTTTAGAACGGGGTTCTTAGTTTTGTCGTAGTTCAATGAGGCACTGTAAATGCAAATGTAGGTAATAATTTGAATAACGGCAGGCAATTCATTGTGCCCCCTTTAAATCGTAAATTATCGACTGTTCTATATGGTTTTCAAAAACGTTTCGAATACCCTATACCTACTGATAATAATTGTTAAAGTTAGAAGAAGAATTTAAGCACGATTTGTGACCAAAATTGTCTGCAGTAGGTACGTAGGTAGGTAGAACAAGAAGAAAACGTGACATAGAGGTACTAGTGGTCTTACAATGAGCCCAGCTTGAATTATTGACAATAATTCTCTTCTGAAATTAGAGAGGGGTAAGGTTCTTTAATGATTGAATAGCAAATCAGCCAGTCTTATAACACAGAGTTTTTTATGGCCAAAGAGCGAATGATTGAACTTGGTATTGTGATGGTTCAGTTTCTATGTTTGGTTTCGTCTCTTAATTAGTGCGAAACAATTGCCATATCTATGTCAGACATAGCTATTCTGTACTCTAAGCTTAAAGTCGAACCTACAATACTGTTTTGCACTTTCTAAATGCTTTTAAAAAATGTTCGGTTTTACAAAAGTTTCGGCAAAAAGTTTTACAAGGGTTTTTTCTAAATTTGCTTCTGTGTGCGTCTATCAAAATTAATTGTTGCTACCAGTGGCTATATCACCAACTTAAAAATTTGTACTTACAAGAAAAAGAGACAAATTTGGTTTTACCACATTTATTTTAAAAGCAAATTTGTAATTTTTGGAAAAATGCTTGTAATTTGGTGAAATAGGCCGCTGATATGGTAGAAATGTTGTGATTTTTAATAATGGATTAAATCTGAAAAAAGCCATGAACGAGTTCGAAGTTCAACCGATTGTCATTCGAAAGACACCAAAGTTTCCCACACGGGAACGTCACATGGCAATTCCAAGGAAGAAGTCAACAAATATATCTACTGCGGTGCATGTGTTGGCCAAAGTCATGCAGTGATCGCAAGTGTTTGAGTGCGAATGAAAAAACGTGTCAATCATGCAAGTGCCCGCGCGAAGCGCATGCCATTTACCAGGAACAGGTCACATCGGTTCGCGAACGCCTCGGCTTCAAGAGTATTTCGCCAACACACTGGGAATCAGATCCACGATAATTGGGTTACACCTGGGTGCCACCAGGTAATGACTTCGTCAAAGGTCCAGCGCTACTTTGATAAGATCCCTCAGGAGAAAGTACGGTATTGTCATGTGAGCATTAGCTGCCTGCCTTGTGGGGCGCCCAAAAGTTGCATTTCGAGGGATAATGCCTTTGAGTTCCTCGGAACATTTACCATGGAGGTATCTAGAACAAGCATAGGTCAGCGACTTGTCTTCTGTGCACCAACGGTTGCAGATTCGATGTGAGTGTAGGGTCTCCAATAAGTCGAACTGCTCGTCTCTGTATGTCATCAAGTATGTTAAGTGAATGTTTTGGGGCCGAGCTCCATATATGGGAACAATATTCCAGGCCTGGTCTAACCTGTGCTTTGTAGAGAAGGAGAAGTTGCTTGGGGCTAAAGTACCTCTTTGCTCTAAATAGGTAGCTCAACTTAGAGGACGCCGATCTTGCGATATAGGATATGTGGTCCTGCCATGTGATTCCTGAATTGACTGTGACTCCTAGAAGGTGCATTGAGTCCTTGGGATGGATTGGATGGTCATCCATTTGGATCTGAGGAGCTGTTGATGCATTTTTTCTGTAGATTTTATTATTTGTCGATCCAAGCAAATCGTTGATGTAGAGAAGAAATAGAGTTGGGGAAAGAATACATCCTTGGGGCACTCCTGCATTTATAGCAAACGAATTAGATGATACACCATCTACCACAACTTGGATCGATCTTCCCAGAAAAAAATGTTGCATCCATCCGCAGAGTTGTTGTGGTACTCCATAAGACGCTAACTTGCCTAATAGGGCTCTATGCCAGACTCGGTCAAATGCCTTTGATATGTCCAAGGCTAGGGCTCTGGATTCGCCGTGTTGTTCAATTGCTTGCGTCCATAAGTGCGTTACGTAGCTTAACAGGTCTCGAGTGAAACGACGGCTCCGAAATCCTCATTGCCCGTCGCTTATTAATCGGTGGCTTTCTAGATATTTAATTATTTCGACATTTATTGCCTTTCCCATTATGTACTTGGATTTTGGAACAAAAACAGGTGCCGCAGATTTTTCGAACAAAATCATCTTCAGCTCATTTTCATCTTGATGGCTTCGTTAATTGTCAAAATTGCCAAAATTGTCGCATTTGGAGTTCAGAAAACACACGAGTAATTGTTGAGAAACAAATGCATCCACAACGCGTGACCGTTTTTATGGCCTGGAGGGAGGAATTATCGGACCATTCTTCTTTGAAAATGCGGCTGGTAACAATTAATGGTGTTCGTTACCCATAGTGACCCAACTTTTTAGTGCATAAATTACAAGATATGGATGTGACCAACACGTGGTTTCAACAAGACGGTGCCACATACCATACAGCAAGAGAAACAATTCAATTACTGCATAAGTCATTTCCTAATCGTGTATTCAGCCGTTTTTGCGATCAGAATTGGCTATCCAGATCTTGCGACTTAACGCCATTGGACTTTTTTCTTTTGGGTTTTTTTTTAAGTCAAAGGTCTATGCAAACAAGCCCTAGAGAGACCAGCAAACGCTTTGAAAGAGGAAATTGCGAGTGGTATTAATGAAATTCAGACATTTGTACGAAACGGTAAAAGAAAATTTCAATAAAGGGGTAACCTAATGATTTCAATTTTACTCGATTTAGGTTCCCCGGAAGTAGATTTAGTTTGCGGAGAGTTCATTTTATAATTTTGCGATACCTTCACTTTTCGTGTGGGATGGTTAAAGTGGCGACGAATGTAGGTGGAAGAATCAGTTCCGATTCTCCAAAACACACGCGGAGGGACAAAAAGCGAACACATATCATGGTACACGAATGCACATAAACCGTAAACAAATCAAAATTACTATTTCTACTAAAGCCCAGTATCTCCCACACAAAAATGTCTGCAAAGATAAAATTTAGCGAGGCAGTTAGCAAAGTAAAGCAGTATAATGTTCTGCACGATAAATTCTTAGTTTGATATATAGATAAGACAACATGGGAGACACGATGTCAGTCGGTTATAATGAAATTGTGCGTTATAAATAAAGGGTGGTTAAGTTTTAAGGGTCGATGTTGATTTTGAATAAAACACAAATTATTTAGGAAATTATTGTCATTTCTTTTTTTATGATAATATTGATATGGTTCAATTATGTATGGAACAAAACATCGGCCAAAATGGCCGCCGCGACCTCGGCGGCACACCTCCATCCGTTGGTCCAAATTTTCGATGACGCTGAGGCATAATTGAGTTTCTATGCCGTTGCTGGCTTATCGACGTACACCTTTTTTTTCAAATAACCCCAAAGAAAGAAGTCCAACGGTGTCAAATCGCATGATCGTGGCGGCCAATTAACATCGCCAAGACGTGAGATAACACGGCCATTGAATGTCTCCCGCAAAAGAGCCATTGTTTCGTTAGCTGTGTGGCAAGTGGCACCGTCCTGTTGAAATCACATATCGTTCACATCTATATCTTCCAATTCGGGCCAAAAAAAGTTCGGTATGATCTCACGATAGCGGACACCATTCACAGTAACTGCCTGACCGGCCTCATTTTGGAAACAATACGGCCCGATGAATGATGATGCCGCCAGCCCATAAACCGCACCAAACAGTCACTCTTTGTGGGTGGATTGGTTTTTCGACAATCACTCTTGGATTATCATTCGCCCAAATGCGGCAATTCTGATTTATTGACGAATCCACTGAGGTGAAAATGTGCCTCATCACTGAAGATGATTTTCTTTGAAAATTGATCACCCACTGTTGCCATTTCTTGCCACCATTCTGACCATTGACGACGCTTGAAATGGTCAAGAGGCTTTAGTTCTTGAGTCATGGTTCAAATTGAGTTAGTCTGAAATTGAGAAATGTCAAATGAAATGCAGAAAAAAACTTGACGTTTAGGTGTGGTTCACATTCAACATTGGCCCTTAAAATTTAACCACTCTTTAGTTATACCTATTCGGCCCAGAAAAGGTAGCTCGCGAAAGAATTGTCTGGTACATTAAATCGGCGCTTAATTTTAAAATTTCCGAAAAAAAAACAATTCTGAATTGACTATTTCATAGAATACTTAAAAATCGATGTAAGTGAGTAAGAAAAAAATGGAAAAATAACACAAGCAAAATACCTTTGCCAATAACAGATAGCGACCATTTATCTGTACTGTTAGGAGAAGTGCTGCCTCTAATTAAGCGTGAGCAGGATGCTGGGCTTACATATATCCCGAAATCATTGGCCTCCACGAGCAATTTTTCATAGAATGCCATCTGTCATTTCTCATTGAAGAAATAATGATAGTATGCAATAAAATGTAGAGTGGGTGGAATGCCATATAGCATTCTATGAGAATTGCTCGTGGAGACCCGCGCCTGCCGGGTTATAGTCGGATAAAGTAGGCTTTTAGTTCAAAGCTGCTTAACTAGCTTGAAATTAAGTTATAAAACATGCATTGACTATAATTTTGCGCCATTATACATAATTAATTGATGTAACCGATAATACTAAAACAAGATTGATTGAAAATAACGAAATTTACAAAAATACATTTGTATTATATTCTCGCGAATTAAAACATTCTTGCAAGGAACTGTCAGATTGGGATTAAAAAGTGTCGGCATCGGGATCGGAGTAGACCAAGTTTAGGTACTACACCATGTCATCTATTAGACAAATTGAGCGTAGTTAACTTGTTAACTTTACTTATACTTATACAGCATGTGTTACACCTGCTACCCACGTAGATGTTCGCATTGACTTATACGAGGCTGTCAGTTGATTGACAGTCATAGCTAATTGGCTTTATGACTATGGGTAGGTACTTATGGGTAGCAATAGTCATAATGCCAATTATACACGTCATAATAAAATAAAAATAATGTTCAAATCAGTGCTCCTACATATAAATTTAATTTTAATCCCCAACCATAAACGTAATACACTATGTATAGGTGCACAACTCCTCTGTCAACTCCACACAGTCCACGCCACATCCGCCCACACACCTTTTACGTATCTACAACTCAACTATTACTATTGGTCATATTTAGAATTCCAATTATGAAAGTTTCCCCCCCAAAGTCTATTCCCCCAAAGAGGAAGGACCAAGCAAAAAATATGTATACAAAATGAAATAATAATAATGCCTACCGTATGACAAGTCGAAAAAAAAAATCAAAAGGAAAAATGTTCATAAATTTATATTCCTGTCCTCCGTCCGCGTGTGCCGCCACAACCGAACTCGACAGAGATAGTGAACCAGGTTAAATTGACTTTCAAAGTTTCATTTCTTTTTTCGGTCCCGCAAACCTTCCGTGGGGCCAAAATATGGCACGGATGACTCTTGCCACTGATTCGTTTCTGCCACACAATCTGACAGACATACATACACACCAACATCAACATCACTGATGTACGTATATATAAAATATATAATTTATGAACTCACTTGGTCTGGTGCCACGGAACCGCCTGGCACGAAATCCTTCGCTTGGCCATTCACAAACTCTTCACAAAAGTTTCATGGAACTCCAACGAGGGATGGACAATGAAATGAAACCACCCCCTTTCCGAGGTTTTCTAGGTTCCTGCTGTTCTCTTCTATATAGCCCACCACCACCGTCGTCGTCAGTCAGATATCTATCCGACCAACCAACCATTACCACCCTTAAAAGAATAATGAATAGTGTAGATATGCCTATAGATAAACGGATAGCCAGGACAAATCGTGGATTGAATCTATTTTTCTTTTGCCAAACGAAAAATATTCAAAATATCAAAACACAATTGAAGGATGATAGACCCGGCGCACGGGAGGACATAAATGATATTCCTTCAACTCGTGACTTGCCCTCGCGCGCCCTCCCACCCTGATGGAAGTAATATTGAAGTGGCATGAAACACGATTGACAACTCCCGGTCTATTAAAGAAGACGAAGTCGTGACGTAGAAAATCGTTCAGACCGATGTATATGGCATTTGTATATCCTTGTCTGTTTTTCCACAGAGGTTAAATGTATATTTTATATTTCCACACTTACGAGTATAAGGCTAGCATGAACCTGGTGCTTCGGTGGAACAATTAAAAGCACGCAATGAAGACAACGGGTCTAAACCGGCGAATGGAATATGATACTTGCTGAAATACAAGATCTCGTAGTCCTACGGAAAGGTCATTAAATTTTCTTTCATTTTCCGAAAAAAAAAAAGAAAATGTTTCCGTCAGGTCTCATTTAATGGAAAATTACGACCCCCCGAGGGTAGGCGAGTTTGTGCGAGAATGTGGGACTGCGCAGGCTTTTGCGTTGTCCTCTGATAGAGTTGGACGATTGGTGGTAGGTATGCGGTGGGAGTTGCCTTGAACAAGATAATAAAATGGAGTCCTGACGAAGGGTGTAATGGAAAAAGTTTCGTTTTTTGGAAAAAAAAACTTTGCAGTCCGAAATAGATAGATGAGGTAAATCAGACACGATTAGATTATATAGATTTAAATACTTTAGGATGAAGCATAGTAGTGAGTTCAAAATACGAATATAACTATAGATATAGACCGCGGACGTAAGCAAAAATAAGAAGGTTGGATAAATTATGTGCTTCATATAAAAACATTCGATTGACGGAAAATTGTTTTGCGTGAAAAAGTTTTGCTAGATATAAGATGGTGCAATGGCTGAATACTTAGGGCGAAGAATCTTTGGTTTGATCCCCGGAAAGCACTAATTATATCTTAAGATATTGCCACTGCGCTACCTTTCGCGAATGTCTGATAAATATCTGAGACAATTCAGCCAGCCGTTCGGATTAACTTCCATTCGCCTCAAACAAATTAAATTGGTTGCGAAAAACTAGGCCTACGGTTCTGCTGCACCAAATTATATATTTACCAGATAAGAGGTTCACTTCAAGAACCGTTCAATTCATAAATGGCAGCTTCAGTTTGCAATGTTTTGATATTCCGAATACTGGGAGAGTGCATTGGTGATTTAATGATATGGCGGAAGCTATGTTTTCCAAGTATGCTGCCAAAAAAGTCTTCCTCTTTTATTATGGGCGAAAAATCACCAATGATGATTGAAACCTATGCTGTTTTGTCGAAGAACTCGTATGGAAACAGTCTTTGGTAACATCGTTTTTTTCCTCTCAGGGCATGGGAATGGCCGCATGGGTACTAGTTTTAATGCGGGATTGTCGAAGGATGCTCACTCATGTGTCAAAACCCTAATACCAAGTGCCTACGACTGGCGCTAATGACAGACAGACGGACGGACGTTGCTAAATCGACTCAGAAATGAAACCTGATTCCTGATATAGGTATATACTTTATGGGGTCTTCGGTGACTCCTTCTTGGCGGGTATACAAAATAATAAAATTAATTGAAATGAAAACGTACGATGTATTTAATTTTTCACAAAAATAGGCAAGAGCTAAAGCAATGAAATCGATCTAATTCAGGTACTAACGACGTTAGACTGCCGATTTTGAGGGTCCAGCTAATACCAAGTACTAACTAATACTCGGTATCAAATTCAGCTTAGTACTTCGTGAAGAAGAAGTGGGCGCAGTAGCGCAGTGGTTAGTGTGCTGGACTACTGTGCGAGGGATCCCAGGTTCGATCCCCGGAAAAACACAAATTACATCTTAAAGTTTTTTCTACTGCGCCACCTCTCGCGAACGTCTGACAAAAAAAGCTTCTCAATTCAGCCGTTCGGACTCGGCATAAAATTGTAGGTCCCTTCCATTTGTCCCAAAAATAGAAACTCACACAAAACGAATGGTTGCGAGAAGCTAGGCCTTGGGTGTCACCCGCCTGTAGCGCCACCTATTTATTTATTTTATTTACTTCGTGAAGAAATGACTTGATACCTATTTGAGTATCAACTTTTGGTCTAGTACCGGTACTAGCGCTAGTACTCTGTGAAGAAATCGGGCGTTAAACTCAGATCTGTCTTTCCAGAATAGAGTTAAGCTCTATAACCAATAGTATTAAAGTCTGTATAGATGTGCCCATGCTTCAGCATCCAAATTTAGGGAAAGAAAACAAATAAAAAAACTACTTACCCCAGTTTAAACCTTGGTTTAACCACATTTTAACTTCAGTTCAACAATTAATTCGGTTTCACAATTTCGTTTAAACCTTAACCAGATTTATTCTTTAGTTAAAGCTCGACGCTTTAAATTAAACGACAGTATTCTTCTGTTTAAATTTCCGATCAGTTGTCATTTCATAAGAAACACAAATATTTCTCGACGGTGCAATGACATGTGACATAAAGGTGGGTTTTCACATGTCGGTTGATTGACAAAGTTTGATAGCCCTCGCGTTTATGTCATTGAACGACACCAATGTCAGTTCATTTCCACTTATGCCAATTATTGGCAAAAAATCGTTTGTCAGTTGATTGACCAACTTATGAACTCGATGCCAATTAAATTTCACTGTTTTTAAATTATAGACAAAGTGACATTTTGTTTGACAATTCAGCTATTTCCACTTGTCCAGTGGTTTCTTTGTTAGTTATTGGCAAACGCTGTTAGTCAATTCATTGACAAGCAATTTTTCGCTATTTCCACTTGCCAATTGTTTAATTGGCATACAAATACGTCAATTGTCAATTTCAAATCGACAAGTGGAAACCCGGCATATGGCCATATTTCGAAGTCGCCTGGTCTTGTATCATTCATAAGAGCTAAGATTAACATGCACTGTCCTGATACACAAGAACATATCTAAACAATACAGTTTCCGATGGGCATGTGCACAGACGGGAGATTTTAATTATGTATAAGTATAACCATAAGTAGATGTTTCGAGGAACTCAAAGACATTATCCCTCGAAATGCGACTTTTGAACGCCAAACGAGACAGGCAACTAATGGTCATGACCATATACAGTACACTTGACAACCACGAGGACAGCAATTTTCCAAAACTCCTTCTGTTACAGGACAAGCAAACTTTGGAACTCGCTTCCTGTAGATTTATTTCCAGAAGACTATAATTTGTTTTTTATATTTAAGCGCAGAACAAACACACATCTGCGATCTGCGAGAATCTCAGAGCGCTGATGAAGCGGTATAGGTTTGCCTTTCCCGGGAGAAGTATTTAAAAAAAAAATACCCAAAACGTCTCTTAAAAAATAGCAATTCGCACCTTAACCTAAAAAATAGATATGGTTGCTTTTGGGGTTTTCGTCTTAAAGACAACCTTGAAGGATTGCCTCGTGCTGCCTAATAAGTCACGGATATCTTATTAAATATTTACACCATTTATTGACGCTCTTTGTCGACGAACAGATTCGACACAACGACGGCTTTAACTAGCACTAACGGTAACTTAATTGGGCTGTCAAAAATATATGATAACGACAATAAAACCAACGACAAACTAACCGGAATTGCCGCTTATCTCTTAACGAGATGGCGGAACAATTTAAAATTCACCTTATATGTATGCCGAGCCATAGGGATATTCCAAGGAATTGCAAGGCCGAAGAACTCTCTAGCCATGGCACAACTATGTCGATTCTACCGGAAAAGACGAATCTCTATATGTCTCTCGCTGCGTATGCAGACTTATAATTAAACAAAGTGGGTTAAACGCTAATCGCAGGTGGTCTAGGAGGTCAGAATCTCAGCTTGAAAGATGCTACTATGGTCGGGGACGGGTATCGATTTTGATATAACCAGCGATTCGGAGAAAACACCTCTGACCCTACCCCATTGTCCATTTGAGGTCTGTAAATATGGCTATGGTTTGCATGCTGGGTACGAGTCCGTCTCTCAGTTCTTCCCCTCTGTGATATGCGCTCGAGAAGGGTCTTGTGAACTCTAGGTCTAGGTAATGCGTGATGTAGTCCGTGACAGGTACACGGCCAAAGTATTTCTGTAGGATCATCGAATGACACGTTTCGTTCAATTTCCAGTTCATTCATTGGCTGATTCTAGTTGTATAAGAATGTCTAGCGGAAACAGGTTGAGGATAGTCACAAGTCCTGCGGTTGGAGTTGTCCTCATCGCACTAGTGGTGCAGATGCACGCTAGTCTTCGAACTCTCGTTAATGCTTTTAGGTATGGGGCCATACGAGGCTGCCATAGGTCTTTCTATAGCCGTATACATCCAGAGATTATTTTTGGGTGTGCTCCCATACTTGTAGAGAAATTCAACAAGCAATTAGTAACACTCACAAAAACTTTACACTTAATCGTGCAAATGGAGTAGCGAGTAGGTAAATATAGTCGTCCTGAAAAGTTTCACCTTTCACATTATTTATTTTGTAATCCTCTACTTTTTATACCCTCCAAAAAGGCTTATTCACTTTGCCATCATTGCATTTGTAACGTCAAGAAGGAGTCACCGGAGACCCCATTAAGTATCTATATCCTGAATTAAGATGAAATACTGAATCGACGTCTTTCCGTTTGTCTGTTGAAAACACGATAGCGTACAAACGGATCGATCTCGGCGAATGCAATTTTGTTAGTGGTCTTCTTTTTATCGTCGCGTCGGTCGTCAGGTTAATCGGTCAAGTAGTTTGCATGATTAGACTTTTATGCAGTAAGCTTGCAGTGGAGGGTAACCTAAATTATACTTGTTTGTAACGGCCAATGTTTCTGAACTCGTAACATTTGTTACATTTTCGTTACGCAACTTTAAATAACTGCATTCATAAAGTAATTATTTCGAGAATTTCAAACCGAAATTAATGGAACCTGATATTCATTGCTGTGTCAAATTGAACACATATTTTTGCTGCTACAAATCGTGTACTCATTTATACAATTTTATTATTTTGCTATTTACAGAGACCGCTTTCCGTTCTACAAGTCCAACGATGATCGATGGAAGAACTCTGTCCGACATAACCTGTCAATCAATCCACATTTTAGAAAAGGTGTCAAGGCGCCACAAGGTGCTGGTCACCTGTGGACAATATCCAGTGGGGACTCAGAAGAAAATGTTTTAGCCTGGGAACATGTGAGTATCTAAACATTTTCTATATGTGTAAATGTCCCGAATTGATGTTTTTCCTTCAGAAAAAACAACGCCTAGATCTATTCTTCAAAATGGAATCCATGCACCGGGAAAGAAATGTATCATCGTCGCCCAATAGTCGCGATCAAAGTCTACATGTGTACGATGAAGCAGCAATAGCCGTGGCGACGATAACTCAAGAAATGCAAACTTCCATGTCGTCCGATCAGTGTTCGACAAGCTGTTCACCATCCACCTGCGATCGATTGGGCACCACGGTATCTGTGGCACATGAGCTGCCATTTAATGACCTCATCTCTGACGAAGATTTGCGTAAGACGGCGGGACAAATTTTGAATGGAATTCACCGAGAAGTCGAAGTACAGGCGGTTAACTCAATCATTAGTACCTATCACGATAGTTTGTTGGACTCAGGTAAGAGTTTAGAATGTTTTGGGTCCAGGGTTCCTTTTTAACTTCGTATCTATTTTCTTCATTCAGAAGACTACCTAAACCCAATTCAAAAGGACGTGTCTGTGCACGAGAGTGGGCTGCGCAATGACTTCTATGTGACTGAAATCGATCCAATTGAATTGGGCATTCAAATGTCGCAAGTAGAAGAAGAGGTTCTATTCAGTGATGAGTTCAATTTGAATTACTTTGGTTACAATACAGGAAATGATATAGTGGCTTGACCGAGATCACTGACAGGCCAAGGGCAGGCGGCTCACAAACTGGACGACTCACAGTCACAGCTACAATCTCATCAGCCACTGGCCAATGTTAACTTTGATGCCAACAACGGTGTGGTCGAGCAGCAATCTTAGACATCATGTTTGAGCGTATAATTATTTTAGTCGTTAAAACAGTTTTTAGGATTATGTTTAATATCCAAGTTTCTTTGAAGAGTTTGTGTAATATAATTTAAAAAAAAAAAAAAACTTTTTAGCCTGTAAGAGTGGGTCTTACAGCCCAAAGGATGTATTTTAATTTTTTAATAAATAAGTAATTCTTGATGATGTAATGCAGCATTAACGTAATAAAATGTAAGTTTTCTTCTGATGAGAGAGATTTGTTTAGATCATAGAGTGTCAAAAATCGCACTGGCATGGATAGGTATATCGAGAGGACTGCGAAATCTACAGAAAGGCCAAGGCCACACATGCCTTTCCATGAAGTCGTGTCGGGCAAGACAGGTTATTAAATGAGTAGAAAAGAGAAGAGATTTTCGGTGTAATATATCCTTCTTTTCTCAACTAACCTAAAAATCTATATGCCAAGCCCGACACGATTTTGATTGGAAGGCATGTATGCACAAATTTACTTACAGGAAATTCTTGAAAACAAGTTCTTAGAATTTTTCCTAGAGGGGGCAGATATCGCGTACGGAATCGCAATATGAATCTACTAAATTTACGCAAATGTTGTGATAAGTAGGTACATAATGTTGGTTGTTGTTAATTGCGTGTTAAAGATTCTACTTTACTTTACTTCCCTGAGATAGATGTGCAATAAAACAGGCCTAATAGTCAACAGACTCAACTCAAAGGGTGTTTTTTTTTAGAGGTTTGGTTTTAAAAGTGGTAACACTGTTTCTAAAGATTGTCCATTTGACCGTCGAAAGTTGATTTGTTAGTACCTACATTTTGTCATTTAACGATGAACAGATTAACTTATTTTGAAAACCATGGTTCGGTTCGCCAAGCCTGTCGTGCGCTACCTCCCTTCTAATCGTCCATCTGATTAAGTTATTAGGAACACGATGAATCGTTTTCACACCAAGAATGTACTCTAGTCAGTAATACGCATCCCCAAAGACGACAAACAGTGCAAACAGAAGAAGTTATTGCCGCTGTGGAGCGCAGTGTTGAGTACAATCTAAATGAGTCGATTTGCCACCGTGCACAGCAATTGGAGCTATGCCGAGAGCTATGCCTACCCACTTTGTGGAAGATTTTACGAAAAGATCTTCTATTGAAAGCTTATAAGATTCAGCTTGTGGAAGTTATGAGCTTTGGTTTCAACAAGATGGCGCAACATGCCACGCGCCAGCATTTTATTGCGGGAAACATTAGCTGAGCGCATAATTTCGCGTAGATAATGTAACTGTGAACTGGCCTCCACGATTCTGTGATCTTATAAGTTTAGATTATTTTTTTGGGTGTATGTGATGTCACTTGGCTATGACGTAGGACGATTTGGAAGTCAATATTCGACGTGTTATTGCTGATATACGGCCCAGTTGGTAATGTTGTCGAAAATTGGATAAAATTGCCTAACAGGATTCTTAGATTATTTTTGTCCATATTAATGGGACAGTAGGATTTTCTGGTGGGGTGGTGGCCGCAGTGGCTCAGTGGCTAGTGTGCTGAACTACTGTGCGAGAGGTCCTAGAGGTTCGATCCCCGATTTTCCACTGCGCCATCTCTTCCGATCGTCTGACAAACATCCGAGAGTATATAACTGTTCTGAAAAAGCTTCTCGATTAAACCGTTCGGAATCGGCATAAAATTGTAGGTGCCTTCCATTCGTCCCAAAAATAAAAACTCACAAACGAATGGTTGTGAGAAGCTAGGTCTAGTGTTCCTATGACCTTTTGTGCCAGCCGATACCGCAGACGGGTCCAAGTCCGATAAGTGGTATTGTCGATTTTAGTCAGTGAGTCAGCTGTTTCGTTGTCAGCCAAGCCTCTGTAGGTTGGAATCTACTGAAGAATGAATCAATTTTTCTTTGCAAGTTCGTCCATGTATGTTTGCAGGTCAAGTCGTAACGTCAAGCAAGGACAGATGACCCTGCAAGGTGAATGTTGATTGAATGGAACCGGGGACGAGTATTTCAGTCTTGTTTCCATTTGGAATCGGTGGACCTTACTAAAACTACAATTCAACTTTTTCCCTATTGAATGCATTTTTCATGTTTGCTTAAATTAATATTGTAGGTCACAATAGCTAATTTTAAATAATAGCTAGATACATATATAACGTAGGTGACTACCGCGCAATAAGTTCTGAAAACAATCAACTATTTCCAATGATTGAGAAAGATTTGAAAGTAATAAGCTGGCTAAGAGATAACGCGTTCACATTTGGGAGTTTCCCAAACAGACGAAAATAAGTCAAGCTTACAAAAGTTATCAATAAAACAATTATCTGTTCTCCTGTTCAAAAGATAGTGGAAAAACCCGCCGTTAACACGAAAAGCTGTGCAAAAGCAGATAGGCAAAGATCAGATTGATGACTTAAGGTTTGTATGTAATTAAATTTATTTATTTACGCTTTGCCAGTTCAGTGCATGCAGTCAGTCATGAAGATCGCTATTTTAATTGTTGTACTCGCGGTACTAGTTCGTGTTGAGTGTGAAAGAAACAAAGGTTTATTTACTCAATCATTCACAATCACAACTGAGAAGCAATAGATTGGTATTTGTCTTTTTGCAGATTGTCCAACGATTAAGACAAAACGTCAGTGGGGTGGGTCAGCAGCTACTTCAGTGGATTATCAAACAATTCCCGTGCAATATGTGATCGTTCATCATACTGTGAGTCAGAAGTGCGATACCTTCGCGGAGTGCGCAACTATCCTGCAAAACATTCAAAGCTATCAAAAGAGCGCTGGATTCGATGATATTGGCTACAAGTAAGTTGATGATGGTGAGATTGACTTAACTTATTCAAAATTTTGCAAGTGAGTTTGATTATTTTAAGCAGAGCGTTGCTAATATTTCTATCTGTGCTTGAGACGATAAGACAGGGGTCAAGACAGTATTTTCTTTTTCGTTTTTCGATGTGTGAATTTTTAATAGATTAAAACACACATAATAATAACGTACTTGATGAAAGTAATACTGTATGATTACAGTGGTCTTGATTTAAAATAAATATGGCAAAAAAAAGCATGCAAGGAAAGTCGGCTGTATAGATACAGTAGGTTCGCAATAGTGGCCATGGCCCATGTGCATGAGACAGGGAATATTTCTCTTGCGATATCATCCAAACAGAAATTCTAGTGTAGGCAGTTCTCCTTAACTTATGTTTTTTTTTAGAGAGATAAGGTGGGTTTCCGCATGTCGGTTGATTGATAAAATTTGACAGCTCTCGTTTATGTCATTGAACAACACCACCGTCCATTTCATTTACACTTGTGTCATAACATTTTGACAAGTGTGTTTGTTATTTCACTGAAAGCTATTTCCACTTGCGCTGCCAATTTGGAATAGTCATCTCTTTGTCAGTTGTGAATTGTGGCGCACGTGAACAAATACATCTGTAGGTAGGTACATAATGTTAATATACATAAAACAAATAGCATTTTCTTTTTTTTTTTAAATCTAATGAACAATTTTAAAAATATCGTATATGAGTTGAAGTTGAAGCTGTAGACAGAAAACGAACAAATCCGAGAATTTGTAAAATATGCAAAATACAAAATGCCAAATACTTATGAAATGAATAAAACTAACTTCGAATTTATTTTGCAAAAGGTTAAACCATCATTCATAAAAAAAGACACATTTATGCAGAAAGGGGTGGGACCTGTTAAAAGATTGGCCTACCTTGTAGGTATATCAAAATGTGACTATTTATTGACAAACATGATCAATTAATTTTCACTGTCAACTAAATACAAAGTGACATTTTGTTTGACAATTCCAGCTGTCATTTTTCGTGGAGGTTTATCCACTTGCAAATTTTCTAATTGGCATAAAAATACGCCAATTGTCAATTTAAATCGATACCAAGGAAATTTCTCGGTGATAAACACCATACTTTGTCAAAGTCACCCCCACACTGTCGTAAGATAGACAGCGCTTTTAAGACTTTGGATTTAACATGTTTAGCCCAAAGCAGGTTGCTACAAAAGATTTCACCGAGATATAGCACCTCTCTGGCAGGATGGTGATACCTCTTAGCCTTCTTCCAGGTGAAAAAAGGACTATCTTCAGCACGAATCACCGATAATAACCCGCGGTACTTATAATAATTTTTAGTGTTCAGGCTAACTTTTACGAAGTCACAATGGCGAAAATTTCCATATAAAATGTTCCATTGTGACCGTCAAAATATTTAAGTTGAAGATTAAAAATGATTATTGGTAAGACCCAACATTTTGTTTGTTAAATTTTACGAAATCACAATAGCAAATTAGCGATATAAAACGATACCATTGTGACCTACAATATATTTAAGGTGAAGGATAAAAATGATTATATTAGTATTGTTCGTCGATAAAATTCGCATTGAAGTGAATTAAAGGCTTGAATTATAATAAATGTGACGATGGCCTTTATTTTAATAGATTTTTATTCAGAGTTTTTATAACACGTTGGTTCTTTACAAATGGCGTTCTTATAATAATCTGTCAAAAATCGAACACTCGCATGGTATCTATCTATCCCTTTCCAATTTCCTACAAATACATTTCTCATGGCATTACTTTTGGTGATACCAAACCACCTCCTACTACAATCTACTACAGAATCATATTTTACTATGGTAAATAAATTTATTTCTAAAGTTAAAACAAAACTAAATGTCATTTTTGTTCCCCTGGCGCTAGAGCTAGAATATTATGCGCTAGACGCCTAGCGGTACAATGCAACGCCGGAATAGTAACGAAACAATCTTCTTAAAAACTAAATATTTTTTATAATACATAAAACACAAAATAAAACCTGAACTATGACGGGTTTTCATCTTCAATCTTAAAATAAATATTAGTTGGCAACAAAGTTGCTCATGAAATTATTGAAAAAGCACACGAGCTTTTTTACCGCATGGCATGACGTACCACTGTCCGAGTAAGTATAGAATAGCAGCAACGAAAAAGATAACGAAACCGCTGTTGGGAATCCCCTAACCCCATGTCTCATGCAGATGCTGCCAAAAAAACTCGTCTGACTTCAGAAGAATTAAGAAGAACTCATCAGCTCCGTTCTCGTATTCGAAATGACAATTTGTTGCGAAAAAATTAGGTGGGGATTTTTATAGCAATATAGCAATAATTGTAAGAAGAATAAATAGATGAAACAGGACTGGAATGGTGTTCGTGTTCCTCCAATTGTTTACTGAGACTAAGATTTTGTCAGTTTGAATAAGTATCGACAATCGGTAAGACGTTCGGCGCGCACGCAACAATGAAAATCGGTTTGGCAATTCTGGTACTTGCTCTGCTTGTTTGTGTCGAGAGTGGAAAGGACAAAGGTTTTTGTTAATTACTTCGAAACGAAGGCAGCGGTATTTTATGGAAAAATATCTTGTTTGCAGATTGTCCAACAATTAAGACGAAACGTCAGTGGGGTGGAACAACAGCTAATTCAGTGGATTATCAAACAATTCCCGTGCAATATGTGATCGTTCATCATACAGTGACTCAGAAGTGTGATACCTTTGCAAAGTGCGCAACTATCATTCAAAACATCCAAGGCTATCACAAAAGCATTGGATATGATGATATTGGATACAAGTAAGTGTGGACCTTTTGAACTCGCGGTAGCTCGGGTATAGGAATAGATCTGTCTGATCTTGGGATGATAAATTGTATGGGGTCAGGCGCCCTGCTGCATCGGTTTATCAATTTGAAATATTTTTGCTATAACTGATTACCGGCTTGTGCTATTTGTGTTAAATGATCGGCAGATAGTAAACAAGTCAAATGGGCGATCGATAGGAAGGTGCTAATTATAAAATTAAGTCATTAACTGACTACAATAATAATTCTATTTTAGTTGTTCGCAGATCTATTGATACGTTATAACTGCGATTTTTATGCTTGTACATTTTTTTGTGGGATCGTGTTGACATGGAGCTACCAAGCTTATGAGCTTGTAACTTAAGTCTAAGGTATTTTGAACACAAGAAGTAACTCCTATAAGGCCCATAGAAAAAGTTATGAATCTTGCGACAATATAGCACATATATATTGATTTGTATCTTTATACACAAACTGTAGGAATTTTGTTTGTTACTTCAAAGAGCGAAAACTTATCGATAGATTTCAATGAAACCTTTTTTGAAATATTTCTTAAGACTGCGAGATGGTTATAGGGTATGTCGTTCATTGCGATGTCCTTTAGGATCGTTTTTGATAAAAATGTATTCCTTTTCTTGACTTAATTGCCTATTCCGATCGTGGATCTGCTTTGTGGTGGTAGGTGCACATCGAAAAACATTCACGATTGATGCGTTGTGCATTACATAATAAATAGTGTTTTTTTTAGAGGTATAGAACTTTGAAATGGAATAAAACAAAGATGATTTTTTTAAATTGACATGAAATTTACTTTATTCGAAAGATAATCCTCTGGCAAAAAGTGAGACGATTATGTTGACCGTAAAATGGACGTAGTGCGCGATACGTATTAAGTTTGTTTGTGTACCCTTAAAAAACTCGATAAGTTCCGCAGCCATTCAGCTCAAATTTTCAGACAATCTTTCATATTGGCCTGAAAGAGTTTTTGTGAAGTTTGGTCAAAAGTGGACAAAGGGGCATGCCACCTTCCATACAAAAACATTGATTTGCATTGTAATTCCTGAGCTATATAAATATAAAATAGGAAACTAACTGACTGTGAGGGAATCTCTGTATACCAAATCCTTAGGGCTGCTCGAGCGAAACAAAGTTATCAGTATGAGCTTTGTTCTGATACCACAAGATTAATAAAGTGACTGATGACAGATTGTGGAAATCGGTTCGATCGATGTGCAAATGGCATTTTACAAGTGACGTCTATTTTCTAAAGACCAGCAGCGGTATTAATAAAAAAAACCCTATTCGCTCTTTAACCTATCTTTTAGCTAGCAGACGGATGGTGGACCTATTCGTTTGATAACTTTTATTATTTATAAATACATCTTATATCCATATTAGCTATCCACTCTTTATCATTAAACTCACGGCAGCACTACGTCCAAACTGTACTAAACATGGATGTATATCTGTCATATTTCATCAGCTGATACTGTCCTGAAGACATGTCAGTGAAAGCTAAGACATGTTTATTAATAAGAATTACGAGGTAACAGATGCTAACTCGCCGCTATGCGGTATTTATTAATACGGAGAAAGAAGTGTTACATATTTTTAGAAGTAACTCATTCCATTCACTGAATTATGAACACTCTGCACTCTTCTTTCGAAATCAGGTTAAGAACCTGAAAATTTCAATCAAATGCAACGGCCCAACCATCTTCACTATACCTCTTAAAATAAATGAAGCGCGATTGACATTGTTTAAAAACTCCCTCAAGCATATTATTTGAAACCTCCAAACTGAAGTAATTGGCCTGTTACCTTAACCTTTTAGGAAACTCAAATGGGAGTAAATAAATAAATATGTACCTACCTATATACAAGGTTTTTCAATAAGAGTGCTACAAAAGTTTTTTTTAAATAAAACAAAAACGGTTTTGGATATCAATGAAACTCTTTATTCCTGTGAAAGTACGTTCGATGCCATTATGTATGGAACTCGATTTCTTTTGCATGGCCACCACGGGCACGCTTGCAGAAGTCCAGACGCTGAACCCAATTTTCGACGGTTTTCAAGCTGATACTGCTGCAATTTCACGTTCGATATTCGTACGAAGTTCATCAATCGTTGCTGGCTTGTTGACATAGACCATTGACTTGACGTAGCCCCACAGGAAATAGTCTAACGGCGTCAAATCGCACGACCGAGGCGGTCAAGCGACTGGACCATTTCGTGAGATAACACGTTCTCCAAACTTGGTTTGCAATAAATTGATTGTGACATTCGCTGTGTGGCTTGTGGCGCCGTCCTCCACATGTTGGAACCACATGAACTCCAAGTCCATATCATCCAATTGGGGCCAAAAATATTCGGTTATCATTGAACGGTAGCGATTCCCATTCACAGAACGTGCCGGTCTTGATCATCACGGAAGAAGTACGGCCCAATGACGCCGCCGGCCCATAAACCACACCAAACCGTAATTTTTTCGGAATGCAATGATGACTTATGGAGTACGGGTGGATTGCTGCCTGAGCAATACCGCATATTTTGTTTATTGACGAAGCCATTCAGCCAGAAATGAGCCTCATCATAAATTGGACGTAACGTTGAGGCCACTGACTCCGAATTTCGGTAGTAAATTTTAATAATTTCGACCCGTTGTTGGCTCGTATATCTTTCCATCATGAAATGGCAAACCTTACTGAAGAGAAATATCAAAAGAGCGGCAAGAAATTCGGCGCCTGTCGCTCCACTTTTGTAGCGTCCCTATTGAAAAACCCATTAGAAGCCCAAGAGACTTCTTTATGCAGCCTTTGCTCTTATTACAACAAAAAAGTGCCTTTAAGGCCTTAATATTTGTGTTTGCAAAAGTCGCGTTATCTAGTGTCATCTTTTGCTGCAGTTCTGTTTTAAGCATTGACTTTTTAGGAAACATAGATTTAGATTACCTTCATGACTTGCACAATTTTATTTTGAAAACGTGTTTTTTTCTTTTTTAGTTTTCTAATTGGTAATGATGGAAATGTGTATGAAGGTTGCGGATGGCATAAAATCGGTGCCCATACCTATGGTTACAATCGTAATGGCACCGGAATTGCATTTATTGGTGATTTCACGGGTAAGTTAATCTATAATTTATAAGCATACATGATTACATGACATGAAAAATATAAATTTCAGATGAACTTCCAACACAGAAAGCATTGAAGGCTGCGAAAAAACTTTTAAAATGCGGCGTCGCTTTGGGTGAACTTGGTACGAGATATAAATTGCTGGCCGCACGTCAAGTACAAGGTACTGTAAGTCCTGGACTTCCAATCTACGGAGAGATTCAAGAATGGGACAATTGGTCGGAGAGCCCATAAGAAAATAATTGGTTATGAGAAGGTGTTCATTTTTGTAATTTTTTTTTCAATAAACAATTTATTTACTTTATACTTTATTTTGAACAAGGGTGTAAACTTTTTAGTTATGATTTGTATAGTAAAAATTTTCTGATAACAAGATAAATTCACCAATTTTTTAATAGAATAGATTTATGTATAGGTAGGTATGTAGAAACATCAAAGTCATTTTATTTCGTTCGCTTCGATCTCTCCAGAAGATGTTTTCGTTTACAGGAGACCTGTACATGGAGGAATCTGCTGCCAAAAGTGCATAAAGGCTTAGCCAAACTAGTACTTGGAACCTGTGCAATTTTGGTCACGCATAGATTGTAGGGAAATACGTTGGGAACGTTTTCACTTCTGACTATACAATTCTTCATCGAAACTTAAATAGATCATTCTCCTGCTCGTTTCCGGGTAGAGATGAATGGATCAACAAAAATTAACCCACGAAAAGGAAATCGATATCCATCTTCACAGATGGATCGAAGATGGACTGTGGAACCGGTACCGGTATTAAATACACTGCTTAACTGGCCGATGAACTGGCGAAAAATGAGTTCGCACTGGATCATGATCGAGCACTACAGTCGATCGAGCCACCACTCTGTAGTCTTAGAGAGCGAGTGGAGAAAAAGATTCGCATGAAAACCAACAATAGGTGGAAGGGATTAACTACCATCAAACTTTTACAGTTTGACAGGAAATCGCTGTCTAAATTGGTAGAAGCTCTAACGGGTGATAACTTCTTAAGAAACCATACAATAAAACTAAATCTCAAAGATGACGATTGGCTGCGGAGACGAAGAGGTTCATGAGGATACACCTCACTTCCTCTGTCACTGCCCGAGTCTCTGTAACTTGAGGAACAGAACACTGTCATTACTTCCATGACCTACAAGAACTTTCTGATCTTTACAGATTTTTAAGGATATCAGGAAGGGTGGAGGGTATCGACATAAGGCTAACCATCCGAACATCAACCGTTAACCCCAAATTTAAACGGGCATCACAATGGGTCCGCAAGGACCCGTAACCAACCCGTAAACCTAACCTAACCTAACCGGAGAGTTTATTTGAGATTCTTTGGCGATATATATTTCTTGTTTCCATTTCTGCTTGGCGCGTGAATCCCGAGGCCCAAATGTCTCGGTGAGTTTGTTTCCGACCTTAATGGAGGAGTAATAAGGTAATCACCATTAGGGCTGATCGTTTCATTATCCATCTACAGACTGATTTGTCATTTTAGTTTTAAAAACACTACCCGAACTTGCTGGCCCCACGAATTCCCTTTGTTACTTACATGGTAACGACTTTCTATTTAAATTAAATTGTCACTACTGCCACCTATTTATGAAACCAAACGAGGAAATATTCATTCTGTACACCAACCAGATGGTATTTCATTCGTTAATTTCAAGAATCAACATGGAAACGGAACGGAAATTGTTGATGTATTTGCTCACTGTGGTAATACGTTATTATGGCGTATTGGCGGAAATGGTTAATTCAAAATAGTCACTTCCGTTTTCATTTGTGTAGTTACAGCCTTATAAAAAGAATAATTGTTTATTATGTGGTTAATAGCATTATTTAAGGCAGGTAGGAAACACAAATTGATATAAGGGATGTCAATCACTAGAACCCGTCTTGCTTATAATGCTCGACTGATTGGGGAAGAGACGTAACCACACTTCCGGTGGCGGTAATGGAAATTTAGTGTGACGCCCAAAATTGGCTCATCTTATTTGTTTACATTTAAAAAGGCTTACAATTACAAGTGAAAAGGTATAGCTATGCTATTTAACATCAGTTTCTATTAAGCTCTAATATTTGGAAATCGTCAGATAATATTTATTTAAGACGTCTCTATGACAAGAATTTTTCAGTTGAACAAGCTCGAGAAGCAATATTTCGTAACTCCTGTAGAATACTTAAATATTTAGGCCAAACAATTTTCAAGTCAAGAATAAATTCAAGAAATTAATAAAGTTTAGTAATATTAAACATTCTGTTGGAAAGTCATCTTTTGGTAACCAGGAATTCTTTTGCTGTTAATTTGGTCATAGCACGTTGTTCATTAAAGTCAAAGATATACCTACTCTGTAAAAACATCCTTCAGGCGTATGTGTGACATTAAAAACGGTTATATAAATTATTTCCATGGTTTCCATCTTAGCTTACACCCAATAATAATTAAATTATACAAGATAATTCTGTCTGAAGACACTTACCAAAGTTTATTGAACCCCAAAAGTTACTCTGATGGATCATCTAAAGTTTGTTTCTTGTACAAGAAAATTCGATGACGCACGACATGGATCAACATACATGAGTAGGTATAAATCGTTTGGGTGCGCTGCGGGACAATTGATTACAAAATCAAAAACAAAATAATAATAAAACAAATTGAACTCACGAGATACAGATAAAAAAAACAAGACTCTTCTGAGCCGCGTTTTGTCCATGGTTATCGCCTTTGACTCTCTTTTGTTGGTTACACATGCATTTATTTTATGTACGTGCTCCGAAACGAACCGAAAATGTTTATACTCAGTATGTAATTGTACATTGTACACCTCTTTCACGCCCATTTTTTGTTCAGGGTTGTGATCTGCAGCCTTCACCACCAGCGGCAGCAGTTAGTTCTAGCCAAGAAACAAGACACAAAACTATTGGATAACAATAAAACAAATAATAAAAGTGACACGTATGTGTCACACCTTATGTTGCACGAGTCCCTTGTCGGCCAGTCCCAGAGTGATAGGGCACGCGCATTCGGCCAAGAGAGAGGATCGTTGTAGCGAATGCAATTAAAAAAAGTTAATGCCTCTGTGTACGTGAAATAGATACTGCACCGCGATTGATTGCTGTTAGAAAATAATTGAATCACCGGATGAAGTGATTACCTTTGTAGTTTTTGCTGATTAATATTATGTAGGCTGCAGCTGGCGAATATATTAGAATTTTAATCGACATTTGCGGTACTCTGGAAGTCCTTTCACGTGGATGATGCAATGATTTATTGAACGACTAGTAAGTGGGATTGGAAATCACACTTGAAGATGAAATGTCAGATACTGCTGGGGATTTGAAAATTTAACTTCTTTAATTGGCGCAGTAGCGCAGTGGTTAGTGTGTTGGACTACTGTGCGAGGGATCCCAGGTTCGATCCCCGAAAAAACCCAAATTACATCTTAAAGTTTTTTCTACTGCGCCACCTCCTGCGAACGTCTGACAAACATCCGAGAGTATGACTGTCATGAAAAAGCTTCTCAATTCAGCCGTTCGGACTCGGCATAAAATTGTAGGTCCCTTCCATTCGTCCCAAAAATAGAAACTCACACAAAACGAATGGTTGCGAGAAGCTAGGCCTTGGGTGTCACCCGCCTGTTGCGCCACCTATTTATTTATTTATTTTTATTTTATTTTTAATTGACTTTTAAATTGTATTCTTTAAGGATTCAGATGGCATTATAGTGTCCAATATTTTACGAAAATCCTCATAAACTAGTATTTAACATAATCTAGGAAAATATTTGCGGCGCCTTGCGAAGCTGTTTGTAATGGCGACTTTTGGGTTTAAGATTTTCCAATTTTTATGTCGGAATGATTTTTTAGGCGCTTTAGAAATTTCCGATATCCGTTTAAGTTTCTACTCCGAATGGAAGGATGGATTTTAAGGCGCCTCTCAATTCACTTGTTCAAACTCGCCTTAAAAAAGAGATGTGCGATCAAAAAAGGTCGAAAATCAGCAAAAAAGGTTTAAAAATTGCCTCAATATCATAAAAGAGAATGAGTAAAAAATCAATAAAATTCAATAAAAACAGGTAAAAATATTTTTGAAAAACCTTTCAAAAACCACGTTGAAAAATTTAAAAATATAAACAAAACTAAAAAAATGCGACAAGAAAATATTACATAACTTGTCAAAAAATTGTTCAAGCTTCAAAACTTGCCTTGAAAATTTTTGTCAAAATTGTTATATAAACGAGTTAAAAAATTTGGTAAATATCAAAGCAAAATCACACACAAATGTCGTAAATCGCATAACAAGACGTCAAAAATTGCCGCGGTAATACCTAAGTCATAAAACAAGCAAAAAACACATCGACAGCATCCTCGACATAAACATCAAAGTGAGTCCAAAAGAAATCGTTTCAAAAATCGCATCACAAAAAAAAAAAAAAAAAAACGTGTAGGAAAGTGGCAATAAAATTGTCACAAAAATAAATAAAATATTGCCCCAAGAAACTCTTTAAAATTGACCCACAGTTGTCATAAAAAAACCTAAGAGTGGATTGAATATTTACAAAAAATCACGTGGGCAATAGACTCATTAAAAAACGTCCAAAATAGCATCTAAAGATCCCCAAAAATAGCTTCAAAAGTTGAGAAAAAAAAAACACAATTATAAAAATGACATAAAAAAAGCCATGAATCAAAAACTGCTCTGAAAGTTACACCAAAACGTTGTAAAATTACGTGTTAACAACTGCGTCAGAGAATTATTAATCAAAAAAGGCATCGACAATACCGACTCAAAAATGGATTAAAAGATGTGTAGAAAATATAAACAATAAAAAAAATTATATTTGGCGCAATTTGGCCCTAAAACTAGGTGATAGTAAACCGACTTGAAAATTTGCCAACAAAGGGATTCAACAGCGCGTAATGTATCCTTTGAAATGAGGTAAAATAGAAACAAAAATTTATCATAGAAAAGCCCATATAAATGTACCGACGACGATCGCTTCGAAAGAAGATAAAAATCGACTCAAAAGCTACATGTAAGAAATCAGCTACAAAATAGTCAATAACACGAGTCAATTGCATAGAATCGGTGCCATGAAATAAAGTCTTATGTAAAAAGGTCCAAAACGTATTTTTGGACTTTTTTGGACTTTATTGCACTTTTGAAATTGCAATAAAATCCAAAACTAGTTTTGGACTTATTTCATTTTTGGACCTTTTTGCATAAGATTTTATTTCATTTCTATGGGTGCCAATAGAATCATGTCGAAAATCAGCTTGTAGAAAGGGTTTAAATTAGTTTAATATTGCCCACAAATTAGACATAAAAATCGCTTAAAATATTTCATTTGAAACTTATATAAGGTCGCGTCGACTACAAGGTCAAAAAAGCATAAAAATTAAAGAAACAAATTTAAGAACTCATCAAAAAATGTTCAGTCTCATATAGCTTCAAAAACACATCAATAGACATAATTTCCACAATTGCAAAAAAGTCAGAAATTCCATGAGACTTACTTACTTAAAGTGGCGCTACAGTCCGGGGTGGACCTGGGCCTCAACCAACAAGCGTCTCCAGCCAGCACGATCTTTGGCCAGCTGTCTCCAGTTTCGCACGCTAAGTTGGTTAAGGTCCCTTTCCACTTGCGTGCGCCACCTGAGTCGCGGTCTTCCTCTACTGCGCCGTCCCTCCGGTGTGGATTCGAAGATCTTCCGGGCCGGAGCATTCACGTCCATTCGCTCTACATGACCCAGCCACCGCAGTCGTTGGACCTTCACTCTTCTGGCTAAGTCAATGTCGCTGTACAGCCCGTACAGTTCGTCGTTGTATCTCCTCCTCCATTCACCGTCTATGCAGACGGGACCGAAAATTATTCGAAGAATTTTCCTCTCGAAGTAACCAAGAGTAAGCTCATCCGCTTTTGATAGAGTCCATGCCTCTGCACCATAAAGTAGGACTGGGATGATTAAGGTCTTATAAAGGGTCACTTTAGTTGTTGGAGAGAGGGCTTTGCTACTCAATTGCTTTCTTAGCCCAAAGAAACAGCGATTGGCAAGAGTTATTCTTCGTTTAATCTCAGCGCTGGTGTCATTGTCTGAGTTCATAGCGGAGCCTAGGTAGACAAAGTCCTTTACCACCTCAAAGTTATATCTGTCTATAGTGACATTCTGTCCAAGACGTCGGTGTTGGGTGTCTTTTCTTGATGACAGCATATACTTTGTCTTGCCCTCATTGACCGCCAAACCCATCTTCGCCGCCTCCGTCTCAATGCCCACAAAAGCGCCAGTGACATCACGCTGCGTTCTCCCGATTATGTCGATGTCGTCGGCGTAGGCGAGTAGATGGACGGACTTTTGAAAGATAGTGCCTCTGGTGTTAGCGTTTGAGTTTTGCACTATTCTTTCAAGAACGATGTTGAAGAAGTCACATGACAGCGCATCGCCTTGTCTAAATCCTTTTTTGACATCGAAGGTCTCGGTGAGTTCTTTACCGACCTTGATGGAGCAGCGTGCATTCTCCATTGTCATCCTACATAAACGAACGAGTTTGGCAGGGATGCCAAAACTAGACATTGCTCTGTATAGCTCGTCTCTATAAATGCTGTCGTAGGCGGCCTTAAAATCGATGAAAAGATGGTGGGTATCGATTTGAACTTCCTGGGTTTTCTCCAAGATCTGCCGCAGTGTGAATATTTGGTCGATGGTAGACTTTCCTGGCCTGAAGCCACACTGATAGGGACCAATCAGGTTGTTGACGAAAGGCTTCAGGCGTTCACACAACACGGCAGATAAGATCTTGTAGGCGATGTTAAGCGATGTTAAGGTCGTTGGTGGCAGCGAACGAGAGAGGGGGGGAGGAGTGTCTACGCACTAAGACACTTCCTCTTGTTTCAGGCGGCAGCGGATGAATTCCCTAGATGGAATCAACGGTGGCGTCTACAGTTCCGGTCAGGTCGAACTAAAGTGTAATCCCTGTATGAGCTGCTTCGACATATTTGGATACCAGGTCTATGGGGATCTCCAATACTGAGCCAGGGTGTTGGAAAAGAGTTGGTGGCGGACGAACCCTAAACAGGTCAACGGCAGCGCTCATATCCCAAAATTGGGTTACTGACATCGGAATATCCGACCCGCTGTCCTAGGGTCAAAACAGGGCCTGGCCCTCCAGGTTGGGGGTTGTGCCGTCGGGGTAACTTCCCGACCATGGAAAAAACTAAATAGTTATGAGAGAGACGCAACCAGCCTCGGATAACGGAATCCTCAAATGGCAACCAGACCCGGAACGTCAATGGACTATGATTTAAGAGTATGTACCTGGAATGTAAGAACACTCTACACCCCAGGTGCCACTCAAAAACTTGAGTCTGTCCTCATGCGGTACAAGGCAGACATTACCGCGATCCAGGAGATACGATGGATAGGATCAGGCATGATGAAAAGAAAAGATTGCGACATTTATTACAGCTGCAACAAAAGGCTGCATGTATTAGGATGCGGATTCGTCGTGGGAAATCGGCTTAGGACAAAAGTTATTGACTTCAAGCCGATAAGTGATCGCCTTTCTGTGATCCGCATCAAAGCTACTTTCCAAAACATAAGCCTAATATGTGCACACGCCCCTACCGACGAGGCTGAAGATCCCATCAAGGAGGAGTTTTATGACCTCCTGGATGGAGCCTACGGAGCCTGTCCGGAGTATGATGTAAAAGTTGTACTCGGGGATTTCAATGCTAAAGTCGGAAAGGAAAACATCTTTGGCGGGTTAGTTGGTAAGCACAGAATCCACGAAACGACAACAGACAACGGCTACCGACTAATCGATTTTGCAGCAGCTCGTAATACGGTGATAAGTAGCACTAGGTTTCCAAGGCTAAGGATCCACACAGCAACCTGGCGCTCTCCAGACGGTCGAACCGCCAACCAAATCGACCATGTGCTAATCGATGCGAGGCACGCATCCAACATCCTCGACGTGCACACATTCCGAGGGGCAAACGTCGACTCTGACCATTTTCTTGTTGCGGCTAAATTCAGAGCTCGACTGTCCAACGAAAAGAAGCTGCGAACTGCCCAGAAGAAGAAATTCGACGTTGGACGCCTTAGCACACCTGGAGTAGCCAGAGCCTACAGCGAGCGCCTGAGTATGAAACTCTCCTCTGTGCACTCACCTACCACAAACGCCAACAATCAGTGGTGCCAGTATCGCGACATCATCAAAGAGGTAGCCGAAACCACCGTAGGGTACCAGCCACCCCAGAGAAAGAGCCCGTGGTATGATGATGAATGCGTGTACAGGAAAAAGGTGACAGAAGATGCACACAAGAAAGCGCTGCAGCGCAAAACAAGGGCAGCGAGAGAAGAGTATCGAGCCAGGAGAAGGGAGGAAAAGAAGATCCTGCGTAGAAAGAAGAGGGCTTACGCAGCTTCCCAGCTCAAGGAGATCGAAGAGTCGCGCGATCGTAATAACATCCGGAGGTTTTATAAAAAAGCTAAGCAACTGGCTGCTGGCTACAAAACCGGAACGCAGGCTCTTCGAGATAGCGAAGGGAACCTAGTCACTGAAGCGCAGGGAATAGTAGATGTGTTTAAGCAGCATTTCCAGCAGCTGCTTAATGGGCATCATGTAGAGAGAGTGATAGGGCAAGAAGAGAACCCACGTCCAGTCAATGAAGAACTAGTTCCACCACCTAGTATAGAAGAAGTTGGCTTAGCTATAAAAAAGCTTAAGAACAACAAGGCCGCAGGCTCTGATGGTCTACCAGCGGAGCTCTTTAAATACGGTGGTGATGTTTTGGTAGGGAGCATGCACCGAATCATCAACCAAGTATGGGTGGAAGAAAACATGCCCGATGACTGGACTATCAGCTCCATATGCCCCATCTACAAAAAAGGCGATCCTATGTCTTGCAAGAACTATCGAGGCATATCCTTGCTAAATGTCGCATACAAGATCCTATCCAACGTACTGTGTGAACGTCTAAAACCGTTCTGCAACACACTAATCGGCACGTACCAGTGTGGCTTCCGGCCCGGCAGATCGACTATAGACCAAATTTTCACACTGAGGCAAATCTTGGAAAAGACCAACGAATTTCAAGTCGAAACTCACCACCTATTCATCGACTTCAAAGCCGCGTATGATAGCATACATCGTCAGGAGCTCTATATGGCGATGGCCGAATTTGGAATCCCGGCAAAACTGATTCAGCTGTGTCGCGTGACGCTGGAAAACACGCGCTGCAACGTGCAGTTTGGAAGCAGCTCTTCCGAACTTTTTCAAACATGCACCGGATTTCGGCAAGGAGACGCTCTATCATGCGACTTCTTCAATCTCGTACTGGAGCAGATAGTGCGCAGGGCAGGTGTCAACACGGAAGGCACTATCTTCAACAGGTCCATCCAGCTGCTTGGCTATGCGGACGATATTGACATCATCGGTCGCTCCCAGCGTGCCGTGATAGAAGCGTTCACGGCGATTGAAGAACAGGCGAAATCCGTTGGACTTGTAGTAAATGAGGACAAGACTAAGTACATGCTATCAACAAACAAACAAGCATCTGTCCACCGCCTAGGACAAAACGTCACTATTGATAGCAACAATTTCGAGGTAGTTAAGGAGTTCACCTACCTCGGAGTAAACGTAAACTCCAAGAATGACACCCTAGTGGAGATCCGGCGAAGAATTACCCTAGGAAACCGTTGCTACTTCGGTTTGGCAAAACAACTGGGTTCAAAACTCCTAACTCGAAGGACGAAATGTGTGCTCTACAAAACCCTTATCCTGCCAGTTCTGCTTTATGGCGCCGAGTGCTGGACGATAAGCAAGAAGGGAGAGCTGATACTGGGCTCCTTCGAAAGAAAAATACTTCGGCGGATTTTTGGTCCTGTGTGCGAGGAGGGCGAATGGAGGAGAAGATACAACCGCGAACTCTATGAGCTGTACCAAGATGTGGATGTAGTCCAAAAAGCCAAAACACGTCGACTACATTGGCTCGGCCACATCGAGCGAATGGACAATAATGCTCCAGCCAAGAGGGTCTTCGAATCCCAGCCCCCAGGTTCGAGAAGACAAGGAAGACCGAACCTCCGTTTCAAAGACCAAGCCATCGCGGATGCCAGAGCGCTTGGTCTGGACAATTGGAAGCAGCGTGCCCGGGATCGTAGAGGATGGAAGGCTGCAGTGTCTCAGGCAGAGACTCTTCACGGGTCGGGAGCCCGATAAGTAAGTAAGTAAGTAAGTAAGTAAGTAAGGCGATGTTAAGAAGACTAATACCTCTGTAGTTGGCGCAGTTCAGAGGATCTCCTTTCTTGAGGATCGGGCAAACAATGCTAAGGTTCCATTCATCGGGCATACTTTCCTCCGACCATATTTTACAGATGAGTTGGTGCATGCTCCTAACCAAGTCATCGCCTGCTGCTTTGAATAGCTCGGCGGTTAGGCCATCTGCCCCAGCGGCTTTGTTGGACTTAAGCTTAGATATCGCTATCTTCACTTCGTCCAGGTCGGGTGGACGGAATTGTTGGTCTTCATCGTCCAGGTTGAATGGTTCATTCTGCCTGACAGCGGGATTTAGTTCGTCATCCCCGTTAAACAGTCTGCAGAAGTAGTTCTTCCATATCCTCAGCATCGACTGCGATTCTACTACGATGTTCCCTTGTTCGTCCTTGCAGGCTTCGGTTCGGGCTCTGTAGCCTTGGCAGGTTCTTTTTACCCTTTGGTAAAACTTCCGAACCTCATTCCTGCTGTAGCATCTCTCTATTTCCTCGATCGCGCGCTTCTCGTGCTCTTTCTTTTTTCTCCTGAGAAGCCGGTGTTCGTCTCTTCTTTTCTGCGCGTAGAGCTCACGAGCAGCTCTAGTTCTTCTTTGCAGCGCCGCTTTGTATGCCTCTTGTTTCGCTGCATGTGCTTGCCGGCACTCGTCGTCGAACCAGGGGTTTCGTTGTGGTGGTCGAGTGAAACCAAGCACATCAGAGGCGGCGTCTCTGATGGCTTTTTGGCAATGTTGCCACTGGTCTTCAATGCTTGCTGCTGGCTGCATAGAACCTCTTGAGAGATTGAGAGAGACTCGATCGGAGAAGGATCTGGTGATCTCTTGCGACTTTAGCCGTCCGACGTCAAACTTCCTTACAGTATTTATTTGTCTTGGCGGTGTTCGGGATATCCGAAGGCGTACCTTGGCTACAACAAGGTAGTGGTCCGAGTCAATGTTGGCCCCTCGGAACGTTCGAGATCTCCAAGTGCCTTTATGAATATCGAGATGCGGGAACCGCGTACTTGCTATGACAACATTTCGCCCCGCCGCGAAGTCGATCAGCCTAAATCCGTTATCGGAGGTGGTGTCGTGTAGGCTGTACCTTCCGACAGTACTACCAAAGATGCCCTCTCTTCCTATCTTTGCATTAAAATCACCTAGGACAATTTTAATGTCATAGTTAGGGCACTGCTCGTATGTCTTGTCCAAGAGCTCGTAGAACCTCTCTTTGGTGTCGTCGTCTTTCTCCTCCGTGGGGACATGGGCACATATTAGGCTAATGTTGGCGAATTTAGCCTTGATGCGAATTGTCGTGAGGCGCTCGTTCACGCAGTGGAAACTTTAGACTTCTTGCCTAAGTCTGCCTCCAACGACGAATCCACATCCGAATAAGCGCTGTTTTTGTTGCCGATAGCAGTCGCCATAGTATATGTCGCAGTTCTTCATTCTCTTTTTGCCGGGTCCATCCCATCGCCCTTCTTGGATGGCGGTTAGGTCTGCTTTATAGCAGTCCAGGGCCTCCGCTAGCTGTTCGGCTGCACGCGGTCTGTTAAGGGACCTAACATTCCACGTGCAGATCCGAAATTCGTTGTCCTTAATTCGTTTGCCAGGTTCGTCAACAGTTAAATCATCCGTATCCGAGGCTTGTTGTAGTTTCGGAACTATTGTTGTTTTCCGCAGTCGGGCAGTTACCCCGGCGTACAACCCCCAACCTGGAGGGCCAGGCCCTTTGTTGGGCCCCTTGGACGAAAGGGGCCGGATTCCTCCGGTGTCAGTAACCCACTTCGGGGATGTGAGAGCTGCCGTTGGCCCATAAAGGGTTCATCCGCCACCATCTCTGTTTCAGCACCCTGACTAGTCCTGAAAAATCCTCACTGACCTCAGCTCTAAATATGTCGAAGTAGCTCAAGTAAGGTAACTGTCATCTTGACTGTTGACGACACCGTTGATTCAGGCTAATGAATTCATCCGCCGTACGTCCTCTTTCTGAGGGGCTCATGTAAGACTTCTGAGGCTCGATCAGTCAGTCTTTCCGACAGAGCATTATAGTGTTGCTATTTTCTTCGTGTTCAACACTCGCGCTTATAAGTTCAGCAAGTCATACCCGGATGGGCAGACCAGTACCCGGTGGTTACCACTAGGAGGTAAAATAAGCACAATTGATGTGTACGAAAAGTTACAACAGCTGGGCACCGCCAGGTTGATGCCGATCAGCGCCTACCCGATTCATACACACCCAACCACAAATTCCATGAGAACCGCATAAAAAACATAGAAAAATTGAAAATCGTCTGGGAAAAAATATGACCAAATAAATTTAACAAATAGTTCAGAAAATACGCTAAGCAAACAACATGTGACAGACGGAGTCAATAACTCGTTTAAAAAAAAATATGTTAAAATACGTACCGAAGGGGAGCTTAAAAGATGATATCACAAAAAAAGTAGCGAAAAAGGACTGAAAAGACATCAATTGCACCGAAAAAGACATCTCTGTAACAAAACGGGACTTTCGCCTTTCAAAATCTATAGACATCACGTGAAAAAAAATGTTTTACTGCGCACATTTTAAGGTAACGTTCAAAGAAATCTGTTCTTTTGACAGAAAATTGATGATCACACACACTATTCTGACCAATTCTGACATAACTCTTAAAACTGGCACAAAATTCACAAGGAAGCTGACTTAAAAATTGGCAAAAATCTAGAAATTGCCTGCAAAAACTGGTGAGATATAATCTATACACAAAAATAGAATCAAAAATTGTTATGAATATAGGAAAAATGGACCAAAAATTATAGCACAAAATCGAAAGAAGGCCAACATTTGTGTCAACTCAGAAAACTCGTGAAAAACCAACACGAAAATGGACTTAAAAATTCGCCTTTAATATAGGCTGTTATATCTTTATTATTTTCATTTTGTTCCGATTATAGCTTAGTATGCTGCTCGAGCTAAATTTTAGCTCCCATTCAAAATTTTTTTCAAAACTTTGCTGAGCTAAATTGAAGTGCATCCATTTAGCCGAGCAGTATGCTGCTTCAGCTAAAAAATCTAATTTTTATTTCAGACTGTAGGCATCATATATCTGCCAAAATCTAGCACGCCCATTAATGGTTTGGTACATTTTCTCAAGCTATATTTTGACGGATTTGTTGTTTTTTTTTCTGTAGTGTTGCAGAAAACTATAAATAAGGATGAGTTTTTCAATGAATACCTCGATGAGGAATCCATTGAAAGTGAAAAATTTGAGATCTAAGAGTAGCCAAGCCACCCAAGGAATGCTACTCACAATGTAATCCATCTAGTGGGTATTTAGGGGACTAAATTTAGAAAATTAATGAAAATTATAGAAATGTTTGACAAAGTGCTGTCGCAAATGGACCACACCTACTGTGTTGTTGTCGGCATCATTCACCAGAATGTGCTCAAACTTTCTCTATAGTATTAAATTAAAACCGTGTAATCGAAGAAAGGTATGGCGCTGCCTTCTACCTGCATGGAATCAAAATTAATTGCATATTCGCTCCTGCTAACAATAAGGTGTGCTTATGCTTGTACATAATTAAAAAAAATGTTTTATGTTTAGAACTTCATCATAACTAGGTATATCCGCACAGCTCATGGTTACTTGTTGCATTTTAAAATGTATTCGAATTTATAATCATGCACCTCTCGCTGCTGGCCATTCATATCTGTCAGATGAAGTAGAAAAACCTCATCTAATCGGTTGAAACACTAGACCCAGAAAGGTAGGAGACGGTTAGCCGCAGATATACAATCTAGTCGTCATGAATGCTGGGCCGGCATATAGAATAGACAGCACCAATGAATCATTGTCGATGGCTGAAGCAGACCAGAGTCGCGAATGTAGTTCCATTTAAATGCGATTAACGCGTGTGCTACCGCTGCAGATGAATCAATATGAGGTGTTGGTTACATTCATGAAGAAAACAATCATTTCAAGTCAAGGGCGAACCGCAAAAAGTGTGTAGAGAAATTCTGTGGTCCAGAGCTGGTTTGGAAGTAAAACCAGTATCCAGAAGATCTAAACATTAGAGCATGGTTCTTGTTTGAATTATGGTTGTCAGTTCGATTAGTTTAGTGAAGAATTGTAAGAATTTCGTCGGCCGACATTAAGTTTGAGGTAGTAACACCTTTATGGAGGTTAGTTTCGAGTATGAATCCTATAACCCAATTCGGCAATATCGAAACTGACATCTTGATGCCTTATAATATGCCAAGGCTCTTTTTACGAAAAACTCTACTTGTAGGTAAATACTTGTAAACAAACTCAACAAGATTGTTTTTTTTGACATATAGATTCGTGTTCTAGACCTTTTCCTAAAACAGGGTGCTGAACACATATGTTTTTAAATGTAAAGAGCTCTTCGAAATATACTCTTGCGAAGGAATGTAGGATAGTTGCTTATGTTACAGTACATTCGGAGAGATATTGACACTCGAAAACGTTACACTTGAATTTTAACCAAGAGGCTGACTATAGTGTCCTAGTGCTGTCAAAATGTCAAACCAAGCAGCTGCGGTGAAATTAGAGTCTCAGCCGTAGTTGGGTGATTTAACTCGAGTTATTGGTGATATTAAGCCCGAATTATGAGCCCAACATTGTACCAAAATTATGAAGTACGTCCGAGATAGCTGTAGTGACTCATTCTCATTTTCAAATATTGTTGTCGCCAAAAATAACAAATTAATGGTTATCCGGAATATTTACGTCCATCACTCTAAGAAAAACAAACTTCATATAAACTGGCTTCAAAAGGCGAATATGCTGCCAAATTGTGAGTTCTGATTGATGTCTTTTGCCCTCGCCTCTATACACGTGCGGATAGTGGGTATCGATTTATTAGTTTTCAGCTAAAGCACCATAGTTAGTAGAATCCCCTGGGATTTGAATTAATTATCCAATTGTTTTTGTTCACTCACTCAAGTTGATACCCATTCCCACTAATACGAATACCATTCAAAGTTTTTCTCGATTCGAGCAACTTTTACCTACACTATTCGTACTAAATTTATTGCTCGAATATTTAAATTAGACTATCAACAACTTGAAAGTTAGGCCCGGCAATAAGAAACAAAAGGTTTGGCAGTTAACACATTTTAATGACAAATAATGACCGGGTGTGGTGTAGGTAGTATAATTAGGCGAGTTCTACATCTAGGTGGCAATTTATTATTCCAAATGTCATAATTGAAGATAAATGTGTAAGCGGGTCTAATTTGTCGAGCAGATATTCTCTTAGTCGTCGTGAGATATGATTGGTGAAGAGGTACCTCAAGGAAGTTCTTTTACAATATGAAAAATCGAACAAATGCAATCTTACGTCATCTGAATTTTTATCAAAGAAAATCAATCTTTCTCTGAAAAGGAAGGAATACATACAAATTTTAGAATCTATATCTTAGCCTATCATTCATTCTTAGACGAAGAAATATGTTAAGTTCCGAAGCGACAACACAAAACGGCACCAGAGCCTATGGAACATGATATTCGAAGCTAGAACACACCATTTTGTGGTTAAACTCAAGAAGTTGTACATTTCCCAGTCACATTGAGATGAGAAAGCTGCCGCTCAGATGGATCTGATGCTGTGCAATGAAATTCCAGAAAACAATCGAACCGGAGATTGAAGATGGTTTTAGGTTGCATTATGCAAAAGAATTATCATCTGCGCTACATGTAGAAGCCAAAGACCATGCTGTGTGGAAGTGGAATCATCTTATGAAATTGTTGTCTTCCTGGATGATGATGTAACTTTACCTCCTACGCTGGAAAAAAAAACTATAAGTGATTCTACTTGAGACAAAATGTGTATTCTAATGACAGGAGACTTCTGCAAGACTGCAAAATAGCTTCGCATGCAAATACTTGATGGTGAGAATGTAGCTATAGTGATGCCACTTGAAGATAGAGTGGCAGTGGCTCATTGCGCAAATGTTGACATTCTATTCCATAGCTCAATTTTACATATAACCATCTTGTGACTTAAGTAAATTAAGAGGTAAAGACTTATTTTCAAAAGAATTGCAACCATCTAACTAGAGCCTGCGACGAAGAATATTGTACCGCCCAGTCTTGCTCGATGACACCAACAATACGATTCTGAAGAAACCACACAGTCGACTTCCTATTGATGGCTTTATTCCGATCAAGTTATCATGGTTTCCTCAAGAGTTAGCAAAGTGGTCTGGTATGCGGGGGTCTTTGTAGAAATGGAAAAGAAATTATAGAGCGACATATATCCGTCTCTGACTGATGAAAATTAGATAGGGGTGAGGTAAGGCGCTGTTTCTATCTATACGGCTATGATATGGCCTTTTCTAGCCTCTGAGTCTATTGTTTGGTGAAGAAGGCTTTCGCAAAAATATGACAGCATTCTGCAAAAAACTCCAAAGAACGGTTTGTCTTGGCTACACGGGTGCATTTCCGAGTACGCCGGGCCCTGCTCTAGATGTTCTGCTTGCTTTACCTCCCCTTGATACCTTTATCATGGGTTCTACTATTAAATCAATCAAACGTCTCAGGCAGGGTGGTTTTTGGTACAATCCACACTGGAACTTCTATGACCTTGCGCGACCTTATCCTACGACCCTAGTTCCATAGATATACCGTCTGATGCAATGACACCAGAACTTCGGCTTTTGTGCAAATTTAGAGTCAACTTCCCCTGCATTCAGGACTGGCTTCAGCCAGAGTCTGAGGTTTGGGTTTGGGATGTAGTCGTATTTTCACGGATGGCTCCAAAGCTAGTTAAGGGTTCAGCGCTGGTGTCTTCGTGGAAATCGACAACATTAGACTTCACTGCTCGTTAGGTAATCATGCCTCTGATTTTCAAGCGGAAATCTATGCTATCCTAATGGTTGCTGAATTTATTGTTAAGAATAGGTGTCGGGGTCGGAGTATCTGCGTCTATGGCGACAGTCAAGCTTCGCTTAAGGCCTTGCTCAATCCTGTTACCCGTTCCAAAATAGTTCGGAAATGCAATAACTCTTTGAACTCGGCCGCAAGGCTGAACTCTTTGACTCTTGCCTAGGTCCCAGGTCACACTGGCGTTGCTGGAAGTGAGATGAGATATCAGATGAGATTGCTAAGCAAGGCTCAGAGGATAATTTCTCGGGACCAGAACCTGTGCTGCATCTTCATGCGTCACGGCTTCCAGTGACGATTGAGTCTCAAACGAACATAATTGTTTATGGTAAGGCTCTACAGGATGTGGGTAGACTAAACGCATCCTCCCGATAGTTAGTAAGAAGTCTGTCTCCCAGTACAAATAACCACAGAAAACTTATTGGCGTTCTTAAGGGACACTTATCGCTTTTACTAAGCCTTTTAGTGTGCTGCTTAAGTGATATCACTGCCTGCGACGCTTGTGGAGAGTGCGAAGATACTTCGGATCGTTTCCTTACTGTTAATTGTCCTGCCTTTGCTTTTATCCGGTGGCAGATTTTTGGCGCTGATGTGGTGAGTGCTGATACTGTAAGCTCTTCATCGCTGAAACCCATTCTCGGCTTTTTCTGAAATTCCAGTAAAATGGGTAATACTGGATTTGCTTCCTGTTAGTATAATGGGCCAGTTGCGTCTAAGTGCTCCAGTGAAGTGTGTCCTAACCCGTAAAAAAAAACGCACTTGCGCTGCTCAACTCCTTAACGACTTCGAAGCTTGTGTATGAGCTTGAGAACTCCACCAATTTTTTCGGAAAACTAATTATACTTTGAAACAGGTTTAAGTATCAGTATGCACTCGTATCCGTAAGAGGGCATTCGCCAATGGACTTGCAAGACAAGCTTTAAAAGAAGGTTTCGAACCTATACACAGCTTGAAAATTTCTGCGGTTAGAATATCCATCGACGGGTGGGTTCATTATGACAACAGCCGAGGATGGCACAACTCTGCCGGTGCAGACAAGCAAAATTAAATTTTATTAAATATGTACTTCAATGTGCTAGGGGGTATGCTTCTTGAACCACGCCGCCAGGACTGGTCCTCAAAGTAGCCTAAGCTACAAATTGATACAAACAAAACAACAAGTCGAACAAATGCAGTTTTACAAACAATACCACATAAAAATTATCTGTTTTACAATATTCGCACAATTGCATCTAAATTTTAATCTCCATTCATAAAACTAACTTCGGTACCTGTCCCATTGACAATCGCTTTATTTATGACGCTCTTAGCTTCTTTTGCAATGCCATTCGAAATTTATTAGGCATCATTTACCAATAAAAGATATATCTTAACTTTATGTATAACACAATTTCGTTCGCCTCTAATTCACGGCTAAAGAGCTTTGCTCTTTTCTCTTCCGCGTTCATTTCTCAAAACTCGTCATTACCATCACACAAAAACCAACTGAAGGAGCAGGTAATAACCATAATTTTGATCTAGAAAATGTCCCACAGGTGTTTCCCCACCTCGTCGCCTCCCTAGAAGTATACAAGTGATAATTTGCGCCCGGACAGAATAACATCGCATGCAACCGAATTATTCAAATCATCAAACCTAACCACACACCACCACCAACTGGTAATACCCGTCTGCTGTTTTTGTACCGCGCGTCGCCACAAATCCGCTGATTGTCGTAAAAAGAAAATCCAAAGAAACTCGATAAATCCGCTGCGTTATTGAAACATGAATCCTTGCATTTTATGGACTTGAAAAGTTAGAACTCCAACGGTGACACCAAAAATGAGATTGCGCGCATCAAATGCGCTGTTAAAATGCTTACCACTGCGCGCCCCTGTGTAGCACACCTCTGAAGCCAACTTTGCTGACCATGAATCCAAATTGGAAGTGGTTTTTGGCAGCACAACAACAACAACACTATACCAACAACAACGTTGAGCATAGAGTGGTTTTGCTTTTTGGAAACAAATATGGCCGCCAGTTGTTGTTTACACCGTACACACGCGCGCAACAAGTAGCACCCACACAAAACAACGTATCAAGTGCTTGCTCTGCGAACAGTGTGGATGGAAATTGTGAAAATATTATTGAAACATTCGAACAACGAACACAGGGGAAAATATTGAGCAGTGAGAGTGTGTGCGTTGAGTATACTTCCGTGTATCTAGCAGTCTCTCGCCGTCGATCGGGCTCCACATCCACTCTATACTCCTTTCCTTTTCCAGTCTGTAGTCTCCACATTTACCTAGACTGGCTGTTGCTGTTGATAGCTGATGTGCCAAGCCAATGCCTAGTGGAATGGATTTGGTTTTGGATACTTGGACTGCGATGCGATGGTGTGTTGATTTTGCTGATCTAGCAGAGAAGTCTCTGTTTGTGTTGAATGTTTTCTTGGGTTTCGTTTTGTTATGCTTTTCCGTGTTGCTTTAGATTTCTTTTGTTGCTTTCTTGAGTTTTCTTTGATTTTTTCTTCTGTCTTATGCTTGGTGTTTTTTTTTAATGATTTTTATGCTGTCAGATGCACTTGTTGGATTTACTTTGCGTATCCGAATGTGAAGCGGTGAAGATGGTGAACTACAGTGAGGACTTTTCAGCACCACTACTTAGGGTGCTGAGACAGAGGAGGAACTCTTTATGGGCCAACGACGACAGCAGCGACATCCCCGAAGTGGGCTGCTGACAATGGAATATCTGGCCTCTTTTGTCCAAGGAGTTCAACAAAAGATCTCTGGCCCTCCAGGTGGGGCGTTGTGCGTCGGGGTAACTTTTCTACCACGGAAAACAACACTTGTTACGGTAAGACGACAAGCCTCGGATATGGATGATCCAAATGTGGATGACCCTGTAGTAAACGAATTAAGGACACCGAGCTTCGGATCTGCACGTGTAATGTCCGGACCTTAAACAAGCTACGTGTGTTTATTTGTGGATGTGCATTTGTCATCAGAGGAAGACTTAGACCATAAATATTGTGGTTCCATAATATAGGTCCCCAGCTGGTCACAATCGGCATCAGGGCCAATTTAAGGAATATTACGCTGATCTGTGCCCATAGCTTCACAGTAAAGAAGGATGACACAGCCAAAAAGCGTTCTACAATTTAATCGAGAAGACCCAAGTACGTTGTTAAGATTGTTCTTGGCGACTTTAACGCTCAAGACCAGGATCGGGAAGGAGGGCATCTTTGGCTCTACAGACGTAAAGCACAACTTGCAAAACAACATCTCCAGAAACGAAATACACAAGTGGATCGGGCGTTGTGGTAGATGCCCGGCACCGGCAATCCTCCAGTGTCTTGGATGTCCGAACGTCCCGAGTGGCCAATCGGACCTATAACTGGTAGTTGCCAAAATACGGTTGAGGCCGTGCTCCACCCCGGACTGTGAGCGTCCTTAAAATTATAAAGTAAGAAGATGAGACCCATCATACAGTAGTCCAGCACAATAAACCACTGAGCCACTCCATGCACTAAGAAGGTAGGTACTTTATTTTCCTCAGTTGTCAATATTAGAATCATATCTAAAGGTCTGCTGTTTGGAGTTATTGTTCGACCATTGATTCGAAAAATAGTTTGCCGAAACTACACGCATTCACCTCTTAAATGTATCTACAAACTTTTAATATTTAGCATTTTCACTTAATTACAATTTTTAGAAACCTTTTCCACTTGATCACAAAGTAAAGCTAAACAGTGCACCTGTATCAACATCATACAAGTGCCAGTACCAGTCTCAGTCTCAGTGCCTCCAACTGCTTTCGAACGCACCAACGAAACGATCGTTTCATTTTGCCTCATTCGCTGCTTGCCTGCCTGCTTCCATTTCATCGTTTCTTCTTTCCAGCAGATAAACAGAAACATAGCAAGCATAGTATATTGAGTTTGAAGCTTGCCTGTTGATATTTTGAACGACAGTTCGCTGTAACGTAAGCAAGCGATCGCACACATGTAATTTCTTTATGTAGCCGGGTCTACAATCGAACGAAACCGAAACTATTATCGGACGGATAGGCGAAAAACGCTCATAGATAGTTCAAGATACTTTTTTTTTTGTTTTTGTGAATGTTTACATCGGAGTAGTTTTCAGTGTTTTAATTTTTTTCTTTTTGTCTTCGCTGTGTGTTCCCAATTGACACGCAACGTCAGACTTTCTACCGAACTCTACTATCGATCCGATCGGATTGCGAAAGACGATCGACGACGACGACAAACCACTTGATTGAGCATTAATCGAGGTTATTTTGGCCAACAAATTCAAAGAGAAAGCGCGACTTTGTTTCTACGATCCTATTAGATCCCATACGAGTATTAGAATTTTGTTGGATGTGAATTTTGCTAGACGTGATCTTGTGTAAAATAAAAGATACAAAGTGTTATCAGCAGAAAAAGTGGGTGTAGATACAAAATATAAAAAAAAATATTGACAAGTATCTACTAGTGTTATGTTTATACTGTTTGGTGTACAAATTTGAATCTAGATACCTACAATAACCACAAAAAAACGGATTACGCCATTACGAAAGCTGACTCAACAACAAAAGGATTAACGCTAGAGCCACAAAAAAAAAGCAGCCAAACAATTAAGCATTGTTCTTGATTTTTGCTTGCATCGTTCATAGGTGAGTCCAACATTCGAATCAGAATCAACCTTTGTAGTCTCTGCTGTCAGCAGAATGGTAGCCAATTATTATTTTTGGCATAAACATGAGGGGAACTACAGACAAGGGAATGATGAATATCAGCGGCTTTCTTCGAAGACCGCGAATTGCGTTCCATGCCCCCGTATACGCAAGCGTACATGATTATGAGGTCTTTTTTTTTTCTTGTTATTTGTCTTAGCCCGTGAGAGGGTAAAGCTAAAGATATGTAATTGCTGAGCAGTTGTTGTATAGCCGGCTGATGAAATTAAGAGGTAGGTAGATACGCATTGCTAAATACGGTATACGTACTGAGTGTTGCACTTTGTGCCAATCTTTTGTATATACGATTCCCGGAATGTTGAGGTTTCAGATTTCAAGTGTGTTTTCGTTGTAAATGGGAGACTGTATATGTACGACGTACATATTGTTGACAGAATCGATTTGTTTCGTTGAAATATGAAACCTTTACCAAAAGTAAACAATTAAGGGTAACTGGGGTTGGTGTATAGGAATACTGTGTCCACTTTTATACGTTATGCAACACATGTGTGTCGAAAGTGGCAAATGAATGTGTCATCGGATTATTTTTTGTTTATTTTTTCAACACCGTAAACCGAGACAATGCGACACAAACGTTAAAATGGATCATTTACTTAAGTGGCTGTCCAAGTCAAGAGGCTTGAGTTCGTTTTGTGTTTTCGCGGCTAATTGCAGTGTTTTGGGTTTTCATTGACAAATTTCGTTTTAAATTTAATATATGGGAAGGCATAGGTATTCACTTGCAGTACAATCTATATATTGTGGATGAAGAGCGCAGTCGGTTTTATAGTAGGTACCTATGAAACATTTCTTATACCTATAAATAGCTCTGAGTACTTAAATAATGGCCAGTAGACTAAATCGTTTCTATTTTCACTCAAACGTCTTGTTGCCTCCCACAAATCTATACTCCCCATGGATTAGTTGGTTGAAGTGATTTATTGTTTCTTTAGCTTGGATCTGCAAGGAAAAGCTGTCAAATGGACATTACATAGAAGACTCTTTCTTTTTTCTTAGGAGGCTCTACAGTTCGGTGTGAACCGCGGACTCAGTAGTAGTATTAGTAGGTCTTTAGAACTTCGTGCTTGACCTCCAAGTCCGACACCTGTACGTTTTTCAATGAGTTAACATGGGCTTGAGTAAGACTCTAGACTTAAAGTTGAATATCTTGACCTATTTCATTACTTAGATGAAGAGATTCCAGTGAAGTCATCGAGGTTTGCCTATTTAAATCTATTCACGGATAGACTGTTTACCAAGAGGAAGATTACTTATCGGCCGCAAAAACTTCCAAAACGATAGCCTTCCTTATGCAATCGCAGATCTGCGACTTAGGAGACATTTACAACCTTCAAGTCCATGCGACACTGCGACTTTAGGGCTATTTAGAACCTTCAAGTCCATCTCTCTAAGCAGAGATTAACTGGCAAAAGCATCGTAGTCGCGCACTTAACCTTGTTATAGAGCCATTTGATTTGAATGAAAAGTGCACTTACAGCCCAGATTGACTATCTGAGAGGATGCCACTCTTAATTCATTTTTTTTATCTTAATGTCGCTGATCTCAATGGCAAGACCTTCCCATATTGATATTGAGAATGTGGTGTTGGATTTCAAGATGCCAGCTCCATTTTCAGATACTTTTTTCGGTCTTTCGGTGGGTATGGCTCAGTTTATAAGATCTAATATTTCTAAGTACTTCAAATAATCTTCAAAAACAGTACCAACTTCCAAAGCAAATACAAAATATATATTTTTTAGATGCCTTTAGGTAGGTACAAGAAAAAGAACATTTTGACATCGTACTTCGGGACATCGTTTCATAGATATGTCTTCTAGAGAAGATATCGTAGAAATGCATCACCATTCTCCTTTGTGAGGGTGTGCGAGCACAAATCTGCCTAATGCTTTGACATTTAATCCTCATTTCGATTACTATTAACGAAACTTAGGACTTGTTATCACACAGCTGACCTTGCTCCTTTGTTTTTTTTTTTTTGTTTATAATTCACTAGTGCTCAAAGGGTTTTTGTTCCCTTATAATGCTAATGCACAGCACGAGTCAATAGACTCCGCTATATTTCTAGCACCTATAAGTTTTATCGCGCGCTTTTGGGTTCTGTCTAGTATAGGTGCATTGAAGTTTTTGGTGCAACTGACCAGATATGAGCGTTGTACTCAAGCTTAGGCCGAATAAAAGCCTTGTATATTGAAGCTAAGTCGGAGGGTGTAAAGCATTTCTTACACCGATTTAAGAAACCTATAGACATTTCGCAGCGTTTTTTTCGACTTCGTATATAGATATGGTTATTCCAACGGAGTTTGTCGTTAACACACATACAAAGTATGGAAAGTCGTTCGGTTTCGTCGATGCAAGTCCTATTCATGTCATGGATAATGGGGAGGGTTCGGTTTAATGATAGAAGGCAGCATTGTGTTTTGGAGGCATTAAATTCCACTCTATTGATTGTACCCCATTTTATAATGCTGTCAAGATCGAAATTTAATGTGTTTAGCATACGTTGCCGTTCCAGTTGCACGGCCGAAGTGCAGTGACGTGAGTCAGGGAACGAATATGAAAAAACTGAGGGTGCTATCATCAGCGAAAGAATGTATTGGATTAGAAGTAACAGACAAGAGATCATTGATGAATATTAGAAAGAGTGTCGGAGACAAAACAGAGCCTTGGGGAACACCAGCATTTATATGGTGAATTGCAGACTTGAAACCGTCGAAAACAACTTGAATTGAACGGCCAGAAAGGTAGTTTCTAATCCATTGAAGAAGAGACGCGTCGATCCCATAGGCACGCATTTTCGATAAAAGAGCTTGGTGCCAAACTCTGTCAAATGCTTTCGAAATATCAAGCGCAACAATCTTCGTTTCACCAGAGTGGTGGAGAGATTGGTTCCACTTTTCGGTAAGATAAGTCATTAAATCACCAGTGGACCTGCTGCCACGAAAACCGTATTGCCGGTCATTGAGAAGTTTTCGTGATTCAAGATATTTCATATAAGCTGACGGTTTATCAGCGTTTCCAAGCAATGGGTCGGTAGTTGGTGAGTAAAGAAGAATCGCCTTTTTTAGGAACGGGCTGGACAAATGCAATTTTCCATCTACTCGGAAAAAGTCCAGAAGAGTAGGACAAGTGGAAAAGCTTACGCAGTGGTTTTGCTCGACATTGAAGAACACCTCTTCAGAATTATGGGGAATATACCATCTGGACCAGCGGATTTGTGAATGTTAAGATCTTTTAATACTCTTGCTACTGTGCGAGTGCGACTTGCCATAATAAAAAATACAGATTTTCATCCTTCTTGTGGTCATCCTCTATTCAATCTCACATGCGTAATATCGCGTCTTTGAACTATGCAGAGTTTCCACCAATAGTTCGGTTGCACGCGGTCTGTTTAAAGTTCGGACATGGAATATCCCAAATGCAATTTAGACGATAGTTGTCCTTTAGTTCGTTTGCTGACAGTTACGACATTGGGAACGCGCCAAGTTGAGAATAATCAGAGTTTCTGGGACCTAATATGTAGGGTAATATGACATGCTATCTGCAACTTCACAGAGATAGCAAGAATATGCAGAGCTCCATTCAACCTTGAAGAAAAATATTGTTGGTAGTCGAAGTATATCCACCGCCTTTCTACCGACTATCGATCCCTATTCTCGGATTGCATTGCCATTACCTTCGCCAGCTAATTGTGCTTTATCGTCATATTTGAGTTGAACGACCACTTCGCTCTGAAGACTTCCCAATATTCAAATGACGTGTAATAATACAGAAACTATAACTTTATTACCTTCGCGAACGTCGTCTGACAAACACTCGAGTCGAGAGTATAAATGCCTTCCCTTACAAAGCATCTCCATTCAGCCGTTTGGATTCGGTATAAAATTATAGGTCCCTTCAATTCGTTTCAGTTGAAAAACCTCACACAAACGAATGGTTGTAAGAAGCTAGGCCTAGGGACCTGTTGCACCATCTATTTATTTTTGTATTTAACTTTTATTACATCCCGAAATCACTTCCTCACATAATTCAGTCATAAACACGTAGCACGGCCATAGTTGGTTGCTAGAGGCACTCCGGCCCGATATAAGCCTTTTCTGGAAATTATCCAAATCCATTCTAAAGAATCTCATTTTCTTGTATCCACTCATTAATGTCATATTCAGCCTCAACTATTCGAGCAAAGTGTTACAAAGCTCATAAAATCCAATCAATTCAATAAAACTATTAAATATGGGTTGAGACGCGAATGTCTTTCCCCTGCAATAAAAAAAAATATCTTATTTCATGCCATGAAAGGAAATCTATCCACGCCACACAATTATAGCCAAATTCCATTGAAATATTTTTTACGATCGATTTTATTTCATCGAGCTTGTAAATTATGAAAAATCTCATAAAAGAGCCGTGAATACTTATGCGTACGACATGGCTATCAATTTATTAAGAAACAAATTTCATAGAAATTTGAAGATACACCTACAAGTCGACCCTAGGGAGACGCAAAAAACACAAAATACACTTCATGGTGAATATTTTCAGCACACAAAAGATTGTAAAGATGCCCCGAGCCCACAAAAGGTGCGCGTGTATGTGAGAATCGTAAAAATACGCACACACCTGATTCGTACCGCCGGAGGTCGCACAAAATGGCGAAAATTAATAAAATTCCATAGCCCAATACTGTTGTGTATATGCGAAAATTATTTGCGACACCTCCGCGATGCTATACGTCCCAAATAATACCGAAAGTGAGCAAGGTTCGTGACTTTGAAGCGTCAGCCAAGCATGCCTTAATACGTGACTTCAAGTCGAAACATAGAAAAGACAAAAACACCCATTTAAGTGCCAAGACAGTCAACCTAACACGTAACATTTACGCCAATTCCGTCTGTCTGCTTAATTACTGCACGCGTTTTGCGCTACAAAGTAGACATTAAACGATACCCGCTACCGCTTCCCTTGTGCGCGCAGGGAAACAATTAAAAGATACATTTTTGTGTGCCGAGTAGAGTGCTTCAAGTCGCACTTCTACCTTGAAAGACACGTAGATATCAAATATTTACATAGAACCCAAGATAATTGCTCAATTAGCCGGAGCGTAGACCTGCCTTTCAAAATAAATCGACATTAGATACACAGATAAGAGATGAATACACAAATCTGGGGGCCTCAGCTTTCATTGCCTCTCATTGTGTGTAATCAATAGAATTTCTTTTAGCATACTCATGCGACCATAATATAGGGATTTTAAGTAAGCAGATACTTTGTTCCCTTGATTCCGAGAAACGTAAAATATTAGACCACTTCACGCGGTACGTAAGTGGCCATCAATCAGTGACGAGCATTGTAATGGAATTTGAAATATTTTCCCCAGAAAGAAACGGCGACAGGTAGCTGAAGATACGTTGCATACCCTCAACAGATATTTATCTAAGAGAGTGTGTCTGAACGTATGATATTCTATATCTCTCCAGAGAGATCTGCATTCTAAAAAGAAATATGTCATCATAATTATTCTGCTAATCAATCAGCTCTGGGAATAGGTATAGAAAAAAATAAACATCAAGTGCTCATGAGAGTCTATCCCGCATGTAACATGACAAGCCCACACAGACGCTGCTGGCGGTTATCTTTGGCGATCTTGTAACCTTGTTCGTGGTAAATCTGGGACGCACTTAAAACTAAACAGAACACACACCTCGTTTGTAGGTTTCAGGGGTTAATTGGGCGCTGAGAATACTTTCTTCTTCACCGAGGTCACTCCATATTGTTCGTTCACCCTTCCGAGGGTCAATTCGGGTTGAAGATGAAAGTGACTGGTGACTTGCCGCCACATTGGTCTCTATAGCATAGAATCAAAAAACAAAAAAGTTTCTCGATCGCATCCAAAAATAGTGAAAATTTCGACAAAAACCGCTCACTACATGCGTGTATCTTAATTTTACCAATTTCATGTTTTCTGACGCGCGTCCTAAAAATAAAAATGTTGGTGCAAGTGCTTAGTGCATATAATGTCGGATAATATTGAGTAAACCCCCGAGAACACGTGCTCTACTTGATAAACATTTTTTTTTTGTCTTCGTTCGCTTTAGATACTTTTATAGTTGTTTGGGTTTCGTTGCGAGTGAATATCGGCCTGAATGTTCGATTACGAAGTGTGGCATAATTATGTGAGGCAACACAGAACATGTGTGCAACGCATTCTGAGGAATCGGCCGAACTCGTGCCAGGAGCGTTTTGTAATGCGAAAGCCAAGTTGGAGGGATTCGTGTAGAAGTTGTTTATGCTCGATGTCTAGCTGGGTGTGCATCTGAATACTTGAACTTTGGGGTGGCAAGTTAGCACTATGATTGACGATCACTGCTGCGCTGCGGAAATTATGCATCTTATGTATAGATCTGCCGGAAGATTGACAGATTGTGTTTTGGAAGCGACGCGTAAATTGTCACAACATGACAATATTTACATAGACAGTCGTGTGGGTCAAAGATATACCTACTACATGAATGTGAGCAGTTTTTTATTTATATTTTCTTTTCGAAAATAGAGAACTATAATAAAAATACCTACTTGGGGCAAGGATAATCGTTGATGTAGGTATTTAGCATAGGAAACAAAGCTAACAAACGCAGTAATACAAAAAAAACTCTCTGAACTATCTATATCAAAACCGGTCAATATTTTAGTTCATTTAGTTCAGTCATTAAGTAGTTTAGCCATTGAAACAAGTAGATTATACTTAAATATCTAACTCAGGTGGTACTGTACAATACTAGCGGCGCTGCTCCCGGGCATACAGGGGCAAACTGATGAAATTCACCCTCTGGTCGACTTCGACACTCCGTACAAGGTGTCATACCCGGAAAGACATGAATGGCAAAGGGATAAAGTAATTAAACATTGCGAAATAACAGTCTACACAGATGGTTTAAAAACAGCGGAAGCTCCGTAGATCCAGAAGTAAACGTATCTATACGACTACCGGATACAAGCAGTGTCTTCCAATCAGAAGTTCTGGCTGTTCTGAAAGCGGCAGAGCTAATGCGGATGAGATCTATATCTGGAAGGGATATAGCCATCTACATCGATAGCCAGGCCGCACTCAAGGCACTGGAATCTACGAACATCAATTCTGAATTAGTCAGGACCTGTCGCACAATGCTTAAGGCATTATGCAGTCAGAACCGAGTGTGACTATGCTAGGTACCAGGACACTGCGATATATTTGGAAATGAGCAAGCTGATGAGCTTGCGAGAAGTGGCGGGGATATGTCAGATGGAGGAGATGTGGATATTAAGCCCTTGCATCATAAAAAGCGATATTAGGAATAAAGTAACTGAGGAAGCCGACCGGAGGTTGGCGGGCCTCATCGGTCACGCAGTATCTAAGGCACTTTGGTCGCAATACGACAGAAAAAAATCTAGGGAAATCCTCAAACTAGGCACGGGACAGCTCAGGACACTTGTGTTTTCAAACAAAGGTTAATTCAAACTGTTTTTAGATTTACCAATTGCATGCCAAAATTCTTCTATGTCATTTTTTTTAAAAATTGCATGAAAAGCCGCATCTGCTGATTTGGTCTCAAGGAATTTGTATTCCTCAATGAATTTTTCTGAATTCGAAACTAAATTTTGAAAATCAGAAGCCAGATCTATATAATTGAACTCAAGGCTTTGGGGTCAAGTCATTAGGATCAAGAAATCGCCTTTTGTCGACTCTTTTCAAAAGCTCACTTGCCACTTATGATACGATTGATAATAAAGAAGAGAACTGTTCTTAATACAAGAAATATCTTTAGATGGGTGCGTTTGTCGACGAATATAAAACGATAAAGTTCAGTAAATTTTATTTTTTGTAGATATTTATTGTTGTTTCGTACTTTTTCACTTTTTTCGCATTCTTTTTCGTTCAATAAAGAATAAAATTTTACTTACATAAACAGAAAAAGGAACCATTTTGATCGTTATTAAAAAATTGGGGCCACGGGTTTTGACGGCCAAAAAGAGGCAACGCTGCTACGCACAAGAAAAGTCAACCGTCATAGACAAAGTATGCCTCACCGGATGCTTGCTTGTCCCTAATGAAAAGCCTTTTGCTGCCGACTTCAGGTTGATGTTTTTGGGGTCTATTTCATTTCGAAAAGGAAGGGATTTGGTTTTCATAATGGTTGATTCTTAATCGGGCATCTTAGTGGCTCCTTATTGAACCATTTTAGAACCTCAGTTCTTTTTTTGCTGAGCTCAAGTAACTTTTTGGGCTCGGCTTATAAATCTCTTAGCCTGTGTCTGGCCTTTGGTTTCTGTCAAACATTCAGTTGGTTTTGTGTCTTTCAATTTCCTGATTTTTAAATGCACGACTTTAAGGGTCTCTTCGCACTAATCAAGGCGAATCGTATTCATATTCCATGTCTTCCCAGCAATCTAATCAAAATGTCATAAATCGCACTATTTTTTTTAACTTTCATAATTAAAAGTTTCACATCCATGGTCCAATCGTTCATTCACGACTGACGGACGGAAGAAGATTTTGGCATTCAGAATCGGGGCGGATTGAATCGGATTCGGTTGGTATGAATAGTATGATTCGGATGGACTGTGATTGAGAGCAGGTTGAATCCTACTGTACAACACTTAGGTTCTTGTGGACCCATTGTGATGCCCTTTTATGGTTAGCTTCATGGCTCTCCTTGTTGTGTTACCCGACGCCATATAGCCATCTTTGATATCCTCAAAAACCTTTAAAGATCGGAATGTGAGGCATCAGAAATTTCTTGTAAGTCATGGATGCAATGCCTCCAATTGTAATGCCTCCATAAGTAACAGAGAAAGTGAGGTGTGTCCTCGTCGACCTCTTCATCTCCGCAACCTCTACATATACATTGTTATATTTGAGATTTAGTTTCATTGTATGGTTTCTTAGGAAGTTATGACCCGCTACCGGCTTAGACAGCGATGACTTATCAAACTGTAGAAGTAGAAGAAGAAGCCAGAATATATAAAAGTTGTCCGGCTTCTGTCATAATTCTGGCCACAGCTTCGATGATGCTTCACAGGTCGTTAGTCCCTTCCACCTGTTGTTGGTTTTCATACGAATCTTTTTCTCCAAAAAACATTCTCTGAGACATTGTGCGTTAACACGCCAATGGTTTAATATTCCCATAAAATTCTTTAGCACACTTTTATAATAACTTAACACCACGTTAGCATATTAATTTTGAAAAAACTAGTCACAGAACTGCTAAACCGCCCACTGCTCCATCCGTATCTTCTGTTCCACCGGTATATTTGTCTATTACAAAACTCCTACCTAACCGTCTTACCAAAGCTATGCTAATCAGTGCTTTCTTAGGTGGACTAAGGAACCTGTAATATCCAATATTCCATTATGAATAAATTTCCAAAAATATAGCTCCACTAAACCATTGAGTAATAAACAAATTAAAATAACATCCAACACGTGGATAGAAATTCGATACGTTCGACATATCTTTTGCACGCAAAATATCGTAGATACGCGGGAGTGTCGTCGTCGTTGTCGTCGTCGCATTGATGTCGGATAGACAAGCCCATGGCGTTGTTTTGGAATTTTTATGAATTATGAATGCAAATTACTATAGCGCAGTTGGGGGTTGGCTTGTGTTACTCACAGCTCTCGAGATAATCTCAGTTTAACTACCTTGTGACAGTAAAATGACGTGTGAAGGTATGCTGGCCTGCCTATATCGCTGCAACGGAGCCGCATGGAAAACAATTAATTTGAAAGTGAGTTGTTTTAGTGGAATATTTTTTTAGTGGTCTCCTCCATGAAGTTGTTTCGGCCATTGTTGTGGTGAAAATATTAAACAGAAATGAAAGTGCAAAATGAAGACACTTATGACAGTCGCACAGACGTTCGCAATTAGACAATGGAAAGTAGATGTATGAGGTATGTTGTCTCCGCTAAAACCCACGTACAAAAATGTTTGACAAAAAATGCCTTTGTCTTGCTCTTTATGAGTAAACAAATTTATGCAATGTTTTTAGTTTTTTTAAAGACAATGTATGTGGCAAACATTTCTTAAAATACTTAATAGGGTAGCGAATGGCAGGTAATAATGAACCCATTACAATGTAAACAGTAGGAGATACGTTTTAAACAGCGAGTTGCTTCATTAGTTTGGAGTAGATACATAAAATGGCTGTCCTCTTGTTTTAAGCCCTTGAAACAAATCGAGACTTTTTTTTTAATTGGTGTAAACCATGGCTCATAGCTAAGATTACACTTGAGCGCTAAATGACACCAGCAGTTGATCTTCACAAACTGTTTTTCTTTGCTGATTTAGGCATAAAGTTTGCACAGTCTTTTGGGTTTACCACCTGATGAATCGAGCAACAATCGATTGTTAAAGAGGGTCATAGAAATTTATTGGGAAAACGCCAGTGAATTGATTTGAGAAATAATTTCGCTCAGTTTGGAGGACTACAAAAGCTCAAGGTAATGCATTGTCTATCAAGTGAGCCAGGGGCTATGGCAAATATAATTACTCATGTGATGCCCAAGGTAAGATTTTATGGAAATAATCCTAAAATCTGGGGGATTATACAATTACCCCACTTGGACATAAATGAATGACAAAGGCAGAGCATTATTTTTGTTTCAAATAAATTGTTTGACAGCGATTTTTTATTTAATTCATTTACTGGGTGTCTATGTTGGCTTTAAGATCAATCGTGCTATAGATACAAATTTTGAACTTTCCTGTATACGAAAAAAAGATTTTTTCGTATAAAATTTTGATCTCGAGATGTTAATTATTTCTGACATTTACGATGATAGGGTGTTCAAATAAGTGTGCCTTGTAATTCTGTGCAACCGCTCCTGATATCTACAGTCTGAACGGCCTGTTATGCAGAATTCGTATTTAGTTTGCACGGGTTTACAGTTCAGGACATTTTCTATTTTGTCACAAGGATACGCTCAAACTATTTATGCCTCATCCTATACAGTAAATTGACATGTAAACCCAAAATCGTGGAACGAGTTAGGAGATTCACAAGGGCTATGTAATGCTGTAAAAACATTCTTGGAAGAAATGGGGCCATGAATTACATATTCTATATTATACCTAATCAATGTCTGGCCTATACGTACATACGTAGTGAACGTCTGGTAGACCAGTCACTCGACATTCTAAATAAACTAGAATCCATCTCAAAATACACTGTATAAACCGTCCCCCAGCTCTAATCTTCTTCTCATATATGAAAAAACCGGCCAAGTGCGCCGAAGGTTCCGTACTCACCAGAGTTGGTATTTGGAAAACATTAGTGTGTCGGTTGTTCTTTGATAGACCTAGGTACAAAATTAAACAGTTTTTTGAATGAAGGAAAATATGTTTTTCATCAAATTACTAATTACTCCAAAACCAGTCAATGTACCAGTCGCTATCATTGGTATTTATCGTTTTACTAGAGGTTCGAATATACCTGATTTTGTGTGCAAATTTCAGCCTTTTACGTCAATTAGTTTTAGAGATAGACCTAAGTACAAAGTTGGCTTAGAGGTTGCGGGCAGACGGACTGTCATCGTAGCGAAAACCATAAGGTTCCGTTTTGTACCTATGGGAACGGAACCTTCAAAATAAAAATTACGACTCACAGCAAGGAATAAGGGAGGTTATTTCGAAATTCAACATTTAGAGGAGTAAAAGGGGGGTCAAAATTTGTATGGGACCAGTTTTATTTTCCATCTGATTGGCTTCAAATTCAGTTTATGTACCCTATATAAGAAATGAAGAAAGTCAATTTCTCCGGGTTTGAAAATTCAACCTCTTAAAGGGGTAAAATGGGGGGGGCCAAAGTTTGTATGTAAAAATTTGTGTTTTTCATTCGGTTGGCTTTAAGCTCAGTTTGTGTACTCTATATAAGAAATAAAGGAAACCAATTTCTGTGATTTTGAAAGCTTTGCTCGGCGCCCGAGTTATTGGCGATGGTCCCTTAAGGGGACCCTTTCCATAATCATCAATTTGAGACTTTGTAATGCGTTACAATTTCGCTGTCGCTGTTGAATATGATTATATCGCTTCATCCAACTCGAGGGAACGTACTCCATAGATATTCAAACGGATTTCTGTAAGAATGGGGCATACTCGTATTGTTACGATCTTTCCGGTTGCATATGTTGCAAGGTATAGGATGGTGCAGCGAAATAAGTCCCCGGGAACTAAGTTCAACCTAGTGGGAAATAAAATCACTTTCGTGAAGTGGATTTATTTCCGATGTAAGGTGGGAACTAAGTCCACTTTCTTATGGGAACTTATAGGTAGTACCTACACATTCAACAGTTTAATACTCAACCCCCCTGCTTGGGTTTACTGTCAGATTTAAATTTCGTGCGAAACTGGGTATATTGAAAGGGAAATAAAACCACTCAGAGTTTTCGGAATTTATTTCCCATCTTTGATGGGAACTACACGAAAGTGGTCTTTTTTTCCCACTAGGAAAGTCCACTGAGGGACTTAGTTTCCGGGGACATATAATTAAGGGGCAGGAGTAAGAGTTCCAACTTTTTCTAAAGACGGTACTCGTTGTATTTACCAGCTAAGCTATGTTTTGTAGCGTAGATATTGGCTCAGTCTGCTATAGTATGTTGAGATGCCAGAGTTTCAATAACAAATTGATCATACAATTTTTACGATGTTTTCTCCAATAGGGCGGTAAACATATTTTTTAGAAGTACTAACTGCTCCTTTGTGGGCGCAGTAGCGCAGTGGTTAGTGTGCTGGACTACTGTGCGAGGGATTCCAGGTTCGATCCCCGGAAAAACACAAATTACATCTTAAAGTTTTCTTCTACTGCGCCACCTCTCGCGATCGTCTGACAAACATCCGAGAGTATGACTGTCATGAAAAAGCTTCTCAATTCAGCCGTTCGGACTCGGCATAAAATTGTAGGTCCCTTCCATTCGTCCCAAAAATAGAAACTCACACAAAACGAATGATTGCGGGAAGCTAGGCCTTGGGTGTCACCCGCCTGTTGCGCCACCTATTTATTTATTTTATTTATTTACTAACTGCTCCTTAGGTACTTTCTTAGGTAGGTTTCCTGCGCGATATATACTCAAATTATAAAAAAAGGGAACTAACTGACTATGAAGGAATTTCTGCAATCCTGAGGAATGCGTGATTGAAGCGGTGTGCGGAGGGCAAAAGCGAGTACAATAAAAATTTCAAAACCTACATAGTACCCTCTCGTGTTGCCTGGGATAGTGATATTGGTATTGGATCTCGCAGGTGATGCATTTGATACGGGACCACCGTCCACCGGAAACATGAATGTCTGCTCCCAAAATCTAAGCTGTAAGATAACCTTCCGTCTTCTTAACCATGTAGCGTGGTCCAAGTGGAAATTATGGTTATAAAGGAGGCGTTGTCGTGGCTAAGGTACTCTCGATCACCATTTTCACCGATAGTCAAACCGCTATAAAGTCCAAAAGGCAATATGAGCAATACCTACGCACTATTCAATTAAATGATTGCCTTTGATGTACGTATAGCAAAAAACGCTGGTTCTGCTCTTCAAAAATAGGCCACATCAAACCATCAGAAAAGCAATTGATAGATATAACCCTTGCAATACCTGTCATTAAGCGGTAAATCACTAAAAGCTCCAACACTGGGTTCCCAGAATTGTCTCTTCAGTTTCAATCACACTATAAAGAAAGCGAACTGTTCAAAGACTTATTTAGACAATCACAAGAAATTTTATCACTAACGCATGACAAAACCGTCCCTCAAACTTCTATTTTAAAATGATGGCCAATCAAATAATGCACCGACTGAGCAAGAACAAATATCTAATCTGTAATCCGCTACCGTATTTGTCAATTTCTTTTTTCCAATATACAGCTCGTGGCATGAATTCTTAATTAGAAAAAAAAAAAATCAAATCCTTCATTTAAGTTATAAGGGAATTTTTAATTTTCCATCTATTGTAAACAATATTGTCTATCTGTCATTATTCGCCCATCAACCAGACTGTCTGTCTGAATACCAATGAGCTGGATAGTCCACCAGCTCAGTCCACTGTCGCAAAGTCGGCTCAGCATATTTTATAGTTCAACATACACAATAGATAATATTTCTCAGATAGAAATCGAAAGAAATCTACATATAGATACACGGATATACAATACATACGAGTATATGTAGGAGGTACATAATGCTTTGATTTGATAATACGGGATTGAAATAAAATACAAACAAAATTATTCAAACGACTAATGGAGCAGGGCAGCTGGCATGGCAGCCTATAGAAAACAGATCCACTCGGGTCAGATGATTAACATTTTAATTTTCCAGTTGGTTAGGCAAAGTAAAGTAGTTTTGGATTTAAAAATAAAATCAAAACCAATTCGGAGATTTTTCAATTTCGATTCATCAATAAAAAGAGTCAAAGGGGCTTTAGTATTTCACATTTGTGTGTCTTGTTGTTTTTTTTTAAGTCAAAATACTTCTTATAATAATATTGCTGAAAGTATCTACAGCTAATTGCGCGTGGTTTCAGGTAATACATGAGGCATAAAACAAACAAGATACTCGATTTAGAACCGACTTTAATTCTATACCTCACGCATTATTCACATCCGCAATAAATTATCCAAAATCTATTTTACAGTCTAATATAGATGAGGACTATTATTGAGGAAATCAGCCACACGCCGACTTTTATAATCCATCGACCCCCACCGATTTTCCAATCTTCAAGCGGAGCACTTTAAATTGGCCTAATTACTGCACTCGCAAACGGTCCACTTTGCGTCTTCCGTTTTTCACAGTAGTTGTAGCTTGTAGGTAGCTACATACTGGTTCTATGAAGTGGATAAAATTCGCGTGCGTATGAAAGTATGAAATGATGCGTGTCCCACACGGTAGCATATATTTTATTTTTGTATGGAGAACAATTTCAGAGGAATTTTAATTACAACCTCACCAATTGAGGATGGAGATTCACACGAGCCGATTCCCATGTGGTCGTAGCAATTTGCAATGAAAAGTAATGCACAGCACATGCACTCGTAGGTTATCCGAGGGTGTGGTTACTGTGTGGATTGTTCTAACAAAACAGGTGAGTTACAATACATCGACATCGTATCTATTTGTATATCGACAATTTCTGTGTCCCATACATTTCTGAGTTAAAATGTTTATGGCGAGACTTGCCTTGATATGCTTTGATTTTTTCGCAAACGACTCTATAAGCAATAGGATGATAAGGGAACGTATACAGACCCAGACGGCAAACATTGAGTCACCGGAGTTCTGGCTCAGTTGCGTGGAAAATTAATTTTAAAATGAATTACCACACCTGTTAAAATTGTATTTTTCTTATTTACCTTATAACGAGATAAGAGTCTATACCGTACATACATTCGTATGCGATAATGTATCCATACATAGCTCTGTCTTTTGTACCTATAGTCTCGCGCGAAGGGATATTACTGCGACTTGTCAGTAGTGCTTCAAATTAGATTGAAACAGATTTTGTGCAAAAGCTGTCAAAAATTGAAGAAAATTATTAACTTACCTATATACATTTTCTTAATCATTTTTAATATGTTTCTAACCATTAGCAGAACAGTACTATAATCTATCTAAGGTATGGTCAGTATACAACATCTTAGAGCACATAATATAATTCTGCAGAACCCCACTGTGTTTAAGGCCCCACTGCATTTCTAGTGGATATTATGAATAATTGCATGAAATGTTGCATTTGCATGTGGAGTCGAATTCGCTTATATTGAGTGGGAATCTGTGAGAGCTCGGATCCTCAGTAGATCTTGGGGAGCAGTCTCGAAGTATCGATGCGCCATGCCATAGAAATCGTGAAAATACATTTTTAGAAAGATGTTTTCTACTGTCTACATTTGAAGGGTCTATCAGCAGCGAAGCGCCGACTGAAATGTCACAGCTAATCTCGTAACAGTTTGTACTGACTGATGATTGCCGACTGGTGATCATAGTGCTGCCGTTTTGAAATGCGCCTTTCAGTCACATTTGACTGAGAAAAAAAGCTGGCAAATCTGCCGGAGTGGATGAAATCCGGCCAGAAATGCTCAAGGCCTTAGGTGAAGAGAGGGAGTCAAATGGCTCTCTCGTGTCATTAAAGTGACCTGGTAATGCGGCGAAACTCCCAGCGATTTGCAGATTGGGGTGATTGTGCCCCTTTTCAAGAAAGGGGATAAAAGGGATTGCTCCAATTGCAGGGGTATATCACTTTTAAGTCTCCCCGGAAAAGTTTTAGCCAAGGTGCTGGAAACGCGTTGCAGAGCTATGGTCAAGGCACGATTAGGAGATGAGCAGTGCGGCTTTCGTCCCGGCAGAAGCACAACCGACCAGTTATTCACTCTCAGAATGGTACTTGAGAAGGCTTGGGAGTATGCTACACCTGTTTACGCATGCTTCGTAGATTTGGAGAAAGCATATGACCGAGTCCCTCGATGTAAACTCTGGAGTGTGTTACAGGAGTGTGGAGTTGACGGTTCTCTCTTGAGAGCCATTCAATCTCTTTACATAAACTGTAAAAGCTGTGTTCGGGTAAACGGCGTTAAATCAATACCTTTCACCATGGGCGTTAGACTTCGTCAGGGGTGCGCCTTGTCTCCTCTCCTTTTCATTACTTATATGGATTGGATATTACAGCGCAGTCTTGGCGAAGAACGTTTCGAATTGGGAGATCTGAGGATAAGTCATTTGCTCTTCGTTGATGACTTGGTCATCCTTGGGTCCTCTCAGACTGAACTTCAGCGCGCACTTGATCGGTTTGTAGCCGTTTGTGTTGAAGCTGAGATGAAGGTAAATGTGAACAAATCTGAAGTGATGGTCGTCTCCAGAACGCCTGTTCAATGCACTCTGCATGTTAGTGGAGTCCCATTGAAACAGGTGGAGAAGTTGAAGTATCTCGGGGTTTTATTCACGAGTGCTGGAAGGTTTGGTCAGGCTGAGTCAATTTTAAGACAACTCGGCCATTCTGTTATTAGGAGGACTGAACTTGGTGTCAAAGTTAAGTTTTCAGTCTTAAATTCGTTGTTTGTTTCAACTCTTACCTAGGGTCAATAATTCATGATCATGATTTGAAAAAATAAGATCGTGGATACAAGCTGCCAAACTGAGATTCCCTTGTTGTATTGCTGGTGTGACCCGTAGAGATCGTATTAGAAATACTCGAATACGTGAGCATCTACTTCTTCGGACGGAGCGGTCCATGCTTCCAAAACTCATTTGTCTAAAAACAAATTTTGGAATATATTTTCAGAGAACAACTGCAACAAGCTAAGTACAAAGCTAACATTTACCTGCAAGCATCTAAGGGCGCTGTGGAAGAGATATAAGTTCGCCTTTTCCGATAGAATTATTAAAAAAATATTAAAAATCGTATTGAAAACCTCACATAAACTAGGCCTATTGTCCTATATGTAAACGCTGCGACAAATATTATTTTTTATTTTTTTAAGAGCCCCACTTAAATCTGAAATCACTTCACATCTTAAGAAGTTGTGTCCTTGTTCTTTTTTTTTTGGTTATGTTTTGAACTTTCTTTATTTCGTGTAACCAAGTGATCCGCCTACACGCATCTTTAAAAGAATGTCTGTAACTCATTCAATTTATTACAAAATACCTAACAGTAAGAATACAAGAGCACCTACTTTATCACAGATAACACATCTGTACGACTGTCATTTTTGATGGCGCTACGAAAAGATATAGAAAACATAAAAAAAATCTTCAAACATTCAAGATGCTGCAACTTGATGTTCGTGATGACAACAAGATCACGAGATCTTGTGCTTCTCATCTTCCTTTACCAATACGAGAAGACATTTAAACTGAAACGTGATTATTTGTACGGAACAACTTTCCCTCGCAGTTTTCCCAACTACCGATGACTGTCTCAGTTAAATTGAACGACAATCTCATATCGAAGGTAATTTTCTTTAAATTTTAGTATACACATCTCACATCTCAGACGCAGAAAAAATTTCGTTCACACAAGTATCTGAGAACTGAACGTTGCGACCTCACACTTGAGAGTCCTTTTTATACCTTGAAGAAGTGAAGGTTTCGATTACATCCAGTTTCAGTGTTTTTTTTTTTTGTTCGGTTTTTGCCATCACCCATGTTGATATGGCTAATTATGCTTTTGGCTGAAAATAATTACGAAGGGTAGGCTAATTGAAGGCGGCAACAGAAATCTCAACAAAGAAAAAAAAAAATCCAAAATCCTACCAACTATACACTTGTTGAAGTAAGTGGTACGGCCGTTGCTTATGGTGATTAAAAAATGGAGTCTTCAAGTTTTTGTCAGAGTACCTACTTACAAGCATCGTGGGAAGTCATTTAGATTGAATTCAATTAGGTAAAATTATCAAAGGGATTGGGATCTGTTTTGGAAAAACCTGCCGGCAGACTTTCTCTATAAAGATCTCGCGAATTTAATTTATGCCCGTAACTTACTGGCAATCATTTGAAATATTATTGAGTGGTTAGTTGGAAGCACTAATTGATATGAGCTTCTGTATAATTAATGAGACTAGACCGGGTTATTTTTTGATTGGTAATACCAATAGCGCAAATTGGGAGACTAATGAACTTTAATATTTTTTCGGCGGTGAGGTTTTATTTTGAGGTAGCATTTTGTTTGATTAAACATTGATCAGTCAAGATACGTTTGAGTATTAATAAGTCGTAAAGACGATTGGATCTGTGACTGATGGACGATTTTAGATTTATGACAAGCAAATGAAATATTAAAGGAAATCACTGAAGAATGGGATGCTTGTCTTTTTTTTGTACCTATACCATCTGATTTGCTTTGTTCCCATTGTATAGGCTGTAGAACGCTTTGAATTCTCTTAGTTGATCAAGTCTTGTTTAAATTGTTAAGCTTTTTCACATGATGATAGTGTAAAGCTACCTTAACTACGCCGACGTTTGTTTTATCGCGACTCTGAACGTCTGAAGTAGTGGACGGAGAACAACGGTTCCAGCAAGACTGAACTAATCCTGTTCACCAGAAAATAAAATGAGAACCACCAACATTGAGAGGCATTCCTCGCTTAATCTTTCAACCAAAGTCTCAAATACTTGGGTATTGTGTTCAAATACAAATCAAACTAGAAACGGAATACGGAGGAAAGAATGAAGAAAGGTCTAAATACTTTTTTCGCCTGCACAAAAGTTTTCGGGAAGAAGTGGGGCTTACAACCGAACATAGTGCACTGGATATACACCGCGATCATAAGACCAATTCTGACCTATGCCACTAAATCCTACCTCAAGAATCTGAAGAAGGTACAAAGAATTGCTTGCATAGGTATAATGGGTTCACTAAAATCTACGCCACAACTAGGTCTAGAAACGTTGCTAAACCTACAACCCATCGAGCTATACACTAAGAAAGTGGCAGCCAAAGGCGCTCTCAGACTAGAAGAGAAACAACTTTGGAAGCCCGAATCGTTGGGTCACTCACGCATACTTCACATCTTTGATCAGAGCGGACTCATGCCACTCACAGACTAAAAGGAACCGGTAAATGACTTTTACAAGATATTAAGTCTGTATAACGGACAGGAAGGACTGGCTCTCCCCGAGTCATAAAAGGTATAGGTACCCATCTTCACAGATGGCTCAAAGACGAATAAAGCAAAGGGAGCAGGAATCTTCTCAGAAGAACTAAATATCAGCTATTAATACCGACTGGTAGATCACTGCAGCGTTTTTCAGGCAGAAATCTACGCAGTTAAGGAAGCAGCTCAAACTGTCTTAGCGAGGGAACTAATGGAAATTACCTTCTGCGTGGATAGTCAAGCAGCACTTAAAGCGTTTAACTCCAATCTGGTAAACTCCAAATCCGTTAGCCAGTGCATCTCGGTATTGAGAGCACCAGTAATGCTGTGCTGGGTTCCTGGACATGTTGGTGTAGAAGGGAACGAGGCAGCAGATAAACTGGCCAGATGCGGCTCTGAAATGGACGTACTATTAGCTGACAAAGAATTAAACGCTTAACTTTCAACGCAGCTGAGGGCTTCATTAACAATGTCACATTAAACTTGGCTAAGGAGCGACGGAACACCACTCCCGGTTGTACTATAACTCGTACCTTGTGACCCGTAATTGACACAAAAAGGTCAAAGATCCTAACATCTTTTGATAGAAACCAAACCCGAGAGCTCGTCGAGGTAATATCCGGACACTGCATCATTGGAAACATGGGCAAAAGACTAGGTATCTTTACAAATGACTTCTGAAAAAATTGTGTAAATGAAGAGAAAATAGAATCTGTGAAACAGTAAGTAAGTGTGGAACATCTCCTGTGTCACTGCCCACGCCCAGCCCTCTAAGAACGCATAAGAACGATACCTTTATCAGATTTAGGAAGATTCATCAACAGATTCGAGTGGTTTTGCTAGTTGCATGTTCTATCATGTGCCTACTATAAAAGGGTCATCAGTCATCAGCATCACAATGGGCATCAATGGCTTCTTCTGCGAGAAAATTGCATATATTGAAAACAGCACCTCTAACCTAACCTAACTAACCTAGCTAATTTTTGACCAAAATTACTGTTTAATTCGTAATATTTCCACAACACAGCATCTACTTTGGAAATAACTTTGTATAAGAGCTGCTGTCAATGTCAAAAAAAATATAGGTTTCAAACAGAAACCAATCAGATGGCTCACCCTTTACATTTAAATTTTCTAAGTACTATAGTAAGAGGCCCTTCGCATCAAGAAATTGTAACGAAACGTCCCCGTTCGTCAGACTTTTATGTGACATAAGAGATTTTCATTCGTCATTTATTAGTCACACTGACTAAGTGGATGAAATTGCATGAGTACCCGAATGAAATTGCCATTCGGGGAGTCTTGTTTACTTGTTGATCGTACCAATTTAGTGTACCAGATAAGGCTCCCTCATAGAAATTGACTTCGGTCAGTCTTCTAAATTTTTGGTGGCTAAGTTTCCTTTGGGAAGCTGGCCTTAAATCAGCAGTGTCAGTGTCTTTGGCTGTCCTGCTTCAGATTGGAGCCACGCTCGTCGGCGTCATTGGGTCGCAGATCGGAACCACGCTTGTCGCTGGGCCGCATATCGGAAGAACTCTATCGGGCCGCTTCTTGTAATACTTATCTTAGTTGATAAGTGGGTTACTGAAATAAAGAGTATACCTCTTAACTAAAATTTGGTGTTTCTTTGGGCAAATCATGGATCCGGCGAACAAAATTTCGGCCTCAGAAAAAGCACATCACAAAATCTGAAATTCGTCTGTTATTTTGTTGGCAGTTTTTAGTTTTTTTTAAATGGTTTTGGCAAAATGTGTCTTGCCTTTTTGACACAAAAACGATTTCTCAACATCATCAAAAACAATATCAATGTTTGCATTCCCAATTCGCAACAGATCAACGACTTTTCTGGATTTATTTTAACAGAATAGCATAAATTCCTTATGCAACTTTTACACAATATGTTTTGTATTCAAATTGACAAAGATTTTTTTGGATGCAGCGCTTTAACAATTCGAATACAAATCGACTAATGAAAAGGAATTCGATCCGATGGGGAAAGTTTTCTGCGACGCAGTAGTGTACTTGGATTATTTTTCAAAATTATAAGGCGATTGTCATAAGTTTGCTAAGCTTCTAACTCAACATAGTAAGTGATTCATTAAAAAACCAATCATAAAGAAACGTTCTGTAATTCTGTATTAGATACAGCATCTTCTCATAATATAACAGTTTGTAAAATTCTTATTTTTCATCCTATCGATTTCAAACTCGGTTTGTATACTCTATAAAGAAATTCAGAAAACCAGATTTTTCAATTTTGGAAATTTTACTTGGAGCCTGAGTTTTTAGCCACGGGAACAGGGAGATTCAGCTTGAATGGAGACATTTTGATTCATGCTATCGAGTGAGTAAAGCAAAGCACAGTAGGTACTTCTGTGAGTTGTAGCCCCGGATAATTGCTAGTCGTTCATAAACAAATAAAAATGTCTATAAAACTTCATTCATAAGATATCGGAAATCAGCTATTACGCGAAACTAGATCACTGAAGTGAATCAGTTTGTATTGAATTCATAGCAAACAATCTCTGTTATAAAAGCTACCCAGCCCAAAAAGTTCAAAAAAACGTTTGAATTACAAAAGAATTTCGATCGAAACTGGCGATTATATATCAACCAATCGATTGAGCTCACCGGGGTGTGTCTATACATCTATTACAAATTCAAGTAAGAGAAAAAAAAAATTTCCATTCACAGAGGAAATTCCACAACAAATTTCCCTTTCATTCCGAACCCCTTACTAAGGTCAAAGTCAGTTTTACGAGCAGCCATGTAGATCGCCAAAACATTGATCTAACATTGGCAACACAATCCATTGTTGTAGTGCACGCGCAGCGCACTGCACTTGCCCCCATTTCGGGCTTGAAATCACGCCCGAAACTAGTAAAACCGGCAGACGCGATGCGCATAGTTGACGCTTTCGCCTCATACATGCGAGATACATAATTTGTTTGGTTTTTTCTTGTCTTTTTTGTATAATTAAATAGCTCCCGCCACCACCATCGCCGATGCAGTTTGATCATTAATTGCTTACTCGCTCGGATGACAGCTAACAGGTATCTCTCTGCAATGGCACCTCTTCGGATGGTACCTCGATCCATCTCTTCGATTCCACCGTGCAATAGTACAGATGGAGATCAACAACATTCCGCCGTCGATTTTCTGGTTCGCGCTAATGGCTGTTATTTTATTTTTTTTGTCTAAGGCTACCGTAACACTTTTCTGCGCTCTACGCCATTGCCCATTCATTCACGTAGTGATCTTGTATTGTGGGCTTTTGCTTTTTTATATTTTTTTTTTTGTGAATCAAGTTTAGTTTGAAGTAGAATTTTATTTGTTTAGCTACACCTCTGGGCTTCCGCGATAATGACAATGATGATGGCAACACTATCGTGCAAAGTTTTACGATGTTAACGGTGGCATAGAGTGGCGGTTGGTATAACAATGCACATGCAAGACAGCTTTATTTGTGGCAATGACTTGTCAACTTTTGTTTGTAGCCAGTGATTTGTCAGTTATTTGGAATGCATTGTATATACATACAACAAAATGGGAATTGAGTTTTATTATCTGCCAAACCTACAAATCACTTACTATATACGAGAAGCTCAAAGTTCTTACACGTGTATCGACTTCAGTTTTATGGACGTACTTACTTATGCGTCTCTACAGTTCCGGGTAAACCGAAGACTCTATGGGCCGAAGCTCTACATGTCCTATAGCCATCTTAGATGACTGACTCGATGTATTTTGAGCAGGCCGATTTCGCTGTACAGCTCATATAGCTGAATCTCTTTCTCCAAAGCCCGTCAGCACTAACGGGACCGAAGATTTTACAAAGAATTCTTCTCATGAAGATAGATAGATTTCAAGTTTTAGCGCCATAAAGGAGCATTGGAATGATCAAGGTCTTATAAAGAATCCTTAGTTGTTCGGGATAGGTTTCTATTACAGCTCGATCTAGCTGTTTTCGTTTTTTTACTTGCGAATTTGAAAAAGTTTCTTGCAGGCGGAATAAGTGCGTCCCATTTGAAGTGGACAGAACAAAAGTGGATTTAAATTCGCACTTGACACTGTTTTAAGCTCATGGAATCCTGAATTTCTTAAGCTCCTATTACATTTATGTCAAAAAAAAAGACACATTTTGACGTCAGATTCTGTCCTAAAGTTGTGTGTAGACTCCTTAGATTCATTGATATTCCGGCATGGACCTAATGCACTGGTGTATGTAGAAAATTAGGGTTTCTTAGTGATTGGAATAGAACACGAAGTTCTGAAGCCTTTGGACTCTGTGGTGGCCCATTTGGAATTGAAACACGCCATCATTGGCAAGAAAGAAACAGAAAATGGATCAATGGGCCCATTGCCCTAATGACGAAGCAAATAAATTAATAATGGTCGGTAAGATGGGTCTAGGTCTCAATTATTCATCCGTGGATGGGCTGTCTATAGTGGCAAAAATCCATCGATTCTCTGTGGAAATGTGAACGACTTGATTGAATCGTCTGAGATTCGTTGCTATAGTGAAAATGATTATCAAATTTATACACTAATAGCCTATCAGCTAGCAGCTTATAAGTTTAATAATAAAATAAATAAATAGGTGGCGCAGTAGGCGGCTGACACCCAAGGCCTAGCTTCTCGCAAACATTCCTTTTCTGTGAGTTTCTATTTTTGGGACGAATGGAATAAGTTTGCATTCAGTTAAAGCGACTCAATATCCCTCCACAAAATTACTGAAAATATAAAAAAAAAAACAGTTTTCCACTTGAAAGGTCACTGATAACACCGCACACTTGACGACATTTTTCAAACAAAATACACGTTCAACCAATTTTTATAATTAAAAAAAAAACAGCACTCCCAACGATCATGCAACGCGATTACATAATTGATTTGGAAGAGCTTTAGAACCAAAGATCAGTGAACCATGATCCATTCACCCGGCCCCTTCTTTTTTTAATTCAATTTGTCATCACTTGACTGTATAGTTGTTGGCTCGTTGAGAAAACACCAGAATCACCCTCGAAAGACACAAATCCATAAACACCCAATTGAGGGGAATGATTGGCGTTCCCCCACAAAAGCATAATGTTGTGACTTGTGTTGCATTAAATTCAGTTTGACGTTTTCAACTTCATTCCTGTGTTTTCTGTTTGGGCTATGTTTGTTTTTATTTATCGCCGAGTATATGGAGGAGGAAGATAGATATAGACATGGAGCGCGAGGGCGTTTGATGAGATAGTACAAAATGACCACAGCGACAAATTTTCGTGATTAAGGCACTTAACACCCACGACGACGCACGGTCGACGGACGTCGTGGGTCCATCATTTTTTTTTTGGTTACATCAGTCATAATTGGGAAAGCGTTTTTGGAAAACAGAACAGATAAAGCATCAATATAGGTATTATGTTGGGTGACAATTGAGTAGGTTTTGTCGCATTTTGTAATGGAATTTGTGAGTGAGTGTCATCTGACCTTCACCGACGGGCATATACCATCTGGGGACATAAATAATCCTGTCACAGATCTCAACATTTTTTTTTGTTTTCAAACTCCAATGATGTTTATAACCCATCAACCAGTAGCTATGCTCTGCAAAAGATCAAAAAGCATCCACGCGCTGCGCCATCGGCGAACGAAAATAGTAAAAAAAAAAAAGCAAACGACGACCAAAGACATTAAAAAGTGATTCCACTAGGACAGTTGTTGTTAAACTAATAAATTATGACCCACATGAGAACAATGCCCTTGTATATCTCGCTATAGATACTGTGTTGTACGAGGGAGAACTTTAACATCAGTTGGCTTGGCCGATGTACATCAATTGAACCTTTGTGCGAGTGCGAGAATCTGATGTAAAGTAAAAGAAAAGACAAGAAAAGCAATCGAAATGATGTAGATGGACTTTGAGTTTGAGTTTGAGTTTATGTTGGATGAAGGACAACATTGAAAAGAGATCTGTCAGGATTATTTATGTGTACGGAATGGAGCCGGAGAGGGTATTTAAGATCGAATTCCAGAGGCGAATTCTTTGTTTTTTTATGAAGAAGGATGCAAGATTACATAATGGAGTTATAAATAGAAAAACTGTGTACGGGTATTTATAGAAAGCCGATTAGCTGGACTGCACGTTGGAATGGTTATATGTACAACGTTGGTGGGTTTTCTTTTTTTTCAAGTTTAGATACATTTTCAAGAAACTTTTTTTTTGGATTAGTATAACGAAGATCCTTCAGCGATATTCGAATAATTTTGATCTGCCTCGGTTGAATAGAAAACGTGTCGAACTCTCCTCAGAAACTCAGTATCTGTATACCATTCTTGACTTTAAAATTACTTGAAAGGGTAACACAAAAGATCGAATGAAGAAAGCATTATGTCTAGTACGATTGCAAGAAAATCGGTATATAGAGAAATAATCCATTGGATGTGCGTACTACCTTGTAAGTCGAACAACACTCATTTGGAATGCATTGCTTCACGCGGTTTTCCCCTCTCACTATACAATCCACAATTGTTTAAAACCAATGTGCACCAGTACCAGTGTTGCCAACCCGGATCGAAGTTTTTATGCCTCATTCCGAAAAAAATTATGCCTTTTTCAAAAAAATTATGCCTTTTTGGTAAAAAAGATAAACAACGAAGAAAGTTTCAATTTCTGTGTTAAACTTTTATTAGTAGGCACATAGTTAAAAAAAAAATAATTAAAACATAAATATGTGTAGTATTTCTAACTAAAATTATAAAAACAAAAACTTACTTCTTTCGCAGATGCACCAAACTCATCGCGATCAGTTGAACTTGAACTCAATTTTAAAGAAACTATTTTTACTAAAGAAAATTTAAGGTCGGCCACACATTGGAGGCGTTTTCGTTCGAATTTGACTCGTGCAATCAGGTACGAAAACGGACGAACGATCCCGACTTTCTAAGTAAATACCCGCACCGCACATTGGATGCGAGTTAGTCGTACGTATACTTACGTGTAGTTCCGACGTCCGAAAACAATCAGAACTTGTTGGAATTCTGAAACACTTTCGTGCTTTGAAATGAAACATTAAAAATGGACGTAGAAAAATTTATTAACTTGGTTTACGGACACAAAAAGGGGGTATGGAACACGGGGTAGGGATAATATGGGGTCATAATAGGTATAACAAGTTTTCCATTATATGATGAAATTTACTGAATTTATCTCTTTTTAAATATATTTCGCGCACCTATTCCGTTCTACGGTAGTCAGACCGCAGTCTTCGAGTTAGAAGAAAATTATCTTCAAAATACAGTTTACTTATCAGGCAGCGAAGTAACTGGGACACTGAATATATTTAAAGGAAAAAAACGTATTCAGTGTTCGTACTCAATTCGTATATGTTTAGGTACGATACAAATTCGTATCTAATGTACGGCCGCCCTAATGTTTGCCTACTATCTCACACTTCTTGTTTGGGTTTAGTAAGTAATGCTGGATTTACATTACCACGCCACGCAATTTTGCATGACTTCAGAGAGAGAGATCCGTTTGCTACAGTCAAGGCTAATTATCTGTTAGAGTGAGACCACAAATCTCCATACAAAATAGGCTCGTTGGCTCACTCTTACATATTATTAGCCTTGACTGTGGAAAAAATGATCTCTCTCTCTGAAGTCATGCAAAGTTGCGTGGCGTGGTATTGTAAATCCACCATAAGTCTAGTAGAGAATTGGAAAATACATAAGCAGATGACGCACAGCGGTAAATTAAAATTAGTAAAGTGACTTGATTATAAAAAAAACTTCACAAAAAATTATGCCTCTTTTCTCAAAATTATTCCTCAATGCCTCAAGCATGGGAATTATGCCTAAAAGGCATAATTATGCCTTAGTTGGCATCACTGACCAGTACCTCTTCTCTATCCTCCCTATTAACCCTTCCACTCGTGCTGTGCATTAGCATTTTAAGGGAACAAAAACCCCTTGAGCACTAGTGAATTATAAAAAAAAAAAAAATGTGCGTACTACCGCCATTATTTTTGTTGAAAATTGGTGGACAGTATTAGAAATGACTATACCTATCTCAATAACCTTTCAAAGGTACATTGGGATATAACTGCATAACGAGAGCTATGAGATCAAGACCTCAAGCTAAGCTAGAAGTGATCGTAAATTTGCTTTCTTGAAGAAAAGTAAGCGTGTGATGGTGGAGAGGGTTATAAAATAATTAAAGTTCTTCAAAATGTCATCTATTCGCCGGTGAACCCCTTCCAAGCATCATACTCTCTACCAAACAAACCAACAACCATCACTCTCCATAATTTAAAAATAGAACTCACTGGCAAAAAAAAAAAAATATTACACCCGTCCAACGAACGTCATCTCACTCGTACATCTTCCCTCTCTTTCTAACGCCGAATTCACATTCCAAACCGCCGCAATACCTACTCAGGGCTTCTATGTAAAAAAAATTAAATAGGTGGCGCAATAGGCGGGTAGACACCCTAGGTCTAACTTCTCGCAACCATTCGTTTTGTGTGAGTTTCTATTTTTGTGACGAATTGAAGGGACCTACAATTTTATGCCGAGTCCGAACGGCTGAATTGAGAAGCTTTTTCATGACAGTTATACTCTCGGATGTTTGTCAGACGTTCGCAGGAGGTGGCGCAGTAGAAAAAACTTTAAGATGTAATTTGTGTTTTTCCGGGGATCGAACCTAGGATCCGTCGCACAGTAGTTCAGCACAGCACACTAACCACTGCGCTCACCAATCTTCTATGTACATATAATAATATTCCTCAGGGTGAAGCTTGATGACCGCTGGACATAATTGCATGATTCTTTTTTTGTTTTGTTCGTATTGCTATATTTCAGCTTTAGGATATATTTACATAGTTAAAAACAATTGGACAAAGGGTCGTGGCACCTCCCAAACATAAAAACCTTGAGAATCCGAAAACCACCGAACACTTTGAGCACACATTTCCGGACAATCTCATATGTATTGGCCCGAAAGTGTTCCTGTGACGATTAGTAAAAATTTAAGAAAAGGGCGTGGCGCCTCCCATGCAAAAAATATCTTCTTAATTTTTTGTGTTGTTCGTATTGCTGTATTTCAGTTTAAGGCGGAAAGAAAATTCTAGAAAATCGATTTATTCTCATTGAGTACTGCAGTATTCTACAACGCGGCGATAGAATTCAGCGTTAAAACGCGATCTGTTTGACGGAGCCTTAGGCCCTAAACACACATGCGATTTCAATCGCGCGACTGATTAGTCGCAAAAAATGAAACACACGTATTTCAATGTGAATGCGCGCACATAATTTTGGATTTTTTGTGCGCGCATTCATATTGAAATGTGTGTGCTTCATTTTTTGCGACTAAACAGACGCGCGATTGAAATCGCATGTGTGTTTCGGGCCTAAAGCAATACAAATTCTGTGCACGAACAAAGCCGGGCGGGTACAGATAGTATTTGATAAAAATTGACAATTCTGACAAGTGACAGGTGACAATTTGTAAACTGACAACTGTAGATATCTCTGTATGTCTAGAAATTTAATTGGCACGAAAGCTCACAAATGATTCCGCTTAAATCTACAGCCGCTAGCATTGCCGATGTTAAAAATAACTTAACGAAACTATTCCTCGAAATGTGACATTTGACAGACAAAAAATGCATATAGTAATAATTAATTCATTTGACAGCTGCGAGGACATCGCACTTGAAAATAAGGCCTAAACCCAAGTTTCAAATTCTCCGTGAATTCTTTTTTCTACCACTTCACTTTGTTTTAAAAATTCTTAACGAGAGCTTGCTGCTAAGTTATGATGTGCATTAAAAAAGAAATGTATCCACATTAGTCATTCCATATGAGCAGTGATATGAGTCCAACATGTCCTCCACTTGAGCCTTGTACGTCATTTATTATAAATACCACAATACAAAAAATGTTTATTCAGGAAAACCCATTAAAAGCCTATATTCATCTCCGCACACATTCAGCTTTGGATAAATAAAAAAATCATAAACAAAGGCGACATTCCTCATCAGTTTGATTGATAAACACTAGTGCATGTGTTCATGATCATCTAACACTGTCATAGCTACACATAGATACTCTGCTCCCGCACCTTACTTTTAAAGTTGTCGTTGTATTTTTTTCTACAAACTTTTTACATAATAATTGTGATGCTTCCGACGGAGTCATCTCAAGTGCTTGAAAATAATCACTGCCACTGCTGCATCTAATCAATGATGGCCTGCATGCTTTAGCATCAAATAAAATTCCAATCAAATTGATTGGCTGTAATTTTTCAGGGCCACTTAGTGAGACTTGTTGTAGTTGCAGGTGTACAACGTTCGGGTATACAATTGATCGCATTCCTTTAGCTGAGCTGCAGTGAAGCTAGCCGCAAAGAGCACTCATAATAGTCATTGTAATTGTGAGTATGTTGAGTATACTTGTGTGTGTTATGATTGTGAATGAAATGAATTTCTGGGAATTAAATCTTCGGACTGTAAGTTCACGTGCATAGCGATTGTTATCTGAAGTAAGTCGGCGCCCTTTTACTGGAACTTGACTCCCGTCCAATGAACCATGCAAATTGTTATGCTTATCACTCAAAATACACACGCACTAGGGTGTTTTCCTATGTCTATCCAATGCGTGTCTATTTTCTTTTTCCTCAATAAGAGAAGCAATTGACCCACGAATGTGCATTAGCAAAGGCATCGATTGAATAATAAATTCATGACGCAAATTGAATGATAAATTCTTTCTTGGACATGTGGAAAGAGTTTGCTATGTAATTTAAATTTTTTTTTCTTGTAACCATCTCCTTAAGTGTGAATACATTTAAATATAGAGCCGGAGGAATGACTTTATATGGGGACATGTTGAGTAGTATCTTATGTTGCAAGCAAATTAAAGGTCAGAACGTGTACAAATATTGTTTGTTTAAACAGACAGAGGACTTACTCTATACAAGGTGCTTAATTTATCGCAAGTTTTTGTCGCATTAGAGCGACATTTAAGCTACGATTCGTCAATGAAAAAATGGCGATCATACGAAATGACTATCATCGTCATTTGTGTCCCAAAATCAAATGACGGACACTGCGAGTCATTTAGAATTTTCCGTTGGGATGCCATTGTCCTAGGCGTCATTGAAGAGCGATTACACGGCCATTTTTTTTCGCCATTTAAATGGCACTTAATTCATGTCATTTGGTGCGCCATTTTCCTAGTCATTTAAATGACGCTGCCAAAAATGGCGATCACACAGAGCGACATTTAAATGACTGCTTTGTGACGGGATTTTTATGTCAGAGCGCCATTTAAATGACTCGAAAAAATGGCCGTGTAATCGTAGCTTCACATCTGGAGCTGAAGCTCACGGATACTGGTCAGATTTGTGCGGTGGCTTGGTTTCTTTTCACCGCCTTAACTGCTAAATGCAATATGTATTTTGCTCCCACTTTCACGTGGAATAATTCTCTTGCTAGTATCCTGCGTTGGCGAAGTTTTTGTCATATCCCGCTTGTTAGGGTCTGTCCTACAATCCTGTTATGTAATGAGCGGTCCAAATATAAGTACATATTAATCATTCCCTGTCCAATGGCTCCACCTCCACCAATGATGAGTTTACGTAAGCCATTGAGAAAAACACCTTCGAACGTGTCTTGAGAGCCGTCCCCTCTCCCCTTTCTAAAAGCCATCGAATGCTATAATCTGAATCATCCTGCAATCATCCCGTGGATGTCCATGCTCCATGGATGTTAGGTGGGATAAAGATTCGGTAAATGAAAAAGGGACAAACTGACGTATTGTGCGCTCAATTTTAGTAGATCATATACTCGTGGTTGTCAGTGTTCTATAATGCCGAAGCTGAACCTTTCGAAAAGCTTGTTAAGCAAGGCGGTCACTAAAGTGGTGTACCAGTGGCGCATTAGCTTATTATATCAGATTTGAGCAAACTTATTTTTCTTCAATAAGAACTTTGTCTATAAACTTCTCACTTCTTTGGCTTCTGAACATAAACTGGTGAATAAGCGATAACAATTTTGTGCTAATCTTCTGTAATCATTTCAAATTTAGCGTTTTTCCCGACTCTCTGCTTTGAACTTAGTCACTTTTAAAACTTTCCAAAGAAATAATTGGATTCCTGTCAATTTCAAAGTAATTCTTTGACAGTAATGAATATTATTTCGTTTGGTATTCCTTATGATATCAATGAGGCGATCACACGCTTAGTTCACATTATTTTCTATCTTCAAGCATTTTCAATTGACATTTCTTTCACTTAAGGAACCAAAGTGACAAAGAACAGAAACAGGAACTTAAAAAGAATCCCATACATTTGCAACAGAAACAGAATTAGGAACAGAACATTATTTTTCAGCAACATATTTAGTGACAGAAAAAATGCTGCCAGCGAGCAGCGACAGAACTGCCAATTTATCTTCGGAGGGAGGTTTTTTCGTTTGCATTTTTCTACATCTGACATCTGGCTAAATGTTTTATAGATAGTTTGAGTTGCAAATTCGACTACTAGACGAAAAACTATTTTTAATGGACATAATTTCATGATAGCGTTCGACAGAATAGATGGCAGCCATATTTTTCTGGATCTGTTTCAGTTTTGTGTAGCTGAGCGAGCAACGTAAACAGAACCAGAATTTATTACAGAACGAAAAATCTTTCTGTTCTATTTCATTTTCAGTTTCTGTTCCTGTTTCTGGTTCTTTGTCACTTGATGCCATTAGGGCCGGTTGTTCAAAGCGGGTTAATGTTAATGCTATGTCAAAGCTTGAACAAATAAAATTCCAGAATAGCTTTGGTTAAATGCCGTAAACCGACCAAAATCGGCTGGCTATGAATTCTCTCGCTAAAATTTGACTGAACAAAAGGATTCAGTTATTATTCAGTTATCAGCTGCAATAACTGTTGATTAGAGTTAACCATAGATGAACAAACCTGCCCTTAGTTTCGCTGATCCTTGGTTTTTGGTTCGCGTTCACTCATTGCCAGAATGGTTGGTCCAAAAAGTGATCAAAACTTAATCGGTGCAAAAGGCACAAGAACACACTTTTAGACGATAATCACTTGTTGATCTTTTACTTTTCCTATCCGAAAAAAATTATAAAAATTTAATTTTCATTTGGAGTTCTACTTCAAATCTTGATTCTTTTGTGAATAAGGAACTGTCCGAATAAGACGTTAAGAATATAGACATCTTTAACTAGATAAATTTCAAGAAGAAGATTCCTCTTTACTCGTATGCAGTATAAACCAAGTAATTACCAACTAAACTGGAATGGTAGCAGATCCAAACATCACCTAAGGCAGCAGTATTTTAAGCGCGATATTTTAGATGTTCAACAAGATTGACTGGCCAAAGCCATCGGCTAAGCCATTGTTTTACGTCAGCTACTACCTCCTACTAAATCGTTTATTAACAACGAGCAACCCACGCTGCATTCGAGGATCAGTCCATATCCAAAGATATAGAATTTCACTGATGTTGACGCATTCACGGGCGGTATCCATCACATCCTAACAGCTAACCGGTACCAAACTCAAGCAGGTGCAATCTTTGTATCTCCAGTTTCGCATCTGGAAAAAAAAGGTTTCTCCGCGCTCGTTCGTAATTAATTTCGATCTAGAGCAAATCGCTTATTATGTCCGAGTTAAAAATAATAAAAATTCCTCCGTGTGGGTTGTGCTCATACAGACGAAGCAGGACTGGTTTCCTAGGAATCCAGATCCAGAGCAGAACTTACCATCTGATAGACAATTTTTGATTTAAGTGCATTTTTTCTTCTCATTGCAGGCATGCGGCAAACAAGTTAAAATCTGTGGACGGATTAAAAGCCATTTTACGATCGTAGAAATGGCTTCGCCAATGAGTGCTGTCACACTCTATCGGAGCCCAGGCGGTATGTGCAGCTCGCCGCCCGTTAATCAACAGTACTTCAACAACAATGAACACAAACGCATAGTGCAACTGTTGAGTGCACCAGCGATCTTGTCGCCGACACTGGAGCCCACGTCAAAGGGACTGTTAAATGGACCAGGCCAGAACAATTGCTTTCTCAATTGTGCAGTTCAGGTGAGTCTTAGAGAATAAGTGTGACCTCATTCTGATGGATTTGTGGCATCTCATGTATACCAATTTGAGCTTGATCCACAAAGCCAAAAGTGGAACTCTCCCCACAGCAGCACATTATGACCAGAAAACGAATGCAAAGACCCGCGAAATTGTATTCTTTACACGCGAGTGTTTATATAATTTTTCATGGGAAATGGACTTCCATATATAGATATGCATATGGATGCATAGATACAAGACGAGGGCTCATTAAATGGCGTCATCGCTGCCTAGTTGTTCGACATGCAATAGAAATGTTGGGTGTGCTCTCTTTTTTTTCGCGTTTTATAGGGTGTGGAGCTCATGTTCAATTGTGAGAATCTCAATTAGTTTGTGTGTTTCATTGTCTACGACATAAGTAGTTCTAGCAGGAGATCGAGTCAATGGGTCTCGTCATGAATCTTATGACATGAGATCCAATTGTTCTTCTTCCATGTTACTCGGTTGTGTTCTGGATATATGGTAATAATTAATTTGTGTTGGTAGAGCCCTTGTCGAAAGTGTATATTAGGGGCGATGAAGAAAGTGCAACTTCTTGTTAGGCATAGCATGGTAAACGATGATTGATGCATTTTGCCTGGGAAAGCGAACACTTTTCCGTTCTTGGCAAATTGTGCTAATGGGTTTATCTTACAAGAAAGATCTGAATTAAGATAAGAACACAAGCTATTTTTTTTCTATTTTGAAGGTGATGTGCAACTTTGTGGTGAAATTGCAGCTACAGATGGTGTTCGAGGTCTTTATTTCTCTTCGCGGCGGTCACCTGCACCAATATTCCCAAAAAGATTATAGGTCTTACCACCCATGTATATACAGCCGATGCATAATATTGGGTTGTACCCAACCGCACTTTCGCAGAAGTAGATGGCAACCTTTGCTTTCTTGACATGTTCGTTGATGTTCTTTCACAAGAGTAGCTTTCGATTTTACTTTAATCCCAAGTACCTATAGATCAACTTGAAAGACTCGGAGAAGATCATATACCTACGATTACACGGCCATTTTTTTGAGTAATTTTAATCGCGCCGTGACGTCAGGAAAAAAATGTCGCAGTAGAGCGACATTTAAGCTACGATTCGTCATTGGAAATATGGCGATCACACGAAATGTCTATCATCGTCATTTGTGTCCCAAAATCAAATGACGGACACTGCGAGTCATTTAGAATTATCCGTTGGGATGCCATTGTCCTAGGTGTCATTGAAGAGCGATCACACGGCCATTTTTTTCCGCCATTTAAATGGCACTAAATACATGTCATTTGGTCCGACATTTTCCTAGTCATTTAAATGACGCCGAAAATGTTATCCCACAAATGGCGATCACACAGAACGACATTTAAATGACTGCTTTGTGACGGGATTTTTATGTCAGAGCGCCATTTAAATGACTCGTAAAAATGGCCGTGTAATCGTAGCTTAAGTGTTGGTTAGAGTAAAACTGGACATTTCGAATTTCCCAGTAAAAAGAACCAATACGCAGTGGTCGCGCTTACCTACCACAGCTAGTTTTACGAAATTTGTAGAATGTCAACAAGAATATTGGGTACTTGCCTGATACCTACAAAGTTTGCATAAGATACAACCTTCTTCAAAAATATTATTATGTTCGGTGACTGTCTTCACTATCCATAGAAATTAAAGTGTAAAGAAAAATTGGCTACCAAATGTATTCCAGTTAAGAATTCTGCTTATTTTTCTGTCAGTTTTTAAGCTTCTTCATTGGTATAAAGAAAAATTGGCTACCAAATGTATTCCAGTTAAGAATTCTGCTTATTTTTCTGTCAGTTCGTAAGCTTCTTCATTTGCTGCTCCACTGACTTGTACTTGAAAACCTTGTCGTTTACACGTACTTATAAAAGGGTGTTTTTTTTAGAGATATAGAACTTTAAGTTGGCAGCACTATTTTAACTGGCGGCCATTTTGTCAGCTGTCAAGTGAGTTATTTTTTAGTTTGGTTTGGCATTTAAACATAAATAGACTGACGCCTGAACAACACTTCCAAATTGTGAAAATTTATTTTGAAAATAATGTTTCTGTTCGAAATACGTATCGCGCACTACGTCCATTTTACTGTCAACATAATCGTCGCAATTAATTCGATTAACTGTAGAACGTTTTCGTACCACTTTTACTCTAAATGATAATACGCATCCACAGAGACGTAGTACAGTGCATACAGAAGAAGTCATTGCTGCTGTAGAGCGTAGCGTTAGAGGAAGGCCCGAATCAGTCTATCCGCCATCGTACACAGGAATTGGATATGTTTACATCCACTTTATGAAAGATTTTGCGGAAAGATCTTGGTTTGCGTGCTTACAAAATCCAACTCGTGCAAGAATTAAAGCCACAGGATCACCTAGCAAGGCGTAGAATGGGCCCAAAACAAGATTGCCTTTGATACCAATTTTCATAAGCGAATTTTGTTTAGAGTTGCAGTCAATGGTGACCACTATAGGAGTCATGATTACTGATTGAATAACCATTCTGTGTGGTTTCAATAAGACGGCGCTATTTTGCACCCAATTTTTGATTAAGGGCTTTGTTTTCAAATACGTCCTTATTTTGTATTGTCAAAGGCGACTTTAAATATTTTTTAGAACTAAATGGATACAATTTTAAATACAAGCCTCAACATTTGGGCTGTAATCCCATGTGAGGTCTGACCAAACTTCAAAGAATACACATCTTACTTGCCCCCTATTTTTCTTATGACAGTTTTTTCCGTTTAAATGAAAACCAACTGCTGTGCAGTAAGAAGTCAAAGTTATTTGACCCAATCCATGAACACATTGATATTGTGTTTCACGCATATACCCTGTTCTTGTACCTGTACTCTTGTTTAAGCAATTTTAATCTTCTTAGGATGTTTTCAAATTTAACCCAACTGTCTGTCAGAATTCAACTGTTCAATCAATTTCTTAAAGGAGTCTGATGACGAGGTGGTGCGCTCAGTTGAAAGGGAACCAGAAACATAGGGTAGCTATAGCTATAGATCGAGATTGCTGGAGAAGCATGTTGGTCGAGTGTGTTTTGTGTTATAGTTGACTAGTTGTTGTTCTCTCAAAGAAAATAAAAAAATATATGAGGCAATAGGTCCGTATAGGCACCTTAGGCCTAGCTTCTCACAATCACAACTATTCGTTTTGTGTGAGTTATAATTTCTGGGGAGGGACCTACCGACCGAGTCCGTACGGTTCAATTGAGAAGCTTTTCCATCACATTTTTACTCTCTTATGTTTGTCAGACGTTCGCGAGAGGCGGCGCTGTGAAAAAAAATCTTAAGATGTAATTTGTATTTTTCCGGGAATTGAACCTGGGACTCCAGCACACTAACCACTGAGCCAATGTGCCACAAACAATGGCGCAAAATTATAGTCGCCTGGTATTAAGGGAGGTTGGTAGGCACTAAGTAGCGGCACTCTAACTCCAAAACTGTCGCCTAACTTTTTGTTGAATTATAGACGTTTTTTTACAATGAGTTGGTTTTTGTCATGCTGTGATCGCAAGTGTTCGAGTGCGAATGAAAAAACGTGTCAATCATGCAAGTGCCCGCGGGAAGGGCATGCCATTTACCAGGAACAGGTTACATCGGTTCGCGAACGCTTCGGCTTCAAGAGTATTTCGCCAACACACTGGGAATCAGATCCACGACAATTGGGTCACAACTGGGTGCCACCAGGTATAATGACATCGTCAAAGGTCCAGCGCTACTTTGATAAGATCCCTCAGGAGAATGTTCCTTAACTCAGTTCAAACGGTAATATGTAAGAACCTTGAATATTTACGTCTCTGCAATTATTCAATCAGCTTATTCACGGGCTTAGTTTGTCCATTTGCATTGGCGCTATTCTACGATACCCGGAGGCCCAGAGCTTAGCTTCAATGAGGGCCGAGGCCTGTGCTAATGTCTCTATTACATACATACATACATACATTATAGACGTGTTTTTATAATCCTACAACTAGTACCGACTTTAGTGTAGATCTGACTCAAATTTTTGTCACACAGGCTCACAAATTGGAGTGGAAGCCATATTCTTCACAGTTTGAGAAACCAAACTCAGTTTGGAGGATTCTATTTCAAGAAATTACCTATCATAAACTGACAAATAACGAAAGGATAACAAATTGAAATTAATAAATATCAAATTAATTTTATTTTGTAATGGCTGTGAAAGAGAAAGAGCAGGGCAGGAGCAGAGAAGGTGGGGGCAGTTTCCTCTTCCTCCTCCTCCTCATCTCTACAGCTTATACAAAAATCATTTGAGGGAGCACAAAGTCTGGTTGCGTGCCTACCTATCAGACAGTGTCCAATGATGACCACTATCATAGCGCTAATATGACGTAATATCCTTTTTAGATAACACGTTATTTCTGCCTGGAATAGTTAGTGTAGTCACATGCAGGCTGATCGTTGGACTTTGCTTGGTGAGAAGCAAATGAGGCGCCAATTGGTGGAGCAACATCAAGTCAAAATCGTCATAAAGTCACAAGGATTTCACCGGGTTTTATATATTTTAGATTTTCTTAATAGCTCAAAGTCTTCAAATATAATTATCATCTTCATCCTCGGAAAACATTTTGTTCAATTTCGCGTTAAAATATATTCAATAGCCGACTGCTCTATAGTTTACTAAAAATTGACTTTTATTTTCCGTATTTTAATTTTATATAGTGCGACTTTATTTTCATTGTTTTACATTTTATATAGTCAAGTGTTGGCATCGCACAGTGCCAATAAAATAAAAATAAAATGTTTCCTTCAAACAGATTATTTAGTGAGTACTAAAAGATAATAGGAACTTTTCGTAGTTTTAAGTTTATTACCAGGTAACAACGATAACGTGGGCTTTATGTTGACTATAATTAACAAAATACTTAGTACTGGCTTTGTTACGTACTAAAATAACTTAAAGTATACTTTATCTGACTATAATTTTGCGCCAATACTTTTAATGATTATGAATTAATTTCAAATGAGTCTCTCTCCCCAGGACTGCAGAAAAAGTGAATTTTCAACTTAAAGAGGTTAAAAATAGAACCCATAGAACCTGGTCCCAGTTTAATTATCACCGCACATCTATAAAATTAGCCCTTCATAAATTTTGGCATATGCAATATACCAAACAAAAGAGTTCAACTGCGAACTGGGCTTATTTCGGTTGATGATCGTTCCTTTTTTGTTTTTGACGAACATTCTAACAGCAATTAAGGAGCACAAAATTATCTTTTAAGAAACCCCAACTATATACACCTGCTACCTACATCACTGTCTATCATCCAACTGAAAAGGGTTACATTTCGTGGCAGCGTCAAGTAATATCCTCCTTTATGTCCGCGTGTCTAAGTCCCCTTTGCCAACCGGTTGAATTAAGAACAAGACAAGCCAATATTTTAAATGTGGATAAAGGAGTTGTGTATAGCAGGTGGCATTAGTTGAGTTTTTCGTTGCTCCTTTTACCACGTGCTACTGCCAATTGATTTACTGTCTGCAAAAGTTCATGGTCAGATCCTTATTTTAGGGTTGCAATTCGCATGCGTGACCACTTATCATGGGCAGATGCAAATGCAGATACATCTTTTTCAAAATACCACTTGCCCGTTTTCGGGAACTCAGCTGACAAAAAAAAAAACAGAAGCAATCTCTGCCAAGCAATTTAAATTGTGCGGTTTGCTTCATTGCAGAATTAGTTTACAAGTCAACGCACTTGAAAAGAGTTGGGTTTTCAATTTCAGGCAAAAAAGACAATCAACTCTCTCCCACACACGTTCGGAATTCCAGCGAAGCATCAATAAATTTCGCATGAATACTATATCTGGCTATGAAACGGGTTTTGATGTCAGCCAAGCCCAAAAAATTCGAAATTTATGTGATAAAGGGTCGAATGGCAGAAAAAAAAACCTAAATATCTTCTCATATTTTTATGAAGCCAATGCATGTAATTTATATTGTAGCTGACGCAGCATAACGCGTATGTAAATCCACACCCCGCTTGGTGCTCGATTATGTATTGTTCTTTGGAGTGGAAGCCATCTTCTGTGTAAGCCGATTAAAATAAAATAAATTCCATTAATTGCTGGAGATGACAATTTGCATTAGCGGGCTTTTAGGTATTGTATTACCATCTGGATGGGCTAAGTTTGTGCCCAAGGTGCTAATCATCGGTAGTGAAGATGTAAGACCGTCTTTTGATGGAGTTAAATCCGGCATGGCCCCCTTAAGTGATTGGGGCTTATTTTTGTCTATAACATAACTCAGTGATTTCCGTCAAACATAATGAAGCTCAACGTGGTAGATGTGTGGCGGGAGTGCTCGCATCAGAGCTGTTGAATGCCATGGGAATATAGACTAAGGTGGGTCGGAGTATAGGTGTGTTCAAAATAATACACCAACCGTCATAAAACTTGCGTGTGTCACGTAAAAGAACGTATTGGTGTGTCCGGTAAATGCAGATGATTACAAAGATGGCAAAAGAGGTGAAGCTCAAGTCAACGACAATAACTAACGTTAAAACGTAACGTTAAAAGTAACGCTCTCAAAAGTCCTAAAGGCCTGCGGCATATGCTCAGATTGATGCGGATTATGCGGATGTGCTGTCTCTTTATTAATATCCAACGAAATTTCAGATGGCCCTAGACATCATCGAAGGCTAGTTAATTGATGAGCACTTACTTACTTTAGGTGGCGCTTGGGTCGACTTGTGCCTCAACATCAGTAAGCGCGATCTTCGGCTATCTTGTGCACTCCAAGTTGGTTGAGGTCCCTTTCCACTTGCGCGCGCTACCTAAGGAGAGTTCTACCTCTCCTGCGTTGTCCCTTCGGGTTGGAATCGACGACTTTTCGGGCTGTAGCGTTAGTGTCCATTCGCCGTATTCCAGCCATCTTAGACGACTGATTCGTACTTTTCTGACCAGGTCGATGTCGATGTAGAGTTCGGTGTTGAATCTCCTCCTCCAAAGTCCATCAACGCAAACGGGACACAAAATCATTCGAAGTATTTTGCGTTCAAAGCGACCATGAAGATCTTCATCCGCCTTTGATAACGTGAATAATTCTGTGCCATAAAGCACGACTGGGAATATGAGGGTCTTATATAGAGTATCCTTGGCCTCCAAGCCCTTACTAATCCATTGCCTTCTTAAGCCGAAGTAACAGCGAGCGGTTGGCAAGTGCAATTCTTCGCTTGATTTCTGATGTTTTGTTATTTTCAGAGTTAGGTTAGGTTAACGGCTTGACAGAGCAGGTATATCCTGCTGTGCCACACTTAGGTCCTTGTGGACCCATTGCGATGCCCTTTTTTGATGGGGGTTAACCAGTGATGTTGGGATGGTTAGCCTCGTGTCCCTTCTTCTAGCGATTACTCGACACTGTCCAGCCATCCTGATATCCTCAAAAACCTGTAAAGATCAGAAAGTGAGAAATCAGAAAGTTCTTGTAGGTCATGGAAGTAATGACTTCCAAGTGTTCTGGTCCTCAAGTGACAGAGGCTCGGGCAGTGACAGAGGAAGTGAGGTGTGTCCTCATGAACCTCTTCGTCTCCACAGCCTCTACATATATCGTCGAGATTTAGTTTCATTGTATGATTACTTAGGAAGTTATGACCCGTTAGAGCCCCTACCAATTTAGACAGCGATAACCTGTCAAACTGTAGAAGTTTAATGGTTCGGCCACTGTTGTATTTTGGCCAAAGCTTCCGTGATACTTCGCAGGTAGTTAGTCCTATTTTCAGAGTTAATAGCGAAGCCGAGGTAGACAAAGTCCCGAACTATCTCAAACTTATAGCTGTCTATCGTGACGTTCTGTTTGATTCATCAATGTTGTGGATCCCTTCTTGTTGACAGCATATATTTTGTTTGGCTCTATGCAATAGCGCCTAACGTATTAACTTCTAATGAAACCCATTAAACCCATTTCTACCGCCTCTGTAATGATACTTGCAAACTCAACAGTGACAGCTCGGTTTTGGAAAATTGTGCCCCATGATGAGCACAGTCGCCGAAAAAGAAGAGGGTTTCAACAGTAATATATTTTCGAATTTGATTGTCAGATTTCTGCCAGGAAAGAGGAAAGGCACCACTGTACTAGTACCATGAAAATCCATCGCCCCCCTATCCTTCTATCCAGATCAATGTTCTAACTTATACTCAACCAGCATTCATAGAAAAGTGCAGACTTGAACTGTGTACTTACCTTTGACAAGCATCAATTTATTGCCCCACATGGCTCAGTTCAAATGAACAATAAAAGCCCACACTCCACGCTAGAAACCACTGAACCCGTCAATTCAAATGCTCCATCCCTATAATGATGATCCTCCTCCGCGTAATGGTAGCCCACCAAACCCCATCCCGCAACGACAACATTTTAATTAAATCGTCAGTGCAATAAAAAGGAAATTAAAAATTCCCATTTACCTCAGGGTCATAGACAAACAGATACGTGTAACACGAAGAGACACATCCTACCCACGCTTCTAGCATGATCCACGAAAATGCATAAATTTCCTTCAACGACTCGCCGCGAGAAGCAATCGTCGTCTTTGTCGAACGGAAGGAAGACACTTATTTAAGGCTGCTCTCTGTGTGTTGCATACACAATGCACACAACATTTACGATGGGAAATCTACACAGAAGATGATATAATTTGATATGCGCACAGGCGGAATTGAAGGGCCGCAAGAGGCGGTAGGTAGTACTAGATGAATTGGTTCTCCCCTCTGCTCGTAATAGAAGTAAGTAGTATGTAATAATAATCCCATAGGCTGTAGCTGCCGAAGAATAAAACCAGATCGAGATTAGTTCACACGATAAGCTCTGGCAGTAGTAGGGCAAGCCAGTCAAACCCCATGTGGAACTGCTCAATCGTGAAGCATGGTAATATTCATGTTGCCATACAAAATGAACTTTTGTATCGTCTCACCTTCTGGTGGAAGTGCAATTGCAACAGCCACTGTGAACTGGCTGAAGAAGGGAGTTAACGTTAAATTGGAAAAACCACAAACACAGGTGTCATCTCGATTCTCTGTCTTCGTGTCATCGCTGGGGATCATAATATCAATTCTGTGCAGATCTTCCCACACCCATAGATTGCGGACGGTGGTGGTCTAGAATATTATTTATCGGCTGCTGGCCCGGTTGCTAATCAATTTTTTCACACTTTTCCCATCGGTTCTAGGCAGACTCTCGGTCTTGCGTTGCACGGTTCGCAGATTTTCCTGGGAAAATTGCAATCGCCACTGCAGATGGGGCAATTAATTCTTAGACCGAAAAGTTCGCTAAAAGTTTATAGTAAGATTGGTGAAGGTCTGGGATGTCGCCGCTCCCGTCTAGACTGGTTAATTGAAGAGGCCGAAACACAGTTCGTGACTGAACTCTTTCGTTTTGTATAGACTTTTTTGCGCGCAGTGATTTCACTTTCTCACATGCGACCCAAAAGGACACAATCCCAATGTAAATGTCTTTTCGTGCGTGGCGGAGTAATAAAATTCAACAGCTTTTTATCGCCCTTGATATAGTTGGTTTGTATGGGGTAATTCGATGCGAAATCGTGCGATGATCGTTTGTTTGGCTGTTGGTTTTGTTGCATGTAATTTTTTTTGGGGGGATGAGAGTGGTCATTACGACGAAATGTGATGTGATTATGGGGTCTGCCTGTGAGAACGTAAGCACTCCATGCATAGCGAAGTGATTATGATTTTATAGCCAACAAGCTTAACACAAACGTTTAAAACGTTTAAGTGCTTGCGCAACAGGCTAAATTGTGAAGTTTTCGTGAAAGTGATGGTTTTATGTCTGTCGAGAGTTGTTAGGGTTTGATGTCTTTGTATGAGTTATCACACTCTTTCGAATATGATGGGCCAACATTTGTACCAGCTAGTGAGTGGAGGCGACTTCGTAGGTCAACAACCTTAGCTTACATTGTAAATCACTTGGCTCTAAATTTAGTTTACAAATTTATGCTATGACAGTTTTTGCAAAGCTGGAAGGGGGATTAGGGTTACATTGATTTATCATCGATGGAGATAATTCGCATTAACTGTGGCTTCGTGACTCTCCTTTCTGTGTTTACCCGACGCTATTCGATTTTCGTAATGACCTAAGGAACCTCAAGTGACAGAGACTCATGAATTGATAGAGAATATGAGGTAGCCCCTTCCCCATCGCAGCCTTTACATAAGTCACTATCCTTTAGATTTAGTCTCATTTCTTTCAGTAGTCCATCTTCGATCCTTTTGTAGATATAGATTTTCCTATCGCAGGTTCATTTGTGACCCAATCTTTCTTGTTCGGCAAGGAGCAAAAGAAAAATGACACTCTTGGCAGTCGAATCTCCATGTAGGTCCAGATCCAGAGGTATCTGAATATAAATCCAGCGCCAGCGGTTGGTTTCATTTTTTTTTCTTTTTGGCGGGTTAGGAAACACTTTACTGGAGCACTCAGACGCAACTGGTGGTCTATTGTACTACCAGGAACCATAATCCAGTGTTACCCATTTTACTGGTATTTTTTTCGACTTTCGGAGAAAGCTGAGAATGCGATGAGGAGCTCACCACATCATCGCCAAACATCTGCCACCTGATCCGATCTGTTCCTTACAAACGCCAATAAGTTTTCCGCAGTCTTTTCTACTGAGAGATAGCAGGAAAGCTGCAGACTTCTTACTGATTTTCGGAAGCATACATTTAGTCTGCCCATATCATGGAGTAGAGCCTTGCCATAAACAATTGTGTTCGTTAAAAACCCAATCGTCGACCGAGGACGCAAGAAGACCCAGCACAGGTTCTGGTACCGAGATATTATCCTCTGAGCCTTGCTTAGCAATCTCATCAGATATGTCATATCCGCCGCGCGAGCGAAGCCTTCTTCCTTCTCATTTTCCTTTGGATCTTAGTCAAAAGCCTATCTGAGTGCGAGGCTTTCGGTGCTTGTTCAGCAGAGGCTTCTCGAATCAATCCATCAGCGGTAGTACTACGACCTTTCCGCTGCTTTCTCCCTCCTTCCAGTCCAATCTCCAGAAGGCTGTAAACGAGTCGGATAGTGAACGGCATCAGGAATCTTCAGAAGCGAGCACTGGGTCCGGTTCTGTATCATCGCCTAAAGAGACGAAGTTCGTTTTTTGCATCCGGAATCCTTGCCCTGACCGTAGTCGAAATGACTACGTGTGGATTTCTACTTTCGCGAGTACCACCTAGAGTAATATCATCAATTGGTTTATTTGACATACAGGTTTTACGTCGAAATCAATACGTTAATTTTAGTCGCCTCTTACGACAGGTATGCCTACCTCGGGTATATTCTAATCCCTACCCGAAGGAGTTGGTGTCATAGTCATTATCATTACACTGTTTGTTCCTATTCATGCTAGACTTATTGTCATTGACATCAGATTGGTTACCACCAGACTATGCTGTCATGCGAAAATTGGTTAAACGTCATTCCTCTTCATTATTCGTTTTTCGGCTTATCTGCGAATATTGCCAGTGCCACTTAGTCAAACACTATTCAGACGAAATAGGAATGGACGATCTGCTTCATGTGGGCTGTCCAGCATTGGGTTCGTTCTTAAATCATTGTTCTAATAAGTAGATACATTTCTTGGGGTCTTCAACTGTTGACTAAGTTCCTTCTACAAGGCTTGAGGTTCGTCTTTTCAGTTTCTCTTTACGTGGTTGACAAGTGAAGTCGCGGGCTTAGTACGCTTAAGTTGACGCTTCGCTACTGACTTTAATTCATCCCCATAAGGGTAGAGGACAGATTTCGGGCTTGATCTAACCACCTCTTCCTGTGTCTACCTAAAGGGGATATCTGGCTGATGGCACGGATTCAATAGCACATCTTGGAACATGTATTTAACGTGACCAAATCAGCGAAGTATGGACTGCGTAGTCTATAGAAGTAGCTGTTCCTCATTGAGTACGTCTGGGTTTGAGTCGAACACTCTCCTGGCCGAAGCGCTAGTGTCCATATTCGCTCTAAACGTCCTAGGCATCTTAGACGACTTGTTTTTTGACCCGGCCTATGTCGATGTAAAGCTCGCATAGTTCTCCTCCTTCAAGTAGAACGTTTGCTCGTCAATGCAAACGGGACCGAACATTTTACGAAGAGCCTTTGTCGCACCTACTGCAGATATCATCATCCATTTTAGATAAAGTCGAGCTTATTTTCCTTAAGCTAAGGGACTGCATTATGACAGCCTGTTCGGGTGGATTTTCATTTGCTTTCTGCTTTAATATTACCAAAAGAACAGCTAGATTTTCAATTTGTACTGATGCGGGTAGGTAAGTCTGCTGTATTGGCAGTCAACACGTCTCTGTCTTGGTAATTATTCACGACAAAGTTTCAGTACAATTGGAGGAAAGTCACAATTGCGACAATGGCATTCCTGATCTTTGTGGTGGCCGCCAAAGATTCATTGTCCAACAATCAACTATCAGCTAGCTGCTGTAATTATCCACATAAAAGCCAAATGCCACGCCTTTGCACTTTCTATTACGAGTACCTATATATTCCAATACATGATGCATGCCAATATATTATATTGTATCTCTCAGGAGGTCAAGCAAACCTACCACTGCTGCCTTGCGAATTCCGTCGAATAAATCAATCAATCAACTCATTTCATTTATTGTGGATGTGGTTATAACGTAATTTACCGGCTGACTTGAAAAGTGAAAAGAAAAAGCGGTTTGCCCCAACACAGTTGGTGCTTAGTGAATATCTAGAAAAAAGGTAATTAAATTCAAGAGGTTTCTGAACACTCAAAGTCTATCAAAAATCCATATTCCAGTGACCACATTATGTTCGGAATTATTTACAATGCCTGGCTGTTTAATTAACCACCCATTGCAACACCGCAGGAGTGGATATCCAGTGTAGAGAAATTATCCGTAATGAAAACTAATTAATTGAGGAAACGTGATTTATTACTAAGGCGCTTCAATAGATACAGCCGAAGACATCGATCATAATGCCCGCGTTTGGAAGTGTTAAACCGTTCCAATCCACTTAGTGCATCCTGTTTGTAAGAAAGAGATATAATTCGCTACGTGTACCGATAAAGTAAGGGCTTCTCTGCGAACTGCTTCCTTAAATAGTTTCTAAGTCAAATCTAAACCTTACCAATGGGCAATGAAATTTCCTCTATGCTGTAGCAGACAAGATGTTAAGCTTGCTAAATCCCGGGTATAAGGTGATTAATGGCTACACCGAATGCACCAACGACAAAGATGGTGCTTGCCACTATACGCGCAATAAACACAAATAACAAGAGCTGACAGACACTGGGCACACACACGTTCCAAAGTCCAAATTTATAAATAAACGTTTGAGATTTTCAGACCGCGATCTGAAGTCAGTCCCAGGTGTGTTCAACTATCCACCATGGACGCTGGAGTCTAAGGCACAGCACGTGCTAATCTCCAATGGCTGTCGTGTCGTCGCCATTGAACACAAAAAAAAAAAAAAATAACAAGAAACTACTCTGAATACGATAGATAGACTTAGGCCCAACACTCTGATGGTTCTTGCCATTTCGACCTCTCAGTGATTACCCTCATCCAGGTAGACAGCAACAAAACAAAAAAAAAAAAAAAGTTCCACAAAATGAATTAGTGGCCATGGGACCGTAATTTGCCTTGGAGATACTTTCAAGCGATAAACAGAGGTTAATTGTTGTCGTAGGCACTTCGTCATAGAATAGCGATTGCAAGAATAATGACGACGACAACGTCGAGGTTAAGTATATCCTGTGTCTATCCAATATCCGATTGATTGTACACATGGAACCGGAAGGATGTGTGTGAGAGCGCCATCACTTCTTTCATCCGGTGAATCTCATTTCCCAAGCCAATTACCGAGTACCTTCGACTCAAGGGTTAAGTAATTGATACGATTTAGGCGGCCCAGTAGCAGCAGCATCATTTCGAAACATTACCAATTCCTGTCATTAGTTGCCGTAAGATTACCTCTCCGGCCAAATTCATTAGAGCGGTAATAAACCGCGACAAGAAAAGAAAAGGCGACAATCACTAAATCTCACACGTCTGTGTTAGAGACAAGCGGGATTTTGGTTGTAAAAAAAAAGTATCTCGCACCCAGTTTCCAATTGAATCTACTGTGGGAGATGTCAACGGCCTCTGGGTGATCGCGACAGACAGAAGTAAAAAACGAGATGAAAAACTGTATACAACGCAAAGAGTGACATGGAAACTGGTGTTGAATTGCGGTAAATTATTTATCTTTTTCTTCGCCTTTTCACTAACGAGATACACTGCAAATGATATCTTTTTGTTGCGCTGCAAGCATGAGATCTAAATTGTCGGCAAATGATTGTGGCCGTCAAGTGTTAAACACACTCATGTGTGCTGCATATTTAATGCCCATCGCTGACGCGTATCCTTAACAGGATAATTGCGTCTTCCTGTGATGGGATAGCTTGATTTCAGAGGAAATGGAAATTGTTTCGATTTTGTCCACCGCAAAAGGCCAGCCATGTGAACCCCAGTTCGCACTACGACTCTTTTGTTTTTCTCTTACTACTCCAGGGGGTATGAGTATTTTTCGGTAGAGTGCATTCTTTGGTAGAAAATTCAAATTGAATTGGGCACAAGTATGTTCTGAATTTTTTTTTTTAAATAACTTGTGTACTGTCTTGCGGTGAAGGTATGTCCGCAGCAATTATTTCCAGTATTGCACTAGAGAGACACTGTGTGCGGTGTTGTTTGCGAGGATAATTGGAAGTTGTGTCGACTACCTTAGAAGGAAAAAGTCGATCAAATTATACAGGGGGACCTTATCTTGAGCAATTATTGGTAATTTTTAGACTGCTTCGTCATTGATTTGCGGTGTAGATAGGGTTTTAATTTATCCACGGGTACTTGTTGTTGAAAAGTCGTTTAATTTCGCTTTGTTTTTTCTTCATTGTTTGTGCAGGTTTATATACGGTTAATTTTTTTGTTATCCAAGGAACAGAGAAACATGGATTCGGGGTTTGTAAGACAATTTTACGGTTCACAATATTGATTGATCTGTAAGGCTTTATTTGTCGGATATATAACTAAATGGAAAAGAAATCGGGCAACTTACAAATCTCAAGCCAGCTTTAGTTAGTATGCATTTTATGTAAACCTTACATATTTTGGCATTTGTAGTCAAATTTCAGGCAGTTTTTTGTTTAGCTTTCTGTGAAAGGAAGAGTCTAACTTTTGTCTCCTCAGATCGATATGTATTTTCATTTATTTTGTTTAATTAGCAACCAAATTCTGTAATCTGTATCACTGGCTTTTAAATATTTATCACGTGCTTAAGATTTTGAAACCATTTTCAGTTATCTCGATCAAATTTAAACTGATCGAATCTAAATGATAAAAATACTATGGTAATAAGTTGGAGTAGCTTATGTCGACATAAGCGAAAATCGATTTTTTTGCCTTATAAATATTCCCTGATTTTACAGCATTTTTTTGGTCTGGGTCTCATAATTCTTCTCCACTAAAAAACCGTTGAATTTAAAAAAAAACGTAGATAATAGCTTAAGTTTATTTGGACACTATTCACATTAACATAATAGCTTATGTCTATATAAAATATTATCATTTTTAAATCTTTAAAAAATTATATTATTTTAAAAATACTTAAGTCATGACATAAGCTATTTAGGCTATTTAAAATTCAAGAAGTTTGTATCTTATGTCGACATAAGCTATTTTCAACTAAATTTATATTTAATCATTATTGTTCTTATTTTGACTTAAGTCATTTAAAAAAAAGTGATTAGATTTTTTTAAAATAGCTTAAATTGAGATAAGCCCTAAAAATAAAGAATTCAAATTTGTTAAATCATCCTATGTCACTTAAGGTAGTTAAATGACTTAAAACAGTTTTTTTGAAAAAAGCTTAAATTTCAAATTATTCTATTAGCCACTCTGTTATTGTTAAAAAAAAAAAACAAAAAATAATACATTTTGCCCATTGTCAGTATAACTTTTCTGAAAATAAGTTTCATTTACCTAGCCCCAGTACTTTTTCTGAAAACAATGAAATACCCTTTAACTCAAGTGCTAATTTTTTGTTTGCTCGTACTGAAAAATTACAAAAAATGACATAAGCTACTTCAACTTATCACCACAGTTTTCGTGACAAGTGACAGTTGAAAATCGTTTTTTTAAATAGATAGTTTTTTCTTTGCGATTATTCACCTACCATAAGCAACTGATTTTTCCACCAGCCATGAGTCCAGATTTAGCACCATAAAGTCTGTAATTAAATTTTTCATGCGAAGAGTAAAATATTTCTCATAATTCAACTCAGAATTTGTAGCAAATATTGCCTGTCTTTTGTGTTAAGTCTTAAATTTTGGATCTTTCACTTTCGTGGTGGATCTTGCTTTGTTATATTCTAACTTCATGTCATGAGACTTTTGTAGTACAACAAAATCAGTATGAGATGTCATTAGTATTATTGGGTAGAAGTTTTAGGTTGTCACTTTGTCAGCAACAACTAAAACAATTAGACCAGTACAAGTTCAGTCATAATTTCAATAAAAAAAAACGTTGTTTTTACTGCTCATTCAACCAATTGTAGTAAAAAAACTTTTGGTCATTTTTAAAAAATATTAAGAATTCGGATTCGTCAGCGAACCCAACGCTCATTTACAATGACACTCCAGCTGTCAACTCTTTAGACTAATCTAATCTGATCGCTTATCATTTGGCAGCCAGTTCGATGCTCCAAGAGCGCTCTTTGTCCATCGAATTTACCATGGGACAAATCCATTTACGCACTCGTACAGTTGCAAGAGTACGTAATAATCTCAACATTAATAAATCCGCTGGTCTAGACTGTATCTCCCCCATTGTTCTGAAGAGGTGTAATTCTTATCTGGCAAAACTACTACGTAAGCTTTTTTATTTTTCCTATTCTTCTGGACTATTTTCAAGTAGGTGGAAAAAAGCTGAATCTTCTCCCACCAATTACCGACCCATACCATTTGCGTCCATTTTTTCTACGGTCATGGAAACGCTGATAAATCGTCAGCTTATGAAATATCTTGAATCACCGAAACTCCTCAATGACCGGCGCAGTACGGTTTTCGTGGCAACAGATCCACTGGTTATTTGATGACTTATCTCACCGAGAAGTGAAACCAATCTCTCAATCACTTCGGTGAATCGAAGATTGTTGCGCTTAATATTTTAAAGGCATTTGACAGAGTTTGGCAGCAAGCTCTTTTGTCGAAAATGCGTGCTTATGAAATCGATGCGTCTCTTATTCAAAACTACCTTTATGGCCATTCAGTTCAATTTGTTTTGTATGGTTTCAAGTCTGAAACTCACCATATAAATGCCGGTGTTCCCCAGGGCACCATTCTATCTCCGACTCTCTTTTTCATTTTTATAAATGATCTCTTGTCTGCAACTTTTAGTCCAATTTATTCCTTCGCTGATGCGACAGCTTGTTATATTCTTTTCAGGACTTACGTCTCTGCTCTTCGGCCGTAGAACTAAGAACGGCAACGTATGTTAAGCTCATTAAATTCCGACCTTGACAGCATTTTAAAATGGGGTTCACCCTATAGAATGGAATTTAAAACACAATGCGAAACCCGAACCTATAGCAATTTTCCATGAATGGCATGTGCATCACCGAAATCGAAAGACTTTTCATTTTCTGTATGTGGGTTCATGACAACCTTCGTTGGACTGACCAGTGACCATATACAAGAAGTCTCCAAGAATGGAGCGAAATGTCTATGTTTTCTCTAACGGTGCAAGAAATATTTTATCCCTTCTGATCTGGTTACAATAAAGGCGTTCATTTACCCCAAACTTGACTACAATTCTCATATCCGGGTTTGATGTGCTGAAAACCATATTGAGTCTAAGGATCCAAAGTCGTGCGTTGAAACTAATCGGAGATGCGAATATCTCGAATTCTATTAATTCGTTTGAATATCGCAGAAACGTTACGTATCTCGCACTGTTTTATCGCATTTTTTAACAAACAATGGTCAAACGAAATTGCCAGCTGCATTCCTCTACTTCAGCAATTCAACCGCAATACTCGCCATGCTAGGAATTCCCATCAGTTTACCATTCAGCCTATCTTCCGGCGTACTATGAAATTTACAGACTCTTTCATAAGCTGTATAACACAAATGTGGAATGCCTTGCCCAGCTATGTCTTTCCTCCTCAGTACAATTCACAGATATTTGAAATCTATCGCTGTCTCAGCGACTGAGGTGGGGAGCAAGCGGCTTCCCTCCCTCGTCGTAAGAGGTCTTATTACCTTTTTTCCCGTTTGTTTCTGTCTTCCCTAGTGGACCTTGTAAGTTTGAGCGTGTTGCGGGCTCTATAAAGAGCCGCTCTTTCCTTGTCCGTGGAGAGCTTCGGATCACGCTCACTAAGCCGCCGAATTAGACGAATTGCGTTACGCCTACGGTTTCGTATTGACATTCTTGTCTTGTTGTCCCTAGTCAATTCTTGCGGACGGGGTATATCCCCATCCACTCTTCCAGTACTAACTACTGCCGCTAAGCTACTTACAGTGGAGTTCCCATTTTATGCAGGGCTGATATCGCCTGGCATAGAAGGTAGCGATGAATTCTCATCCAGAGAGTAGCAGAGGCTTGGCCTCCTTTGGATTGTTCGTTGCTACCTTACCGCTATCTTGCTTAGGTTTACTCTCCTCTCACTCAACTGTGGGATTGCCCCGATCGTCGTTGAGAAGGATACTGCTGGATCGGTTTTTGTATTGCTGCTGAGATGGCTGTAGACTACACGTTAGCTGATATGGCCACCGTTCGTCCTGACTGGCGAAGACTTGTCACGGATTTAAATGGTCCCATCAGTGTACTCACGCTCAAGCTACCTGTGGGTGCCTTTTCCGATTGTTTTCGGACAGTTCCTCCCACTTTTTCGCAACCAGCCTCTTAACTGTTAGCTTACAGTTTTTTGCGCGCCTTGAGCTGACTATTGAAGAGGTGTATAGAGTTCAATTGTCTTCTCATCCCCAACGACAGTGCTGCTTACGATTTTTGTTTTCAAAAAGATCAAGTAAGACCCTCACCATTTCCATTAAATGGTCTTGATAGCTTCGTAGTTCCAATCAGAAATCTTTGTGATAAATCAAATCAACGAAAGACAGCAATGGCTGAATGCGTTATTCTGCAATCTGGTCTTCCGAGGTATTGAGAAATCTTGCTTAACTAACCTCGATCCTACAATCAGTCGGATAGTCTTTGATTAAGGCTCGAAACACACACGCGATTTCAATCGCGCGTCTGTTTAGTCGCAAAAAATGAAGCACACACATTTCAATATGAATGCGCGGACATAAAATCCAAAATTTGTGCGCGCATTCACATTGAAATGTGTGTGTTTCATTTTTTGCGACTAAGCAATCGCTCGGCTGAAATCACATGTGTGTTTCGGGCCTAAGAGATTTAGAAGTGGTAAGTGGCAACTGATTAAGTGACTGATATGGTACAAGCCCCTCTAATATATCAGTCACCGAAATGAATAAAAACAAGCCCTCCAAAAATACGCCCTACGTCAGGATAATAATAGCGAAAAACCAAATATTTCAATACTGAAAAACAAAAGAGTTCACCAACGAACTGGATATTTTATGAACCAAATAACTTCAAACCATGTTAACATACTGTTGCTCCTTTTTCTACTAACAATGGATAAGAAAATTGCGCGCGAAGCCCCAACTTACCCGCCATAAAAGTAACAACCAGTCTATTTCTAGCCATTGCCATCTAAGGATCAACAGATGCGCGCGAAACGCGCTCGTGATCATGATATTCCCGCCACGTTTTCTATTCATGCAGTTTTTTTTTGTTGTTGTGTGCACTATTCCATCAAGCGTACAACGTCAACAACATTTATTTTTCTAGGCTATTTTTGGTGGCGGAGACCTCCTTCTACAGTCCTACAATTGTATACATTTACTGACAGCAATGAAGAACTCTTTGACAGCAATCTGCAAGCAATCTTGCAGCATCATCCTCAACCTCAACCTCATCGAAAGGTAGAAGAAGCATCTCTTGTGCTTTTTTTTTATGGAAACCGGTTCGCAGGCGGTCCAAACATATCGCCATTACGTCTCTTCTTATGCTGCTTCACTTTTCCATCGTCTACACTCCGTGTGGTTGTTGTTGGCTTGTCTTCTGCAATAATTGATGCTTGTGTCCAGAGTCCAGCTGGTTGCATCTTTTTTTTTTGTTAAGCACGTTGTTTTTGGTGTTTTCGTTTTCGGTTTTATGGAGACGGACCACTTTCGAGAGGCACGAGCTAAAAAGGGGTCCTCGCTCCATCCTCTCTGTTAATGGAAACTGCCAGCACGAATTTGTATCTACAAGCACACACACCCGCAGTGTATCTACTGCCACTATTTTTTTTTTTTATGTTTTACCGAAGTTCATTGTGCTTGTGCAGAGAACTGATTAACAGCCTCGATTGCAACAGCATCAGCGCAGTGCTGATGTAGCACGAGTGCAGATGCAGAAGCATAATTTTCTGGTTTTTCCATAAAAAAAAGGAAGAGAAAAAAGGATACTCATGGTCTTTGTTTGTTTAGTTGGTTGGTGCTTTCTTCCCTCGGTGGCCCGCTCGCACCAATAAAATCTCTCTTTTGTTGGGAGTTAATGAGTTTATTTACACAGCACGTACCAATTGTTTGTTTGCTGGACAGTGGACACTGGACCCATGGACATGGACGCTGACTGTTTCTAGTTCTGCTGATGAATGTATATAGATTAGATACATGTAAGTTACGAGTAAAATGTTGTCAATGACCGGCTTATGGACGCTCACGAAACTAATTCTGTTGACAACTGGCGTAAGGTGGAGGCGAACATATCCATTAAAGACAGCCATTGCACCTTCTCTTCGATATCGGCCACGATCAAATGGTTGACTTGGAAATTCCCATTTGGGATCATTAGCTGTGCCTCTTTCATATAAGCTTATACCACGCACGAGACACAATCAAGGCATATAATTAACATTTCTGTCTCGATGGCTTAGCTTTTGGGTATATGTGGTGGACAGCTAGATGAATCTTCTGGTTTTTAATGATGGGGAATAGAGTTTAGATGAAAACTCTGACTCCCGGCAGAGATTTGTTAATAATAATGGAATGCGTTCCGTTTTGTTTTATTTTTCCACAGCGCGATTAAATTCTTTTAAAGCATTTAAATTTTTAAGTGATTAAAAGGGTTAATGGGTAGCAGAGAATTATCGTTGGACTCGGCCATCTCTAATCGAAAGAATATGATGACGATGAGTCAACTGCTTTTGCGTTTGTTTTGGGTTTTGGTGCTTGATGGAACCTCAGATAGATAATGGATAGACAGTGGACACTGGCTAGTTGTTGTATAGGCTAGGCGCGTAAGTGGGAGTCCTTAAGCCTGTAGTCTATAGGGTGGGCCATATAGTGATTTATTTTTAAATCACGTCTTATTTTGACGCTGACGGTTGTTTCGCGCTCGAAATCTTGACAGAAAGTCAGTATCATACCTCCGCGGAACGAAATGAGTCGCTTAACGCTTGAACAACTTTGGGAAGTATTGAGAACTTAGCAGGCTCTCACATTGAGGCAACATTCTATAAGCAAATGGCAATAGGAATATTATCGCTCACAATTATTTAACCTTGAATTAAATTAGAGGTCTAACATCAAAGCAACTAAATGTCGCTCGAACAAAAAATGTTGCTGATTGAGTGGCTATAGTTGCTTACTGATTGTTGCCTCAATCTGAGGGCCGCCTTATTTCCAAAGTGAGTGCTGTGTAGTGCATTTTTTGAAAATAAGTTTTGGCCGAAATGAAGCACCCACCCCGCCTGATGTACGCAAGTTTGTGCAAAACGTTCGTAAGACTGGTATACTAGTGGACAACACTCATGGTTCCCGTCATCGTACGGCACACCGACGAGAATGTAGCTGCTGTAGCAGTAGCCGGGAGTGTGAGACTCAATTCACGAATTGTGCGGAGTGGTGGCATCATTGGAATATTTTTTTTTTTTTGAAAATGAGGCTGGGAACAATGTTTCAGCGGTCAACGGTGGGCTTTACAGAACCATGTTAACCAACTTTTTTTTACTGAAATTGATGACATGGATTTGGACAACCTCTGGTTCATGAAGAATGGCACCCCATGCTACACAGCCCATGCTACAATCGATCTTTTGGGCACAAAACTCTCAAATCGTGTTATCAGCCGTCTTGGCGCTGTAAATTGGCCGCTTCGAAGCTGCGATTTGACCCCTTTGAACTTTTTTTTTGTGGGGAACCGTGAAGGTCCGATGTTACGCCAGCAATCTGGAAACGATTCAAACAGTAGTGGACAAAACTTAAATGTAGAGCCTGTTTGATTTTGATTTGGACGAACTTATTTCACTGTACGTGTTGCACTGGACCCAGTGAATACACCTTTAGTACTAATTCGTCATGTAATCTTCAGAAGAACAAATTTTTCAATTAACTTGTCTCCCTGCCTTACAAATAGTCGAAATTCAGTTGCAATGCCTATAGGGACTGAAAACCACGATTTCCACAAAAAGTACGAACTAAAAACTCACCCAGAAACTAATATAGATTGAAATGGAATCATTTATCTCTTTTGAGGTAAAAAAAATTCCAATCGTTTCGATCTAAATGCACCTTTACCAAATTTGTTGGCTTTTCCGATCTCACTTTCATATCTTTCCATGGTAAAAATAACTTTTACATCTCCATCGATTTGGAACAATTAACCTACAAACTGACGTTTGAGTACCTAATGATTTACACGTACTTGATCAATGATCAAAGAAGCTTGCATTCAAAGGCAAGAGATTCCCTCTCTCTCTATCTCTCTCTCTCCGCTAAGTGGTACATTCAAGCAATAAAATCTAAATTTGATAATTTACTTCGACGATTTAACCGCGGTCTAGACGGAAATGGGCATTTCAGACCTTAGCTGCCAATTTTGCTATTTGGGTTAATTCAATTTCCTCTCTGCAGCTACCGCCAGACAATAACCGCTAATTTTCCAGCGCGATTTCACCTGTTTCATGCCTAACCACCAAAAAAGTGTATAAATGCCTATAAATGTTGGACAAACAAGTCAACTCACACGCCGCCACCAGCAAAATATACTCTCTGTCTCTAGGCAATATATTAATAAAAAAAATGTGTACAACAGAAGCATTAAAACTTCAATTCATGCATTCCAATCCACTCGAGCAGAGCGACGCATTATGAATTTGAAATTAAGTGCACATAATCAAAACGACAGCCCCGCACCGCACAATATGTTCATAAGGCCGTGTATCTATACCACTGTCTCTATCTGAAATAACAACAAAAGATACATAGATACTTGCACAACACTCAACTTACTGGGTACAAATTGGAACTGGTTCCCGCGAAAAAGCACAAACTACTTAGCCCGCACAAGAACCACACGAGTGGTAAATCTCAGCCAAATGTCTTTGCTGCGATGTGGTATTTGTACGAGCCGAGATTTGTTAATGCCCCCAAGATGTTGCAGAGGTATTTCGCAGATGAAGATGCTTCGTTCTTTGCAAAATTGAATGCTGTCTGTTAAAAATGCCAGGGTCAACTTGGTTATGCTAATTTATTTCCTCCACTGGAGATGGAATTGATTTTTGATTTCGATAAATAGATGTGTGGTGGGCGTTTGCGAAATTTCGTGGCAGCATGCATTTGCAATATTGTGCTGCTTTGCATATTTTTTTTATTCCTCAGAATTAAGTGCGCATATTATATACCAACGCGCAAACAAGTTCTTAGCGCGCTTTTAAGATGCGAACATCTTCAGCAAAACAAAAAGACAAAAATAGATTTAAAAACAAAAAAGCCACAAGCAAGAAGCATAGGTATCCTTGGAAGCAGCATCATCAAAACTGAGATATCGCAGATCGCAGTACACAGCATCCATGGCGTACCCACAGATCAACTGCGCGCCTTTCAAACTGGTAAACTGGTATGTTTGTCTATATAGAAAACTAGTTGTGGAGTGGCGCGGCCGCCATTTTATGACAAAACCCCATACCAAACGAAACCTTCGACAACGGCACGGATTTAATTGTCCAATGCACGTAATGCGCGCGTGTGCGTTTTTGTTAAAGCCAGGAGTTGGTAGTTGGTACGTGACTAGCAGTTTCTGTTCATTTTGTATTCCTCTATGGCAAACAACGAACAAAGGATTTAACAGATCTTAAGGTGAACCTTAGAAAAACGTAGAAAAACGTATTCTCTTTTATATCTAATGCCAGTTGACAATTCCAAACCCCAATACCAGCACGATCGCCATCAGTAAGGTATATTCGAAAATAACAATTCTCTCATTTTCTGATCTCTGGAAAAAATTTCCTTTAAATTTTCGAAGATAGACTATATTGTAAGAGCGGATATAAATGTATTGCCTCTTTTGGTAGATTGTTCTCTTGCGAAAGAGAAAAGAGTCCATTAGCAAACTGGGAATTTTATTCGATATACAAAATTGTATTGCATACTTTTTGGTGTTTGTACAAATGCTCAGGGGTACTCCGAATCTACATTTTTTTTTTATAAAAAGGGGATTCCAAATCCTGGAGCACTCAGACGAATCTCGGTCCATTGTACGAATCTACATTGGAGTGGTATGGTCTGTAAATTATCTCGTTTTCTTCCAAATGGGAATGAAGGAATGACACCATCACAGATGTTTGACTCTTGTTTATTGCATACATTAAGGCTGTTTGGATATTGTTTTGGGACATTTTACAAGTAGCATAAGACCAGTTTAACTGTATATTAGCTCTTGATAGTTTGTTCGTGTCACAATATTTATTAAATTTTGAAGTATGCAGAATTGTATCTCCTATAAAGGTCATAGTTCCCTTTTTGTCTGAAGGCACATTCATAGAGCAAAATCTTTTACGTCTGCAATAATGCGGTGTAACTGCTCGTCCACAGATTTGATAATTATTCTTCTGGGCACTTTCTCGGGAGGAATAATCTTATAACATAAGTTAATTGGCTCGTCCCACGAACTTAACAGATCTTTACTTCTTCTAACAGGATTTTATAACACGAATATGTAACAAGACTTGTCCTATATTTCTTCTGAAGGTTTCAAAAGAACCTGACTTGGCATTAAAAATAAATAAATAGCGCAACAGGCGTGCAGACACCATAGGCCAACATTTTCAAAACCATTCGTTTGTTTGAGTTTTTATTTTTGGGACGAATAGATATTGACATTAAAAACTTAAAAAAACTATTTATAACTAGAAAAGTTCATCAAAAGATTTTACATAAAAAATGTCACTGACTTGATGGATACCTACGATTTTTCATTCCTAAGACTTGAAAAAATAGCAAGAACTAACCCCAAGTTTCACAGTAACAGTTTAAACTACACTTTCAGTTTAAACCTCAGTTCAACAATAAATTCGGTTTCAGAGTTTCGTTTAAACCTTGAACGGGGTTCATTCTGTAGTTCAAGTTAAACTACAGTATTCTGCCATTTAAACCTCAAATCAGATGTTTGACAAAAACACAAATATTTGACGTTGTTTGTGTGTTGTTTGATAGAAAATACAAGGAACGATTTTGAAAAAGCCGTATAAAAGTTAACTACTGTACAATATTGTCAAATTTTATTCATAAAATTTCGTTAAGCTTTTCTGCCGGCAAAAATCATCCCGTGTGCGCTCGAAGTATGGTATAAAAACGTTTTTTTGCCAGCAGAATTAGTCTCGTGTGCGAAGGCCCAATTGAATTGAAGTCCAGATTATATTGTTGAACCGGACGAGTTGAACTTCGAATTTAAACTTACGTTCATGTTCAGTTGAACTATAGTTTAAACTTCCAGTGTGAAACTGGGGGTAAGACTAATAAGTTAAGTTTAGTTATATGGTTAATAAAATAAGGTAAAATTGAAATCTTTATATTTTTAACGTCTTGCTCCTCATGGCAGCATTGAATAACGTATTTCAAGATTATTTGCGCTGTGAAACTTCAAGTGATACGGTAGGATACGGTAGGAAATAAGGAAATAAGAGCGTAACGAAAAATGAAACGCGATTCAAAGCCCCATATCCATTAATGTGTTCCAATATTCGTTACACTTTATTGTTTAATTTTTTCATTTTATAGGTTCAATTATTTGTTTATCCTATAAATTTTCAATTTGAAGTTTCACAATCATTTTGTTGGATTTTATAACTCCGAATATCAGCTCTAATATTGAATTGAATAACATTTCCAAGAAAATTCTAACGATGTAACTACACTTTCCTGTTTCGTCAGTTTGTGTGTTCAAATCGATTATATTATATTATAATCGTTCAACGCTGGATTAAACCATATGGAGCAAAGGCATCCTAGATCGGTGCAAGGATATAGTTTCTCTACAATCAGGAGCTGTGGCTGACTCTTGCATTGACAGTGGCGATTGAGGTAAAAGCTACAAAAACATTTATCAGCGAAGCTCTTGTTGTGTGAATGTCCTAATTTTTTCTTTAATGGCTATTTCATAGAAAAAAAACGGTTACATCACTCTAAATCAAGTATGTCACTATTTCGGGGCGGGTAGGTGTAAGGTTACCTATAGCGAAAATGTGTACGAAATAGAAAGATCAGTACGGACTCAAAGCCCTAATATTTTAGAAAATCATGAGCTTCGCATATAGATTAATATCAAAAAATCATACAATTGAAACTCATAATGACTATAATGGTGATAAGTTTATGGGCAAAAATCTTCGCCCTAAATCTTTACAGTTTTTATACAAATTTCATGGCTTTTCCCATTCCCAATGCATTTCAAAATTTAGTATGTATATTAATATTCCATAAGAAAAAAAACCCAACGTGCGGGTGCATTGTTGTCACTACTACGACCAGACCAGCGTTTATTCCCAAAGTCATAGGCTTTTCCAAGGAACCTACGGTCACCGCTATTGTCGTATTGTCGTCTTGGGGTCATTAATCAACCTGACGCGTCCATCCCAAAATGCAAAACCAAAAACCAACAACAAGGGAACCCCTTTTTTCCCACCAACAGTATAAGTTAGTTCCATTCGAGTAGGCACACGCTGCTATTTCAATAAAATTTAACCATCGTCAACCAAATTCTTACTTGGCCATCTCTTCAAGTACAAGAAGTGTCTTGAAACAAAGAGAGTGAGTCTCTTGAATTTAACCCTCTTATATCGCAGTCTTAAGTTATAATTCTCTCATCTCACCTGTGTTACCTGCATTTGAACAGGTAAAGGGAAATTATTTTTTTCTTCAAAAATACTACAACAATATGGGTGAGTTTTCGAACATTGTCTTGAAGAAAACCTAAAGAAAACTCACCGGAGAGACTTAAGCCAGTGTTAGTTTTGCTCAATTCAAAGACGGAGGTGTGTTATTAGTGCGGTGTTATCAGAAATATGTGTTTCAATTTCACTGCCAAAATTAAATATAAACAAATATTCTGCAACATTGCAAATAAATCTGTAGACAAAGTGCAGTGACTCTGTGTAGTGCTGATGGTTGAAGTTTTACTATTTAACAATTAGATTGGAAACAATTCAATGTGCACAAGTGCTGCACTCTAGTGTGACTGAGATGAACTGTGTGTAACAAAATGGTGACGTCAGTGTTATAAGATGTTGCCATAAGTGTGACTAGATAAATTGTGTTTTTTTTTACACATTGCTCAAGCCAAATATGGTGTAGATACTTGTACGAGAGTAATATTATTTTTTGATGGTGCTACTAAAGCAAATTAAAGGTGTCTGAGTTGAAATAAAAAATAAAAAAAAAAACCCTTCAGGGGATGAAAAACATTGAACAAAATAAACTACCAAGGAAGACGATTCCTAACAATTGATTGTGTGTGCCAACGACAGGTGTATCAATTTAGCTTGTGCAAAAGAAGCACCTGTGACTTGTATCAAGGGGTTACTTCGAACGACCCTCTTTTTTAATTCAAAAATTCTCAATCATGCGCGAAATCGACAGGCAATAAATTTTGCGACGACTTTTTTTTTTTGGCATTGAAAACCTCCGTCTACACAAATTGGATTAATCAGACCGAAAGATGGATAACACACTATCACCGGTTGGTGATAACAAGTTCCCAAACTCAAATGTTGGGGCATTTTTCCAGACCTGTAAGGTAAGTGCGTTGTCAACTCTTTGATGTTTCCCGCTTCTTTACCCAAGTCGAGTCGGTGAATGGAAATGGTCAAATAATTTATTACATTGTACAAATTTGACAACAACTACCAACTAAGAACAATAATAAAAGCCAAGTTACAAGCAAATTGCTGCGTTTGCAAGATTTTCATGGCTCGTAGCTTGTATAGAGAGACAGACAAACGTATGTGACCGATGGTTTATTGCATTAGAACACGTACGGTGAGAGACCTCCGCCGGTGTACTGTTATTATTGGTGGAGGTGCTGCGATGATACCCTGCGAAGTAGGTAATTAACAATTCTGGTGACAGGTTTTCGCTTCGAATTTGTATTCAGGTGCTAATTTCTCTTTTCCAGAGAGAAGACCTAAATTGGTGGACGACTAGTAGGTAGGTAATGCACCAACATCACCAGGTATATTGTGTCGTTGGGTCTGTGGTTGAGATTAAGGATGTCGCCATGTCGGGGACTTAAGTTGGATTTCATTGTTTTATTTTTGCAAAAAAAGGTAGCCATTCAATTTGTTTAGTCGCATGGAAACATGTTCTATTGAAATGAGGTTCCTATGAGGAAAACCGCATAAAATATCAGAAACTTCGACCCAGGATTAGTGGTAGCCAATTTTAGTTGCGTTTTTATTTGAACACAAGAAGATTTTTGAAAAAAATCAAGTGGTGGCGGAAATTGCTTTTGCATATATAAAATTTCCTCAATTTTGACGTGTGTATATGGGTTTTAGGGCGCGTAGATCATTAAGCACATTTGAATGTCCTGTGAATGCCCTTATCTCACTCAACATTGACTCCAAATCAGTCTTACACAGTTGTAACACATTCCAATACTTCAAACTTGCTAGAAAAGACTCAGAAATACCTTTTAGAGAACCTTAAAACTTCTTCTGTACTCCTAAATCGGCAACGAAAAGCTGCGAAGCCATGAAGCGTGTTCCTGCGAGAAAATCTCACGTCTAGGACAGACCAAAGCATCTTTTCATGACTTCAACAAGAAAAAATTTGAAATCTAAGGCATGATATCACTAGCTTATATAGTAGGTTATCTTATAAGGTTACAAGTCACCTCATTTAATGATGTTAGATTGTGGAATAAAGGCAGTATAGCTATACCGGATAAAAGAGGTCAAAATTCTGCTATAACTATGAATATTTAAATAAAATCAACCTAGACCAGCCCCTAGAGTGCCGGTTATGTCTTAAAAACGAAACAGTGAATGACAGAATTAGAAGGAATATATTTTTCTGGAAACAACTAGTTCCCGAAGAAATAAAGAAAACCTTTGCTCGTAGCATTATCAGCTTTAAAGGAAAACACTATAGATAGGTGTGCTTTTCATCGGCTAGAGAAGTCAGAAGACTAATTTTTAAGAAAAATTGCACGTCCACTTTTTGAGGATATTTTTGATCCCACTATGAAATTTTTGTAACTTTGAGGAATAGGAATGGGGATTGGATATTGAACAGTGGAATGGACCTTCAATTTTATTCGAAGTTGGTTGGCCTGAGGCGGGGCAGTGAAATAAAGTTAAGAAAGCTCTTACGTCTACGCCAATTGTCTTTTTCCTATGCGAATACTTTGGGCAGATCGCGTAAAATAAAAACGATCGAACGACATCGTTTTCACTACAGCTGTCTCGATCATATCTGTGACAATAGACAGAGACTGCTAGTATCGAAACGACGTCGTTCGATCGTTTTCATTTTACGTGATCTGGGCCCTGTTGTTGTACACTAAACTTTTGACTTGGTTGTATGGTTGCGGTTCTAGATCCTTTACGAAATACATAACGAACAACTAAAGTCTTTGAGAAGGTTGCAGGATCGCGAAAATTCCATTTTAAAGCTTCAAATACAGCTCGAAATTTTGACTCTTGGGTGCCGACTTAAGTTAGAAGTCCGGATATTTGTCAGCATTGCATGGCAAAATCAAAGCATGTATTTCGTTAATGATTTCAGCGATAAGCCGATTTACATGTTAATGACAATTTTGCTAACTAAAGCTAAGTGAACAACACGCTTTACAACAAATTACACTCTACTTAACATATGAGATTTACGCTGGGTGTTTATGACAACTAGAATTGACTTGGGACCTTTCAAGACCTTTCAGGACTCTGGTAACTGTTTTCAGTGCTAACCACTTTTAGATAGCGGTTACTGAGACAACTTTAAGAACCAAATGCCGAGACTTTTATAATACCTAATACTCCCAGCGTAAAAAAACAAAAAATCCTTGCATACATTGAGGCTGATGCAGAGCAAGTTAAAGTTATACTCTTCTTTACTTTGCTTCGCTGAGATAGACATAAATTCTTACCGTCTTGGGACAGTCGGAAATTTGGCACTTCAAAGGTTGGTCTTATTCCTTAATTGAGTACAAAAATGTGAAAGAAAAGCCATTCATCAAAGTGGTAAACAAATATAGAGCCAGCGTAATTACAAGTTAAACAAACAAACCAATAAATTCCTACCGATGTTCTTGAGTTTTAAATTAAAAAATTATAGAAATGCACAACCATGTAAAACTTTTACATATTCCCGTCCCATTCTAACATAATTTGCTTGGCTAAAAAGAAAACCATGTAAAATGCGACATTTATTCAGGAGACTCTAGAGTCCAAGGTATAACTTGCGCCTATGAGAAACCAGGTCTTGACACCTCTTTACGTTTTGAGCACCCCAATCTTACTCTGAATATGTTGGCAAACATTAGTAAATAAGGTAAAATGTCCTCACTTAAAACATTGATTTTAAATCAAACCGCATGATCACAAAGATTCGCTTTCAAACCGCATTCGAAAAGTCTCTCTTAGATCCGTGAAAGTTATCCAAAACTTATTGTGGGAACTGACTACTTCACGCAGAAATCAATAATTAACACCGCGACTTGACCATTGTTGTCTAAAAACCACACATTTCTGTAAACTATTTGCATAAGTCGTAAGCGCATCACTGTTGGAGCCACTTATGCTAACCAAACTTTGTCACTATACCATAAGCAAACCTTTCATAAGGCCAGTGTCGCTCCAACCCATCCATGGCGTCATTGAATGTAAATTACGAGAGAAAAGCAGAAGAATCATGTGTGAGAAGATAGTACGCTCCAATAGGTCCAAGTTACACCTGAGTAACTTCCGCATGTAAACACAAATGCACCGGTCTGGGAACTTCCTACGGAAACTACTTAACTTGATACCATGATGACGCACATTCAAAGGGTTAACTAGAATGGGAAACTCGGCGTTTTTTTTTTTGCGTACACCATAGTCAGAGACGAGTGGTAATAAATTAACTCGTCCAAGACTAGACCACCAATCATCGCGTGGAAATTAATTCTAAGCCATGCACATACGGACGAGTAGAATTTATGTGTAAGTTGGGATAATGTAAGGCGCGAACACACTTCTATATGGATGTGTAATTAATTTACAGGAACACACACCGCACATACGAGTACTAATTGCCAATGTTAATGACCAGCGGTGACAGGTTTAGGCCTTAAATAGATTTGTAAGTCAATTTTATAGCTTCCAGCTCGTACACCTAACTGACGTAACAGATGTTAATGCGTTTGTAGTATTATTCATCTTCATCAGTTTTTTAAGAAATCGTGAGAACTGATTTTTATTAATTGATTAGAAGATCTCATTCCATTCATGCGAAGATAAAAATGAAACTGAAAACAAAAACGAAAACGAAGACGGAGACCCTTCCCATGCTTACAGGTGCGCTAACATAAGTAGGCATATCTTTTCAGTTTGGCAACAGATGGTTGGGTTGTCGTTGTGGTTTATACGATGAAGGGTGCTAATCAAATCGATGGGAACTGTTGTCGGATATATCGCGGAAGCTGCGACTTTAGATTTCATTCATAAATTGAGCGGCTGACTACCTTGAGTTTATTTTAGACTGATAATTCTAGATGATAGAATCAACGCTGTTTATCTGCTGATTGGTACTAAAATCAGCCCTTACCCTTGGCCTCTCATGCCTATATAAATCGCTTACAAAGATTTATCACGATATAGAGTCGTTTTAAAATTTATTGGGATGCGGTTGACTTTTGAATGATCCTTAGTGACCACAGTTTTTAATGGGACAATTAACTTTCAAGCCAGATGTTCACACATACCGCAAACGACGAGCATTTCCCAAAGGATATTCTCATTCCCATAGCTGGCGTACTAATCGAAATCCACAGAATGAGCTAAATGTCACGCAATCCAATTCATATACGTGGGCGCGTACATTCAAATTTACCAACCAACTACCACCATGCGTCGTCGTCCATCCGGTGCTCTGAATCTGGTTACAACACCTACGACAATCAATTCCATTGGAAATATAGTAAATATTACCAAAAGATATATTTGATTAATCGAAAAGCCGACAATTTCGGTGGTCATTTACCTTCCGGTGACCGTTTCGACAAACAGAAGCCGTTTCTGTAGGTGCATAGGTGACAGTGATAGGGAAATGGTGCGTGAGTGATACCGACCCACGGATTTTTTTTTTCCTGCAGACGCGCAAAACATGTAAGACACTCACGACAGAGATAGAACAACCCACAGGTACGAGTACATCTGTTGAGTGGTTGTTTCTGTTTGGGTATTTAATTTACCGATTTTTATTGTGTTTATGCAAATATTTGATTGTCTCCATGGATGTTTGGTATTTTTGATGTTTGATTCGTGTTAATGGTGAGATATTGAATTAGCACACGACTTGAGAGTTGAGAAATCAAATCAACATAAGACACGTGACATCTAAGCAAATATTTGCAAGTTAAATACCTGTAGATATCTGGGGTCAATCGATTTTGCTTTTGAAATTGGAAGCTACCATAGAAGATGCGTGTAAGATATCATCAGAGATGTAGGGTTAGAAATAGATTCAAACTGTTTCGGCAATAAACCAGTTTCAATGGTTTGGCTAATGTAGTTTAGTCTAGCTGGAAGTTCTATCATGTGACGTGTTACGTTGATATAAAGACAGGAGGTATTGTCAGATCAACAACGTTTTGTAAAATTCTATAAACGTTTATTTTTTTTATTAGTGGATTTAGTTGGATCACTTGTAAGCTAGTTTACTGCAAAAAACATTTTTATTTTTATTTCTTTTTGGAAAATTTTGTTCTGAACGAGAGCAAAGGAGCGAGGCACCTCCCACAAAAAAAAAACATTCAACATCTTTTATCTCGAAAATCACCGAGTCGATTGAGCTCAAATTTACATATACTTAGGTAAGGACCCAGGAGTGTTCCTGTGAATATTGATTAAAATTGAATAAATACAAAAAACTTTCAAAAACCTATACCTCGAAAACCACCAAATCGATGGAGCTGAAGTTTACACATAATCAGTCACCAATGTTTCTTAGGAATTTTTCTATCTTTTCAACTCTGGCTTAGTTATCACCACGGGTTTTTTCAGCAATGTCGGAAAGCAATTGATTGTGGATGCAGGGCCTCAGTAATTAGACTACTAGACTGCTGAGCAAGGGGTCTCAGATAATCGATCCCCGGGAAATCCAAAATTACATCTTAAGGTTTTTTCCACCACGCGAACAATGGCAAACTTGTGACAAACATCCGAGAGTATAACTGTCCGGGAAAAGCTTCTAAATTCAGCCGTTCAGAATGGGACTAGAGTGGCTAACTATTTATTTTATTAATGGTTAACACATTTTCGTCTGAAAAGAAATTATTTTCATCTTCTAATTTGTTCATATTCATCTGCTAGTTTTTGTCAGCTTTTTTTTTAAATATTCGTCTGAAAAACTTGAAATTTCGTGTGAAAATCTGAATATATCGTCAGCATTAATTTTGTCTGAAAAAAAAAGAAACAAATATAATCTTGACAGAAAAAATGTTTAAATTGGCGGTTTTATTTTTTTTAAAATTTCGTCAAAGACAATTACAACTAAGGTATTCGATATTCGCCACATTTAAATACCCCGCGATACCCCTTCCAATAAACTATATTATATTTTAAAGAGTTAAAGACCGCAACGCCGATTCTCAAAATTCATCTATGAATATTCCCTTCTACTCAAACTTATGATAATGTTTTCTGTTGGAGCAAACTCACCTCCAATTCAAATATTCATCGCACCAATTAAACTATTCACCACAAATTCAAACCTCCGATTACCGATTTTCAATAAAGCTCAAAAAATGTACAGCAATAAAAAATGTATCGTTAGTTTTAAGCTACGTTACGTATGTTATAAAAACCCCCAAAAATAAAAAGCTTACCTAGTCGTTGAAAACCCACATTGGTGGTCAAAACCGATCTTTTTCTTTAATTGTCGCTTTCGCTCATTGTCGCTGTATTATTCGCTAACTACTTTCTGCAGAAACATATTCCGCGAAGTAACATAGATTCACAACCAGAATCTTACTATTACGAATCGTCAAAATAAAGATTCTCGGTTGACGATTGGAAAGCGCTTCAATCGTACATTTTCAATATATAGAGTCGAAGATCACATCCCTAATATAATACTAATACTAATATTCCCTTCTACTCAACTATGTAAAATTCTCTTTAATGTTTCGGGAAATCATATTTTTCCAAAATTACAAATGTTACTCTATTACGTTTTAAAAATTATTTCAGACGTTTCCAATATCTGATTTTCTGATGATTTCTATTAAATTTTCAAACGATTTCTATTAAATTTCAGACGTTTTTTCGATTTTTGCCGACGTTTTCAATTTTTTTGTCTGAAAAATACTATTTATTTGTAGACGAAGAAATTGTAGCCAAGGGCTAACACCTAAAAATTGCCCGAAAATTAAAACTTTTCGAGTTTTTGAGGCATCCACAAACTTGTATGTCCGCAAAAATCATACGAACTATTGTACCGATTTATAAATTTAATTTTTTTAAATGTATAAAATAAATATGTGCAGGTTATGGGCTACTTTTATTTTAAAAATACAGCACAAATTTTCAGGCGAGGGACCGCAAATGTCTATATATAAAAATGTATTCATTCTTATGCTCACTTTCATTAAAAAATGTTAACAAATTTATTTGACAGTTTTCCACTGGAGTTTTCAAAGAATCTTCTGTAAGCTCAGCTTCTATTCACATATCTGTGCTTTGTTCCGTTGTGTGCTTTTAGAAGGGCGTCGCAAAAATAATATAACCTGTATAGGGAGTCGCAGTATGGAAAAGATTGGGAACCCCTGGTCTTGGCAATAAAATTTCTAAAAAAAAAAAAAAAATGTTGTGTAAGAACCATAGACCATTACAATAAAAACAGTTTTTCTATTTAACTATTTTGCACTACGAAGTGTGCACGGGCTACGCTAGTTTTGACATAAAAAATATCGCCAATATCTTGTGGTGTTGCGCACCGTTTTGCCTTTGTGCAGTTCTAGAAGTGTGAGCAAAGCGGTTTGTTGTTGTTTTGCCAACGTGGCTTGCTATTAATTTCGTTTCCGTAAGTCGCCGAGAGAAGTACTTCGACAAGTAAATGTGAAAAAATCGACATTATAAGTAAAATAATTTTTTGTTGTGGTTTTTTGTTTATACTTCATCATGACTTCGTATTATTGGGGCAACCGCTTAATTGGGACAAAACAGTCCAGCCCGATGTGTCCCAATTAAGCGGAATCCACTGTAAATGCTTGCGATCAATGAAACACAGAAAATGTAGGTAGAGATCTTCGCAGCAATGTCGAAATCGGAGAAACTTGTCAAACTGACAGTACAATTACGAAAGACGAGTTATAATGGAAACCATACGCATAGGAAAAATAGTTTTGGTAAACTATAAGGTGTTCTAATAGAGTTTTCTTATGAAATATTCATTTTCATTGTGACAGACGATCTTTATTCGCTGGTTTTTGGCTGTCAGCTGTCAAAAATGAAATATCCCATCGGGTATGCACTAATCACCCCTATCGTGGAATCCGCCGGGGGGAATCATTCACGGAAAAAAATAGTTTGGTATCGTCAAATCCGCAAAGTGAACAGTTCCCCGTGTGGGTAATGTGAATGAGTTTCACTGTATCGTTGAAAACGTTCAAATCGAATTTTTCCCGAACAAAATGACATTTCTTGCCCGCATCAAATTCATTGCGGATTTCATAGGTTTTCTTGCTTGCTGCATGTCGTGAGCATTTTAATATAAAAAAATTTACATACAAAACAGCTGCTTCATTAAGCCCAACATTTGTAATAAATCTATTGCACAGATTGAACTTTGTTAAAATCAAAAAATAAACATTCTAAAAACACATTTCGTCTGGAAGTTCCGTGAAACCACTCATTGCTCATTTCAGCCTGTCTCGTATTCTTCTCTGAGAACATCGCTCATTTCGTTATTCCTCTTATTTTTACAAGAATAGAGTTATCGTATACCATTATTACCTAATAAACACTGGTTTTTATTTAAATCACTTTTGAAACAAACTTTTCATAACCTCCGACGAATGCAGCTACACGGATTTGTGTTGACAAATGAAAGACAGCCGTTTGACAGTGAAACTACCTTTCCCAAAAACGTTTCGATAAGGAAACTTTTCCGGCGGATTCCACCGTAGCAGTAGAAGGTGAAAGGGAATCGAATAGGTGAAGTGAAACTCAATTCCGACGGATTCCACGATAGGGATGAATATTCCGAAAAATTATCGATAGATTTTTGTTAGTTTGAAGTTGGTTATTGAATGGCTCTGTTTACTCTTATCTTCTCAGTTCTTAGCGAGTACTAAGTAGCTCTCTATAAAAACCCCGATAAGTATTTTTTTTTTTTAAAACCTTCTAATAGTGGTATGGTTCTTGTCGCCATTGCTAACATTTTCTATAGATTTAATAGCCTAACTATGCTTGTGCAATAATACAACCACAACTATTCTCCAATCCATTAGCACTTTGCTATGTAAAACAACCATGATATTCCCTTTTGCCTAACCAATAAGACCTAAATTGATAGACCATCGCTTTAAACTTCTTATGCTGTCAAGTTGAGTTCCACAAGAATTTATGGCGTTGCCAACAGGCCCTTTTCTAATGCCCCTAAAAAATTGATCGTCTTTTTTTTTGTCTCAAATAAGCCCCCATACCGCAACTAATTGAAATTAAATTCTGCGGTCAATGTGTATCAAATTTCTCAGCATCACCTCAGCTTAGGGTTTCAAAATCCAGAGATGAAAAAAAAGCCTCGTCTCCTTTGTCCCATACCATATGATAAATAACCTAAAATAGGTGAAAGGTTATACCCAATCTATCGCTGTCACACATTTGACAATCTGATATCACCGCGTGTGCGCGTGGTTTGAATTACATCCACTCGACAGTCGGCACATGGTCACTGAAAGATGATATTATTTGGTAGTTTTTATCATCCAACATATATACATGTTGTTAATGACTCACTAGCACTTCCTAAGAAGAAAAGCGAAAACCACCGCCGACATTCCTTTTAAGCTAATCGTTCTCGGAAAAGCCATATATCAGTTGGGGGTAATTCTTTGCTAAAGACCTTCTTAACTTTTTAAGCGTGAAATTACAGAAACTTACTACACATGAACCACTTTTACGAGGTGTGGCGTATGGAGCAAAGCTACACAATTTTGCCAACTTGTTACCACATTTTATTGCCACTAGATGTGATGGAAGCAAAATGCTCTACTATGGTCAATTGGTCAGGCGCATACACTCTCTCGTGTTCTATGTATAAATAAGTGGACTAGTTCTACTCATGATCAGAATGGGAAATGATATACGAAAAGTGGCAATAGCTACGAAGAGAGAAAAAAAAACTAGCTTCATCTGATGAGGTTGCTTCTAAAGAAATTCTGTGATTATCCTGTTTTATATTTCGAAGAAAATCACAAAAGATGTGACTGGCAATTACCGTTCTTTCGCATTGAAGATAATCCAAATTTTGAGGCGAAATTCCCCGTTAAAAGTGCCAAGTAAATGAGCCAATTAAGATAACAATTACAATCGGTTTTCATCAAAATATGCTCGAGTACAGAGGAAATGTAAAAGCAACCAGTTCGTTGCTCAACTCTTTTTATTTTGTTATTTGCGCAGTTGTACAATGTACACACATTTTCTAACGCTGCATGCAATGTGCCGCGAAACATGGCAACAGTGTAAATTTTATCTAATTTCATGCGCCAATCTCCCTTTTAACACCCAAATCTGAAAGAAACGCTTTTTTTTTTGTTTTCCATCTATCCAGCGCAGCAGCAAACATATCTAGTGCTTACCTCTATGTATACCGCAAGCCGTACAGACAAAACCAACTGCTGAGCCCTATGCACAAGCACATGGTATCTAACCAACGAAGAAACGAAACTTTCAAATCTATTTAAAACCTAAATCTGGTATAACAAAGCAAGAACGAAGAAACAACATCAGCAGTCCAACAGCAGAAAATTCAAAACCCAACGCCAACAACTATATCCACGAGTGCCAGGCACTTCGAGTCTCTGGCAAAAATCGTAGAGCTTGACCCGAACACAACTCGCTTCATGTACTTGTAGTACATAAGAAATCTCACTCACCACATATATGCGAAGTATAAATAGAAAGGAAATATATACGTCTGGGGAGTGTGTAGGGGTATAGCGCTGTTAAAAAAGACCAACAAGAGGAAAGAAACTACTTTGCCAACTAAAGGTACATTTCCCCAACTCCAATCCATGGCAAGACCCCATCTTGGATTTTGGCCAACAACACACAAAATTCATTGCAAGTTCCAGTAGTACAGTCTGTAATAATATAGAGATACCTATGCCTTGGATACAATCTTGGGGGGTTCATTGTGTTTGCTGCAGATACAAAGCATCAGAAACTGGTTTTCCGTCTTTCATTTAACTCAACTCTCAGAGCTAAGGCGTTGTCTGTCCGTGTCCGATACCAGCAACTCTCAAAAGCCACCTATTTTTCTTGCTTCTCATTTAACACTCACACTATTGTGCTGTGGATACTTTATTTGGATTTCTCTTTAATCGTTTTGTTGTTTTGTCGTTATAGGTTCTATGGCACTTGGACGCATTCAGAAGATCGTTCCGGCAGTTGAACCAACATGTATGCAGCGGGCAAGATTGTATATTTTGCGCTTTGAAGGTAAGTGGAACTTGTTTGATCTGTGTTTGTGTGGAATCCATTGCTGTTGAAAAGTATGCAATGGAATATTTTTGTAATGATCACTCACAAGAAGTTAGAGACTGCTTTGAGGGGCAATCGGTAATATTTGAAATGCACCTATAGTTGATCGTGTTAAAAATCTTTTTGCCTGTGGAGAATACAACTATTGTGAATGCTTCGATAGAAAAGTAACTACATATTCAAATGAGGATTAGGTTCGCCTAAATTACCACTATCTGCATTTTGAGGTTAAGATACAGCGCTATAGCATGGTGTGACTTTAACACCGCGTGTTTGTTTGAGGGACATCTTTTCCCCGAATTTAGCAATCACAACAATACCGAGATATTTTAAGGTTCTGCGATGGTTACTGATCAAATCCAAGTTTATGCCTAACATGAAAGTACTGAGTGGTTATTACATTCGTCGATTTTATGTCCGATGGCCAAATGGGCAGACCTCCAAACTCCAAATACTTGCGGTAACTTTTGTAATTGTAACACATTTTTATTTAGGCGCAATGGTTCAGTGGTTCAAGCTCAGCTACCTATGTGGACCTGTTGTATCAATTATTTTATTCTACATGACTGTAACACAGAGTTACAAGTCCAGTGATAGGGTCAAATCACCACATTTAAGCTCGCTAAATCCGCTACCTAAACTTAAGCTACGATTACACGGCCATTTTTTTGAGTCATTTAAATGGCGCTGTGACGTCAGGAAAAAACGGGAAAAAATGTCGCAGTAGAGCGACATTTAAGCTACGATTCGTCATTGGAAAAATGGCGATCACACGAAATGACTATCATCGTCATTTGTGTCCCAAAATGAAATTTGTTTGTTTGTCAAAAAGTTTAGTCATTTGTCCTAGGCGTCATTGAAGAGCGATCACACGGCCATTTTTTGTCGCCATTTAAATGGCACTAAATGCCATTTGGTCCTACATTTTCCTAGTCATTTAAATGATGCTGAAAATGTTATCCCACAAATGGCGATCACACAGAAATACATTTAAATGACTGTGACTTTGTGACGCGATTTTTATGTCAGAGCGCCATTTAAATGACTCGAAAAAATGGGCGCGTAATCGTAGCTTTACCGATAATGTGTAGGCAAATATTCTATTCGGCTTTTGTACGACTAGTTTCATGTTATAGGGTTTTGATTAGTCAGTGGAGTTTCCTGTTTCCCAATTATGACGGCTTTGTTCTAAGTGAATGGTCTCAGGTTTTATTTGAACTTTCATCAATAGGCGTATTTTTTTGAGAATCTATAGCTAGCTCACTTTTACTTTTAAGCCCAGTATCCTGCTCGCGCTTAATTTTATCTTCCATACAAAAATGTCTACAGAGATAAAATTTAGCGAGGCAGTTTAGCAAAGCAGTATCCTGTTCCGCACGCTAAATTCTTACTTTCATATAGATGGGACACACTTAATGTCAGTCCGATATAACAATATTGTGTGTTATACGTACTACGTACAATTTTGTTATACTCGGCCAAGAAAATGTCTCCACTGATTAAGCTCGCGAATGAATTGCCTGGTACATTAAATCGGCGATAAATTTTGACATTTTCGAAACAAAACAATTTTTTAATTGAATATTTCTTTGAATACTTGATAATCGATATAAGTGAGTACGAAAAAAGTGAAAAAATAACAAAAATCAAAATACATTTGGCAATAAAATTAGGGTGTGTGTCCTATCTATATCCTGTACAACGAATTTAGCATTTATCTGTGCTGTGGAGAGAAAAGCGCTCGCTAAAATTAAGCGCAAGCAGGATACTAGCATTGAGTTTATATACATATATATATATATATGTATATAAACTCAATGATGATACTAGGCTTTACATGCAAAACTTTTATACTCATTTTTGGTTTTGTTATACTCACTTTTGGTTTTGTTATACTCACTTCCCAAAAAAATACGCCAAATATTGGAATTCAATCTATTTGATTCATTAAGTCAGGAAAATGTGGTCACACTCACCATATTGTATTCAATCTATTCTCCACTTTTCTCTGCGACCGACATTAGGTTAGGTTCAAGGGTTGGAAGAGCAGGGCTAACTTTACTCTACTGCACTTAGGTCCTTGTGCACCTATTGTAATGCCCTCTTATAGAGGTTAACCAATGGTGTTAGAGATGGCTAGCTTTATGTCCCTCCTTCTTGTGTTACCCGACGCGTCCCTGTAACATTATATTTTGACATAATTGTATTCCGCGATACTAATAATCATTTTTAATGTCCAGGCTAACTTTTACGAAGTTACAATGGTGAACATTTCCATACAAAATTATCAATTGTGACCGTCAAAATATTTAAGTTGAAGACTTAAAATGATTACTGGTAAGGCCCAAAGACTTTAGTAGGTAACTATACAATTTTTTTAAATAGCAATTTTGGTCACTTTCGTTTCACTTTTCTTACTTTTTAAACGAAAAGTATCTAATTGAATGATTGATGTCCACAATGCGGTTGAAGTATCAAGTATGTTGTTGGTAGTTTGGTTGACAACCCAGTTGAATGTTTGTGGGGCTATTGATGAATGTACAAGTTGGCCTGCGATATCTGGGGGCAAAAAAAAGAACCCTATCAGACATACAGGAATCTGTCATCGGTAAGCGGTATAGGTACGTGTATTTTTGTATAGGTAATTTATTTATTTTATAAATGAAAAACTATTTTACTTAATATAAACGCCTTGTCGGTCTAATATTCATGTATTGTTTATGAAAAATAAAATAACCCAGGGTTCATAAAATATGTTTCAATCGTTTAAAAGTGGAATGAAAAACTTGGGTTGGTTTCGTGTAAACCATTTTGTTTTTTTAATCAGACACTTTTTTTTTTAACTGTTTAAAGTTCTTTAAATTGTTGTCAATCTTAAATTTATTGTGCAGCATTATCCCAAATACCAATGCCCGACCCATCTAACCGAGATTTATCTCAGACTTTGTCGATAACCATCTGCGATATTGCAGAATATTTTAGCAGCATAACATGATTCATTCGTGAAAGGGAAAGAGCTTGTTAAGGCTGGTTGGGTCTATGCTATAGATGTGTTACACGATTCAGCAAACAGTTATGTAACTGCTATTGTCATTAATGCATCCCCGATAGGGCTGCCAGATGAAATTGTATTAAAATCGGGACACCAAGGTTCAAAAATCGGGACAAATCGGGACATTAAAAAAAGCATAGATTTTTATACACGTCTTATGGAAAGCTAAAGGTTTTTTTAACGCTACCTATACATAAACATACGTTAAAAATAACAAATTAATAATAATAATTCAGGGACTTTCAATATTCAGTCTAACCGATAGGTACGGGTACATAACCATATTGCATAATATATTTATCGTTTGAACTTATTTTATAAATAATTATTTCACCAATGAGATCTTCCTTAAAAAACCTATGCAAACATCTTTACAACTATATTTGCAATTCATTTTAATAAAAGTAACCTTCTTAGCCACGGGTACATTTTCTATATGTTTTTGTAGCAAACCAATCTTTTGAGGGTGACTGGTTAATCAGAAGAAGTCATATCTGATAAATACAATATAACAATAACAATTATTAAGGACATCTTCTCATATATAAAACAAACAACGTATGGCGCCACCGATTCACCAGTTCTTAAAATGCCATCTTATATTGAATGCTATGCTTGGTCATTTCGCATTTTTTTTAGTTTCTTCTAAAATTCTACTCAGTTGTAATGCCAAAAACCACGTCGTCACCACCCGCTTACCACTCGAAAATTAAACTCGTTCGAAGGCACCAAACTGGCATAACGCCACCTGAAAAATGCCACGTCGCGTCGGTCGCCGCTCCTCCGCTTTGATGCGCGTATATTTCATTCGATCAAACTCGGTTAGTATAAGAAGAAATATAGAAAACCAATTTCACCAATTTTGGAAATTTTGTTTGGGCCCAATGGGGGTTTAGTTTGTATGGAGAACATTTTCTTTTATCCTATCGAGCACTTAGCAAAGCGCATTAGGTACTTCTGCGACGAAAGCGAAGCTTCGAATAAAAATGCTACAGGTAATGTTCATTTGGTCAACATACTTTAAAGCAATACTCCTTATTATAATCGAAAATACCAGCCGCCACATACAATAATACTGCCGCCACAGTTGGTTTGAATTTAAAAGTACATACATATTTATATATGGGTTCTGTCGACTTGCACTTGACAGCTTATTGTTTCATATTTCTATATGGATGAATGCATTCACAGCAACAATTACAATTTCCTATAGTCGTTAAGGTTTGTAACAGATGTTAATATTGATTTATTTGTTATTTTCGATCGTTTTCAAACGACGTAGAATAAAAGTAATAAAATCGGGACAAAATCGGGACATTTTGTAAATCGGGACAGGGTTCAAATATCGGGATTGTCCCGCCAAAATCGGGACGTCTGGCAGGCCTAATCCCCGATAACTTCAAAACCCCACGAAATCAAACTGACATCTTACAAAGTCTTGCAAGTCTTGGATATGGTTGTACCATCTTGTCTATATGAGTTGCATTGGGTTACAGCACAATAAGACGATCCATGCAACACGTTTTCTTTATTTTCCGTTATTGTTAACTAGTTAGGCATTTTTTTTATGTTTTTATTTAACAAATGTATTTATTTTTCAGAATATTTAATTATTTAATGTCGATTAGTTTCTTTTGCGTATATTTTTTCACTGATCTGTCAAATTTGTATGTCTAGTAGGCATTGACTTATTATATATGGACTGCTAGTGAAATGTCAGTTCATACAAATTTTTCCCAGAAAATGACGCCAACATAAACTAGCGCTCTTGGTTCAGAGCGAAAAATAAGTGAAACAAAATGACGAACCATCTTGGATTTCTCCATAGAATGTTAGAGACACCTATTGGGCGTTAGTGAAATTGGCAATGAAAGAGGTTGAAATTCAAATTGTTGCGTCATTGTTAACAATAGATGTCAGTTCAAAAAGGGTGTAAATTTCCAAATTATTCCGCTCCGAACCAAGAGGGCTAGTGGTTATGTTGGAACCAACGCGTAGACGTCTGCTAGCAGTCCATATATAATATGTCAATGATAGTAGGGTTCAAAATGTCGCCGCTAGGGCACACCCTCCATTTCTCAATTAAGATTTAAGATGGCAAAGTATAGAAAATTTATTTGTTAAATAGGTATTAAATAATGAAATTCGTATCAATACTAGAAACACATTTTCTGCTTCTATCCAATGATTTCATGAGGGGGATTAGTTGAAATTTTATCTAAACATGTCCATGGGACCTCAAAAAACCCTCCTATCATTCATTCATTCATTCATTTTCAATGGTCCGCTTGTCCATTAAGTGGGTCGCGGGTGTAGGTTGCTCAAGTGGACCCTCCACAGCTCTCGATCCTCCGCCATCGACTCTAAATCATCAAGGGCAATCCCCATACGGGTAGAGGAGAGATTATGAATTTGATCTAACCATCTCATCCTGGGTCTACCTAGGGGACGCCTGCCCGATGGTACGGATTCCATAGCACGTCGTGGAATCCTTGTCGGGGACATGCGTTTAACATGCCCAAACCACCGAAGCATGGATCGCTCCGTCCGGAGAAGTAGCTGCTCGACATTGAGTTCCTCACGTATTCTAGTATTTCTGATGCGATCTCTACGGGTCACACCAGCAATACTACGGAGAAATCTCATTTCGGCAGCTTGTATTCGCGACCTTATTCTTTCGGTCATTACCCAAACCTCATGACCATAGGTAAGAGTTGGAACAAACACCGAATTAAAGACTGACAGCTTAGCTTTGACACCAAGTTCAGTCCTCCTGATAACAGAATGACCAAGCTGTCTCAAAATCGATCCAGCCTGACCAATCCTACAGGAAAACTCGGCATTGCTCCTTCCATCACTCGTGAATAAGACCCCGAGATACTTAAATTTCTCCACCTGTTTCAATGGGACTCCACTAACATGCAGAGTGCATTGAACAGGCGTTCTAGAGACGACCATCACTTCAGATTTGTTCACATTTACCTTCATCTCAGCTTCAACACAAACGGCTACAAACCGATCGAGTGCGCGCTGAAGTTCAGTCTGAGAGGACCCAAGGATGACCAAGTCATCAGCGAAGAGCAAATGACTTATCCTCAGATCTCCCAATTCGAAACGTTCTTCGCCAAGACTGCGCTGTAACATCCAGTCCATATAAGTAATGAAAAGGAGAGGAGACAAGACGCACCCCTGGCGAAGTCCAACGCCCACGGTGAAAGGTATTGATTTAACGCCGTTTACCCGAACACAGCTTTTACAGTTTGTGTAAAGAGATTGAATGGCTCTCAAGAGAGAACCATCAATTCCATACTCCCGTAATACACTCCAGAGTTTCCCTCGAGGGACTCGGTCATATGCTTTCTCCAAATCTACGAAGCAAGCGTAAACAGGTGTAGCATACTCCCAAGCCTTCTCAAGTACCATTCTGAGAGTGAATAACTGGTCGGTTGTGCTTCTGCCGGGACGAAAGCCGCACTGCTCATCTCCTAATCGTGCCTCGACCACAGCTCTGCAACGCGTTTCCAGCACCTTGGCAAAGACTTTTCCGGGGAGACTTAAAAGTGATATACCCCTGTAATTGGAGCAATCCCTTTTATCCCCTTTCTTGAAAAGGGGCACAATCACCCCAATCTGCCAATCGCTGGGAGTTTCGCCGCATTCCCAGGCCACTTTAATGACACGAGAGAGCCATTTGACTCCCTCTTCACCTAAGGCCTTTAGCATTTCTGGCCGGATTTCATCCACTCCGGCAGATTTGCCAGCTTTTAGCGATTTGATCGCAAAAATGACTTCCTCTACCGTGGGACTATTTTCCGCCCTGCTTAAGGCGATGGATGTGTCATCCTCAATGCCCTGAATTGGATTGAGCAATTCGGAAAAGTGCTCGCTCCATCTGCGCAAGATGTCCTCCTCATTAGAAAGAAGTGTACCATCTTTGGATTTGACTCCTTCGATAATGTTCCACTTCCTTCCTCTAAGACGGCGGATGGTCTGCCAGAACACCTTGCTTGCAGATCTGTGATCACGGTCCAATTTTTCGCCGAACTCCTTCCAAGACTGTTCTTTGGCTGCTTTAACAGCCAATTTGCAAGTTCTTCGCGCCTCAATGTACCGGTTTCGAGAAGGAGAGTCCCCCAAGTGAATCCACACCTTGAAAGCCTTCTTCTTCTCTCTGATAGCTTCTTGAACTCCGGGGGTTTTAAACCACGCAGTTCTTTTCTCACCACCAGCCGCCACACCGAGCCGCTTCACTTTGCAAACATGTCCTGCAGAGGCAATAACTGCTGTTGAAAACAACTGCCATTCTTCCTCTACATTCAATGGAACATTTGGAATTTGTTCAAACCTTGCAGATACCTGCCGTGCAAATTCCTCCCGTATCTCATCGTTCTGCAGCCCCTCCCACCGTATGCGCGTAACCATCCTTGGTTTACGCTTTGGCAGGATAGGTATTTGATCATTGAGATACAATTTGCACAGCACCAGGTGGTGATCAGTTGACAGTTCAGCCCCTCTCAAAACACGAACATCACAAACCATCCTTTTAATACACGACGGTACCACAAAGAAATCTATCAGCGATTTCTGCTGCAGACTTCGACGGTACCATGTGTATTTATGGATATCTTTGTGTGGAAAGAAAGTGTTCATAATGGACATTCCATTTGAACAACAAAAGTCCAACAACTTCTCTCCGTTCGCGTTCTGATCGGGGTCACCGTGTTTTCCAATCGCGCTGCCCCATGTCGAGAAATCCGCACCCACGTGAGCATTGAAATCACCCATCAGGATATAAGAATCCATATCTGCAACCTTTTCAAGGGCTGCATCAACTTCATCTAAGAAAGCTGCGTACCCTGACTCCAGATTCGGTGCATACACCTGCACTAGAGCCAGAGTTGATCTTTCAAGCTTAAGCTTTAAGATCGCAACTCTCCCTCCTAACGGAATCCACTCCAATACTCTGCCTGACAGCCTGGGACTTGTGAGTATCCCCACTCCCGCCTGAGCAGACATTGAAGGTGCTACTCCCGACATGAAGAGTTTCCACCCATCCGCAAGGTCCACAGTTCCAGAACCCCTTTGCTTTGTTGAGGAAACACCAACTATATCTAGTCGATATTTAACAGCCTCCCCAACAAGCTCCAGGTCTTTTCCCGTGAGCGAAGAGATGTTCCACGTGCCTATCCTAAGTCGATGCCGTTGTCGAGTTGTCGAAAGTCCACTTATGCCCCTATTGGTGCATAGCGCATCCACCCTCTGACCCCCATAATGGTTTGCGAGACCATTGATAGGAAGCTCGTAGCCGTTTCGGGTTAAACCCGGCCGACTGCCGAGCGTGACAAGCCGACCACCAGACGCTCGCAAACTGCCACCCTCCAGGCCTGGCTCCAAAGGGCGCCCTATTATGACAGGCTTGGCAATATCCGAGGCTCTTCTAGTTCTTCTTGTCATCGTTGGGTGTGTGCTTCGTCAGCCATGTCTAGGTAAACCTAGACATGTTGCCCGCCCCCCACCACGGGGAGGTCAGCTACATGAGGGGGCACCCTCCTATCATCCCAAGCAAATCTTCCAACTAATGAAGTCCCATTTGCAAAACCGACTAAACGACAAGAGCCACGGATCACAAGACAGCATAAACTTCTCGTCAATATTCTCGTTTCATTTTCATGACCAACAGAAACAGACCCGCGCATCTGTATCGAATGTACATTGACCCATAATACTAACAGCATCATATTACAGTTTCTATAAATACAAACACAAAGAAGAATAGGAAAAACCTAGGAAAAGTGACGACTGTACTTTTTTTTCTCGCTCTCGAGAAGTTTTTCCAAAAGGTTCCATCGTTGTCCGCTCCCCCTAATGGTGCAACATAAGCGCACACCGCAATGACGGGCACCGATTTTTCTGTGGTGCGCATATTGTTGCAGTTACCTGTGCGTGTGTGTGTGTCTCTGTTTGTCCATAATGTCATTCCCCCTTTTTGTTTAAATTAAAAATATTAAAAGAATAATACGAATGAGAACGATTAATTGATATACGTGGCATTCTCCCACGCACTCTACCACCAGTAGAAGCAACGAGAAGCAACGAACCGCGAAGGAAATTCATCTCCTTAGGTTTACCCTGTCTGCGGATTACACGGATTTCGATGCACTATCCTCGGGTTGAGTTGGAATAAGGGCTAAATCGAAAGTACCTGCGATCATGAGTCTATTGTTGGTTTTGATTTGTTTGTCAGTCGATCGATTTTAGGGGGCGACTGTTTGGCTTTTGGATTTTCAACATTCCATGACCCTTTGTCAGATGTATTAATAGCCGCTTGAAATATGTGAGAATGAATGGAATGACTAAGCCTGCGAAAAGTCTAGTATTTACGACATGTCCTTCCTTCCTTCCGCCTCTGGTGCTATCTTTATGACTTGCAAGAAATGCGTCTACTTCCTGCACCGCATGGCGAATAATAGGTAGCTTCCTGGAATTACCTTAGTAGTCCGAAACCGTAAAGTATTCAATTAGTGCCGGTCATATGCATATTTTAGTGAGATATCCATCGCAAGGTCAGCAGGCAGCCGAACACTATTAACTATTAACCCTCTTTGCGCACCTATACAATGCTGCCAAGTGAATCTACAAACGTCACCTTTTGCTGGGTGAATAAATAATTGAGTCGATGATAAATTTCGTAATGGAAAACGTGAGTGCGAATAGCACTTGCGCATTGGTAAACCTACTCGATCTTATGAAGTGACTACCGCAACCATCGCATCTCAAGGGGATTCACTTTTTTTTCCTCATAAATGAAAACTCGCCATGAAGATGCAATAATGTGAGAGGTATTTGAAGATGTGCGCTTTGCGCAGTGTTTTTCCAAATGTCAGAGTTCTCGTTTAGTTCCTTTTGTAAATGTTACATTACAATCGAGCAATAGGCGCACAAAAGATTCGAGTAATAAAATTCGGTGTGTAGGGGATTCGTTTTGTATGGTCCATCGAGGAGGAATGTGGGAATTTTTCCAATTTTTAAGGATACAAACAGATTCGAGTGGATATTATTTAGGTGTGAGAGATTTTTCATTTCGCAGCACATGTCGAGGATAATTTGTGAATTGCACCTTGTTCATACGCACTGGAGTTCTCACGTTCAACATGTGTGCGCTGAAGCGGGATTTCTATTTGTTTTTACCAATTGCATTCGTTAATTGAGGTGTCTTTGGGAAAACACACGTTCGGATAGGAAGTAAATCCAATTTACTTAAATATCTAAGCAGTGATTTCCTTGAACTTGTACGTGGAAAATGTGTTTTTTTGAAGGGTGGTTAGGGAAAGTTTGAGGGTTTTTATTTTTCAACTGATAGGTACGAGGAAATGTGGTTCACATGTGTTAAGTGTGGTGCTTGCCAAAAGTAGGTGTGTGGGCATAGGCCATAAATCAAAAAAAGGAAATAAACAGATGCGAACTCTGTCTACTTACATAGTCCATTCTAATTATTAGAGAAGAAAGGATTTCCTATATCTCATTCTCATCTCATGACTGATCATCGTTATTTATTTTTAAACCCTTTTTGTAAATTCCGTGGGCGCAGTAGCGCAGTGGTTAGTGTGTTGGACTGCTGTGCGAGGGATCCCAGGATCGATCCCCGGAAAAACACAAATTGCATCTTAAGGTTTTTTCTACTGCGCCACCTCTCGCGAACGTCTGACAAACATCCGAGAGTATGACTGTCCTGAAAAAGCTTTTCAATTCAGCCGTTCGGACTCGGCATAAAATTGTAGGTCCCTTCCATTCGTCCCAAAAATAGAAACTCACACAAAACGAATGGTTGCGAGAAGCTAGGCCTAGGGTGTCTACACGCCTGTTGCGCCACCTATTTATTTATTTATTTTTTATTTATTTTTGTAAATTCCAACAAAATATTGTATATGGCCTACATGTAAGGCGTATACCTACATCAGCCGAATATAGAAGTTATAAATCTGCTTATCGCTCAATTGGGGTTTGTCAGTGCTTAACTTGAAATTGGCAATATTGCCAAAATAGAATCATTTGTTTTAAAAAGGCTGACATTGTTAAATTGAAGAAATTAAACGAATCGTAGCGGGATTGCTATTTTTAAAAACTATTAAAAATTTCCAGTTCGCACATAGACTCTTTTGTTTTAGGTTTTTGTGTCACAACATACATACATTTGTAACATTTAAGAATCACATTGTAGCTTTAATAATGCTTGTCGAAAGTGGAGGAAATATAGGTACGCGTTTTTTTCGCGAAATGAAATTAAACCGAAATCAGTGTAGATGCAAACCGAAAATGACCACCAGCAATAAAAATGTTCCTTCTCGCTGATTTAGCAATAAGCAATTTTCTGCTGACTATTAATTTGTCTGATGAACAAGAATAAATTGCTTAGGCTTCAACTGATCAGTTTCGTTATGTATTATATTGACGGACTTTAGACATTTCCGCCGATTGTAAAAAACACAAATAGTTGACGTTGTTTTGCGAGCTCTTTAAAAGAAAAAACAAGGAACGATTTTGGAAAAGTCGCATAAAAGCTAAGTACATACAGTACAATACTGCCAAATTCTACTCATTAAATTCAGTTAAACTGCGCTCAATTGAATTGGAGTTCAGATTACATTGTAAAACCAGAGTTGAGTTGAACTGCAAATTTAAAATCTAGTTCAGGTTCAGCTGTACAACGTTAAAGCTTAAGCTATAGGGAATGTAGATCAATCTCCTTAGTTTTCGAGCTCGAACATATGCCATATTTAGAATGATGATTGAAAATACAAAATTTCTCAAATCCCGTTAATAAACCAGCCTCAAGCTTTTTTTTTTTAATATTTTTTTTTTGGCTTTACTTTCGACATTTTGAGTTTAAAAATCTTTATAATTGAGTTCAAAATTGTTTGGAACGATTCCTCATAAGTTATAAGTATTAGTTTTTGAAATAGTTTCAGGTGGTGCCAAAAAAAACATTATTTGACAGCTCTCCGGCGACAACTCAGTATTTTTCGGATTCATTTAAAAAATAATTTCCTTTACTTTTGAGTTTTGTTGCATTTTCGAACATTTTCCATGTTTATAAAATTCTAAAATACTAAAATGTCAAGACGATAGTATGGGAAAAATATGTAAAACTATTGATTGCTTGGATTTATTTAAAACTTCAAAAGTATTTTGATTTCTCATTTTTCATATTGGTTAACATTCTCAACCATAATTTCGAGTTAATTCAATTTTAGTATGGAAAAACAATAAAAACAAGTGAAAGATGTTACAAATGGAGTTCCTTAACATAATTCTCGAATATTTTCCCTTAAGACATATGTTCATCATGGTTCGAGCTACTGAATAGACGTGTTTTTCTTCTCGGCTGGCAAATTCATATTTTTCATTTTAAATTTACGCAAATTGGTGCTTTTTTGTTTGTTTGCTGTGCAAAGCTCTCAATTTTACAAAACAAAATAAGATATATAAAATAAATCAATTGCAGTGATTTCTTTTTATTTTTTGTTATCCATTTTGTGCAGAAAGAATTTTCTTTGTTTTCACTTAATACTTCGTGATCATACCGCCAACTTAATACCCATACCCATACTTTCGATATTATGTCCAACACAAAACGGTGTAGATCGAGCCCCAAATTTGGCATGCAAAAAATAAACTCACCTCGCGCCTCTCTTGAGAAGATATTAGGGTATCACTGGATTCTGATAAAGTGACCTTTTTAGTGCTTCTCGACTTTTCGAAGGCCTTTGAGACGGTCGATCACATTAATCTGTGCAATAAATTGTCAACGCTATTTGGTTTCTCAAATTCGGCAGTTACCCTAATATCTTCATACTTCCAGTCTAGAAAACAAGCAGTCTCTGCGGGTCATCATACTTCCGACTTCCTTTATAATAGTAGAGGGGTGCCAGAGGGCTTGATTCTTGGACCTCTCCTTTTCTCGCTATATGTAAATGAGATGCCTTCACTAATATCACCATCATCATCAGTCCATATGTATGCTGACGATGTCCAGTTGTATCAAAGTTGCCCTCTTGGTATGATAGAAGACTGTGCAAGCTCAATCAATATTGACCTTGGAAGGATAGCCAGCTGGTCAGAGAAAAACGGGCTCTTTCTTAACCCCCTTAAATCCAAATGCGTTGTTATTAGTAAAAAACCATTAGATCTTTCTTACTTTCCCGACGTAATTCTTGGTGGTTCCAAAATCGAATATGTCGACACGGCCAGAAATCTGGGAGTGGTTTTTAATAGGAAATTGACATAGGATACCCACATCAATGCGGCTGTTGGCAAAGTGTATGGTATTTTACGTCAACTGTGGACGTCACACTATTACACTCCCCTGAAAACACGTATGTTGCTAGCAAAAACACTCATTAGTCGGCTCTCACATTGAGGCAACATTCAATAAGCAACTGGCAATAGGAAACACACAAAATTATCGCTCACAATTATTTTACTTGAAATTAAATTAGAGGTCTCACATCAAAGCAACTAAATATTGCCTGAACGAAAAATGTTGCTGATTGTTTATTGGCAGTTGCTATAGTAACTATAGTTGCTTATTGCTTGTTGCCTCAATCTGAGAGCCGCCTTACTCCAATTCTTACTTATGGTTGCGAACTTTTTTGTAATTGTGATGCTAATAGCAGGAGAAGGCTTAATGTTGCATTTAACAATACCTACCGTGCGTTACGTTTTTAACCTTAAACGATTTGATCGTATCTCCAGCTATACGAAATTACTTTATAACATGTCCTTTGACCACCTGCTTCCTTACAGATCTCTAATTTTGCTTTCCAATGTGATTCAGACTAATCAACCTAGCTATCTCTTTAACAAACTGCGTTCTAGTACCTCAAACAGATCCTCTCAACGTATACATCCACGGTTTTCTTGCCTTACATCCGAACGTCAGTTTTTTGTAAACTCCATCCGCTTATGGAACTCCTTGCCACGGCATGTTCGAAGGGCAGGCGGCACTCGGCGGTTCCGGACTGAACTTAGTTCTTTTTTCCTTAACAATTTCGACAAGTATTTTTTTTTTGTATCTTGTATCAAACTTAATGGAGTTGTATGATTAAGTTTTATTGTAAAATTCTTTTTCTTTTTTATTTTTGCCCCCTCTTTTCTCTCTTTAGTTTATTTTTTTTTTCTTCTTATAAATACGTTTATTCTTTAGCTTGTTCAAAATTGTAATTTAAATAATTGTAATTTTCACTATCTTATAAGACTCTTTTGTCTTAAAGTGTAAGTTTTCTATGAAATAAATCTAATCTAATCTAATCTAAGACATACCAAAAATAATAAATATTTAAATTTACAGCAACATAAATTGAAAAATTCCTATAAAAATTTCCCAATTTGACAGCGCTGGTCTTAAAAATAGTTGATATGCAATAAAAAAATAATGAGTCAGAATAATATTACCCTCACGAACTGATGCGGTCGGTATTTGATAAAATTCGCACTGATTTTTCAAAAAATTTTAAAAAATTTCGAACTTTCTTCAAAAGTTTCGGTGACACTTGTTGCTTTCAATAAGAAGTTTTGAAACTATCTTACATTTTTTACTTCACTACTAGATGTCTCTAAGGCCCTAGTTATAGCTATCATTGAAATGCATCATTGAAAATTTTGTTTTCCAATTTTAAGACGATTAATCAAACAATATTGGCTTTAGTTGGTATCAAAATAAAGGTAATCAATTGTGGAATTTTTTTACGAAATAAATTACTGAATTCTGACTAAAACTCTTCTTTAAATTCAATTTTATTATTTCACTGATCGAAATCGATTTCAATGAACAGTTGATCCTCGTTTCTCCAATTTGGAACCCAATCGTTTCACTGATGTGTTCGATTCTCTTTCTATTCTCAGCTGTCAGTTTTGTTTTCAATGATCAACTCTAACCTTAAAACCTAGACTCGTTTGTTGAAAAGTCACTGACAGGTTCTTTCACTGACAGGAATTTTTCAATGATTGCTATAACCGACTTGTCAAAAAAATGAAACCACCATTCCACTGATTTGTTCCAATGATTCATTTCAATGATAGCTATAACTAGGGCCTAAGTCGTATTGTTTTTTTTGTTTTTTTTTTGTAGTGTGTCGTATTTTATAAGAATTGAAATTTGTTTACAAACATTTTGATTGGAATTACAGCTTTTTCGAAAAACAGTACTAAACAGTATGAGAAATAATACTTATAGGTACTCATTATAAATAAATAAATTTACTATCAATTATTTGATCCTAAGTCCGTATGTAAACTGGAATAAATAATATTATCTTCGGATAATTTTCTATCGTGGTGGAAAATGAATTTTCAGCTTGCTCCGGGAGCAAGACAAAAAAATAGTCAATAATAGAGTGAATACCACTTTGCATTATTTTACAATTTACAGTCTTCGATTTTTCCATAATACTCACTCAAAATGTATCGATGCACGACTCAGAAATGTAGTCGCTTACCCCTTTTGCAGCACAATTCCTATTGAGCCTCATATAAATCGAAGGACACTTAACCAGTATTCCCTAATGACCATCCGTCTATGCTGTTGCCTCGTGTCCATTATCGGAAGTCTACAATCTACCTATACTAATTGTGTAATCATTTTTCAAATCATAAAAGACTCATTCATGGTGCCATTCGAATTACAACTACTATTACCCTATCATGACCTTTAAGCGATTTTAAATGCCTACCTCTGCGGAGGCATCTTAGTAATTTTGTTGTAATTTTTTTTTCCAGTTTTGTCATGTTAAATGGTTACCATAATTAAACTTAAATACTTTCCTTGGTACTGGTCATTTGAAATGACTTTGAAGCGACGACGCGACGGTTTTTTTTTATGACATTCAAAATCACAAAACAATAAATTCGTTCATTCAACTCAAGGATTTGGTTGATATTTTCATTTGATAAGCCCTCTCGCCGGGTGCCCTAAATCTAAGACAGTAAAGATACCTCGTCTTCGCAGTTGTATGTAAAAAGTCACACGTCATAACAGTGTACATGGGATATGTTAATTTGTTGGAAAAACAAAAAGTGATAACCCGACCATTAGTCGAAATGAAGCGAGATAGACGAAAAAATGCTTTAATTTTTTTTTTATCTTTCTGTCCTAGTTTAGTGTTTGAACGAGTAATCATAAGCAAGTCTGTAGAGTGTATACCCCTTAAAAACTAAAACAATCTGTCTCCATGTAAACAAATACAATGCACTCTATACCTGTCCATATGATTGTACAAATAAAAAAAAAGTGAAAATGTGAACGCATGGAGCGGTATCGTTCTTGGAAACCTTACTTATTTGAAAGGTACCACACCAAAAAGGGGGAACAATCATGAAAAAGGGTTGTAACTACAACTTGTTTGGTTGATAAATACTTATTTGAATTTACGAAACAGGTTTGCATTTCTTAATGCACGAGCGCACGAGCTTGTTATTTTTAAGAAATTAATTTTATTTAATTAGGAATTATTAACACTTGACAAGAGATATACAGTTTTATGGGCAATAACGGAGATTGCATTTCAGTCATGCACCGAAATCCAACACATCCAACAGATGTCTTCTTTTTGTGATGTTGTTATATGATGGATTTATTTGTTGTATATTTGACATGACAGAGAAATTGCATCAGAAGTTGAGGTACCTACTTTGGTAGAATTATTGTCGAATGCGAATAAATAGTTTGACGTCCATATAGGAGCCTAGGCGTATCTTTGAACAACCATTTGATTGGTTTGTGTCAATTGCTTATTATCAGGTATATTGACAGATCTTGTATTACATGTTCAAGGGAGCAATCTGCTTCAAATGCAAAAAATCAGCCTTAAACACCAAAAGTCAGAATCTGAGTAGAATCAGGTCTGAAAGTCTGATAGATTACTTCCTTAATAGTCAATCTTAAACAGCATCATCGAAAACAAAAAATTTTAAGGCCCTTATTGTGATTGTCGATCAGTGATCGTCACGACAATTGTTGATTGCGTCCATTGATTTTAGCTATTCGTACGAAAAAAAATTTGTTCACTTCCAAGAGAAAGCTTCGATCAGACAATTGTAGTCGACTACAAGCGACTGTCAAATCGACAAATATCGATCGCAATCGACAATCACAGTTCTCGATCAACGATTAACTATCGACACTATCGACAATAGGGGCCTAGGTTAGGTTAGGTTGAAGTGGCTGCCGGCAAAAGGCCGACACACTTAGACCAATTAGCTCCCTTGTGATACCACATGAATCTATTAAAAATTTCGTCCTACTCGTTGAACCAGTTTGAGCTTCTGATGAAGGAAAGGAGACTACGAATGTCTATGTCAATATGATCGTTTAGATCATTGTAGTAGGAGGCTCCCAAATGGAGTTTCCGTTTTCGGAAGAGTGCCGGACAAGTGCAGAGGAAGTGCTGATTAGTTTCCTCCTCCTCCTTGTCCAAGCAACTTCTACAAAAGTCGTTTGAGAGTACGCCAAGCCTTGTTGCATGCCTACCTATAAGGCAGTGTCCCGTAATGACACCTATTGTGGCGCCGATATGCCTCCTGTCAAGAGAGATCAAATTCTTAGAACGTTTGAGGTCCAACTTTGGCCAGATCCATGTCGTGCCACATGTCCACCTAAGGTTTGTTCTTTGGATGGCATCCAGCTTTATCCTGTCACTTAGTTAGCAATTCTAAAAGAGAAGCAATTCTCCAATTCGTGGTTTATAAGTGCGTACAAAAAGCTGTTTTAATAGAAAATTTGTCACAGACTCTTCCAATTCAATTTGTCCTTCGCGACGATGGTATATTGTAAAATCATTTTTAATTCATTACTGAAATCATATAATTCTCCGAAACCTACACCAAGGTCCTCAGAAATAAAAACCCTCCATTGACATAATCCATTATGATGCGTCGCCGACATACCTTTCTTAAGTCTGGAAATCTGTTCATTGGTATTCCATGACTCACGTACAATTTTGACTCATCGAAGTAGTAAACCAAGAGATGCTTCACGCGGTGGGCTATACAACACTCGTAACTCTTTCTTCAGATTACCTACCACTTCATGGAATATATTCCGAGACCGAACATAATGATTTGATTCGGGTTCGATTAGACACAAGAGCGTGTGCTGCCCATGATGAGAGGCATCAAAAAAATCTTAAAAACCAAAAAAATAAGGTGTCATAAGACCCCCACCAATGTTGATGCTACCAATTAATTTGTGCCTATATGAAGGGAAAGACTCGAACAACTTCCGGAAGTTGTTTGTTCAACTTTCATTTATGCTAAGCGCAAACCTTTCAATCTACCAATATTGGCTTCGATCTTGGCTAAAACAAAGAGAATCAAATAAAATTCATCCAAGTCCAAGGAGTCGTCGAAGAACAAAGAGTCTTTTGATTTTGGCACAGATCCACCACCACCATTTGTATGCGATTTCCCCATGCTTTGTGTGCAAAAAAAGAAACCCCATCCTCAAGACAAGACCCCTATGGGGGGATAAGATCCTCACACACACACACTATCTGAATTAGTTCATCTTTCTTTGAAATGGAAATTGTTGCCAGCAATCCATGCCACAAAATGTTGAAAAAAAAACTCGTTTGTCGCCACAGCTACCACACACACTATGGTCCGTGGAAAACCTGTTCCCTAAGTTACTTGTGGGTTGTCCATGCTTCAGCTCTCCGTTTACCTATAAAAATTTACCTACACAGTGTAGGTAGATACAGGTAAAACCATTCTCTCAGGTGTGTGTACTGTGTACTCAGGTGAACGGAGGGAAATACACCGTCAAGCCAGAGTCAGTCTTTTCGAACGCTTCGCGCGGTTTACAACGATTTTGTTATGTAGTGCGGACAAAAAAAAAAAAACAGTTTAATCAAACAATTACCGTATAGTGTTGTGCGCAGCAAAAAAAAGCAAAGAAACAAGGAATACATTTGCCAAATTCGATTCTAGTGATGAAGTGAATATTTTGTTTTTATTTTTCGACCAAATTTCCAAAAAGAGATATCGTAAGTGTCTAATTCAACAACGTATGGAAATTCTGTGCTGCGCGCTTGATTTTATTGGATATACATACATACGATCGCCTAGCATCATCAGCATCAACATCAACTCTTTGGATATACATACGTGTGGATTGGTTTGAAAAACTGGAATCAGTTTTTTTTTTTTTTTCTTTTTCTGTGAAACATAATCTGCATCTGCATTCTCCCACACCTTTTCTTATTCTGCATTCTCGGCGTTATACATTAGGTTCTATGAGAGTCTTAAACTCCCGTTTAAGGTAGGGACAAAGCAGAATTATATTCCATGCACAGAGCCTCAATCAGAGACGATCATATTTCTTGTAGTGTAAGGCAGAAAAACAAAAGAGCGCAACAGCGAACTGGGGTTTTATGCAAATTTTTTTGTATAAATCGAAGAAAAAAACTCCGTTTAGCGTGTTGCTCGCTGAATATTAATTTATCCATAGAATTTTAAATTACCTTAAACAATACGCTGTTCTAAGCATAAATTTATGTTCCTCTCGTTGCGCGCGAGCATGACGTGCATTTTTAATGCGACACTAGGTATATTCTTTGAATTTGTCAAAAGATTTGAATCGATATTGCTCTAGAAAGGACAGAAACATCATTAACTTGAGGTTGAGATGAATCTCTGAGAATCCATCGCAGCGGGCAGTTTCAATTCTCCTATAATGTATAATGGTTGAGGGGCTTTATGTGTGTGTCCCTTAAGGGACCGATAACAAAAAGAGATTCTCGAGGCGGGTAAATCTCCTAAGAAGATGAATAGAAAAAAAAACGAAGACAACTTCTATACAGGTGTGTTATCTGAGATTTTTTTATTGTATTCTTTATTAGGCATCTCTTTCATGTCACCTCGTAGATTTCGGAAAAAGGAAAAAATGTAAATAATTGATGGGTGTTTCTTTTTCTTTGATGATTATACATTTCTCTGTGCCCTTCTCTTATAAATTGGTCTTTAATTCAATGTTAGCATTCAACTAAATATTAGTTGACGTTGCGCGGCATTTATTTGCTGGTTCACATCATGTGTGTCTATCTTGTATATCGATTTAACCGATTTCTCAAGGTCTACAAGTGCTATTTCGTGCTTTTAATGACAGCTATTTACTTTTCTTATTCCAAAGAATTTGCTATTAATCATTTTGAAACTTGTAAAGTGGTTATAGATACTTGGAATCGCATTACAGATTCAGATTTGCAGTCGCATGATGGATTTGTATTCAACTTACCCTCATTCAACTGTTTTTTTGTTTGTGGTCTTTAATGGCAGCACTTTTATGGATACACGAGTTTTGGCCAGTTGTATTGTTTTTCTGACTGTTTTGGGGTGAAGTTTGTTTTTTGTTTTTGTTTTTATTACTCTTTGTTGGTGGTCTATTGTTTATAGTTTTTGACGGCACATATACTTTGGCAATTTGTTGTTGTTATTAAGTTTTGTGAGTTAGAATGTCATAAGTTCAAGTTGCACCTGGGCACTGACAGTAGTTGTTTACAATTCCGTGTACTTGTTTTTGGATTTTACAACTTGTATCTTATGAGGTGTTTACTGAAGTGAAGATGGAGGGTGTACAATAGAGTTAGAATGTACTACATAGTATATTCAGGATAATGTCGTTTTAAGTGAACACTTCTACAGTTACAAAATTCATTGATGGTATTATTCACAAAACTTCTGCTCATATTACATACTAAATAAATAAATAAATAAATAAATAAATAGTTGGCGCAACAGGCGTGTAGACACCCTAGGCCTAGCTTCTCACAACCATTCGTTTGTGTGAGTTTTATAATTTTGGGACGAATGGAAGGGACCTACAATTTTATGCCGATTCCGAACGGCTGAATTGAGAAGATTTTTCAGGACATTTATAGTCTCGGATGTTTGTCAGACGTTCGCGCAAGGTAGCGCAGTGGAAAAATTTTAATGCTCAAAACACACGTGTAGAATTCACTGTGCACCAAGATTAGAATACACATGTTCTTATGTGGTGATACAAATGTAAATTCAGCACCCACCGCAGCACTGCAACGTCTCTATTTTTAAATCCACTGCATGGCAACGCAGTGAATTAAATTAAATAGACTTGGCAGCACCGCATTTTTAAATTCAGCTACTGATTTATTTATACGAGGAAAAGAGAGACGGGAATTATTTGTCGTCTGTTGCACTTTCGTATTTTTCCCCGCATTGACAGCAACCGAAGCAAATAGAATTCTGTTTCATCTGCAGTACTGCTTGCAGTGAAGCGTTCAGAATTTCTGCACGTGTGTTTTGGGCATAAGATGTAATTTGTGTTTTTCCGGACCCCTCGCACAGTAGCCCTACACACTAATCACTGAGCCACTGCGCCACTTTGTTCACATTACACAACAAAAATATTGGGGATGTATGTACTTACCGCCTATTTAAAATATAGTCTTAAGCCCACAAGCGTTTTGGCAATATTTAGGTCAACAACCGGCAGTTTATGTGGCAGCACACTTTTAATCAAACCAAATGATCTCGTGTTCATGCCTTTGCATTTTTGCTTTCCCAGTTTAACCCGGTTTGACATGATTGGGTGTAAAATTTCACTTACAAGAGAGCTGAGATTCCCTCAGTCCAATTGTCAATTGTAACTTTGACTGATATAGTCTAGTGCAGGGGTACCCAATCTTTTTTATACTGCGACTCCCTCGAAAGGTTGAAATATTTTTGCGACGCACTTCTAAAAGCACAGATATTTGAATAGAAGCTGATCTTACTGAAGATTCACTAAAGGGTTGACGTTGAAATATCATCGTCCCACCACATTCATCTAAAAATCTAAAAATGCGCCTCTTTGTTAAATATGATTTTTCGGCCAAAATTGGGGTCCTCTTCCAAACACTCCGAAGCCAAGTCAACGAACAAACGGCTTAGTCTATGTCCATTAACTTTAAGCTACTGGATTAGTTGGATCTTGTACGGGCGTAAGCCCAAGTCCTGATGGAAAATTCGCCAAGTTAAAATCTGCGAAAGGCCGATTTCTTGTGCTCGGAATTGACTGCCTCTGGTTCTCCTGCATACTCTAATGGCCCGCGGCAATGCTTCCGACGAATCTGACTGGCAACGACCCGTAGCCATTGAAAAGCCCTTATTTAATTTTGAGTGTCAGGCAAATATACGAATGCCAGCCTGAAGCAAGTCTGACTGGAAATGCTTGAAACGCGCTTAATCTTCGACTGCAATGTAACTATTGGATTTCGCTTCGACCTTGCTCTTTTGCCTGCAGGGCGTCGCGACGCACAGTTAGGGAACCCCTGCTCTATTGAACTTTTTCCATAGATTCATGATCATTAAATGACGTTGTAGATTATTTTGGCAAGATCAGTCAATTAGTAGATAAATATCATGTAGAGCATTAGAAATTAAGTTTGTTGAAAAGATACTTGGAATTTATTTACTGATCAGCGAACACTTTGCTAACAAGATCATTAACCTTTAGAACCAGCTGCTGATATTTCTAGATTTTAGGAAAGATCTTTAGAGTTACAATCATAGAGCACTAATTAACTAAATGGCTACGATAAGATCAGTAAATTTGTCGATCATTTGTGGATATATTGAGCCAGATTTTATGTAATTTTGTTTGGCAAGATCACTAATTTTCAAAACGATCTGCGATCCGACATATATTTTTGCTCATCTAGTTGGCAACAATTGAACAACATCAATGAACGGAATTAGTTAGACAAGATCAGTGAACTTATAGATTGAATATTATGAGCCGGTTTTTTGTTGTGGCTTTTGACTTGTGACAATTGTTTAATGTTTGAGCAATATTTCTCCAGCAAGCGAACTCATCTTCGAAATGAATTTTCATCGAAAATTAGTATTTTTCGACTATTTCAAGTGTTTAGGAAAATTAGCAAAAATTCTTTCGTACGTATATAATAAACTGAATAGATTGGACAAGACCATAAAATTCTACACAACATTGACCGGGACAGTCAATAATGTTGGCTGTATCTGAAAAAAAATACTCGTCATTCACTGATCGCAAGGAAAATTTCCCTTCAAGAATCTTCATCAAGAACGCACATATTTCTGCTGATAATTATAGTTATTGAGAAAATTGACAAAATTGTGTTCTTTCAGGACCAACTTTACACTTCAATTTCAATTTCTGACAATTTAAATTTTTAAAATGTTTTGTTACGATCATGATCATGAAGTAGGTTAGGTACATATACATCACAACATATTACTCTGAACACTTTTGAGCAATAAATGAATAAAGTACATAATGTCTTGAAATTTTCAACTACCTCAATTTCCAAGTTCCACATCTACCCCATTTTAGTTCTAAACCAAACAATAAAAGCTTTTCTTCATCACAGCTGCAAATTCGATATCAACAAATTCAAGTATTTAATGTAAATTTGCCGTACGGAAGTTAAGCTTTTGAATAAAAATTTAAATTGTATAACGCTCAAGGCTAGAAAAATAATTTCAATGGAAACAAGTTAGCAATCAACCAAATCCGAAATCCAGTCAAATTTGACTCAGTGCCGTACTTGATTGTGTGTCTTTAAGAGGACAACCATCCGAAAGGTTAAGCATAATTTAAATCCGTTTTCTGACGAACTTCTCAGTGTTTTGCCCTCCGGTTGGCGGTTGTTAACTATGTAATAAAGTCGCATGTATCTCCTCATTTAAATTAAACGACTACTTCAATAAATATTCCCATAAATACTTGTCGCCTCTTTTAGCTGAAAACAAAGCAGTTGTCATCAGATCTGCACTTCACTTAAGTGTTGAGTTGCCATATGACTCAGGAAATATTTATCACCCACGCATATGCAATGGAATAAATATACATGACAGTATTTGGCATTGAATTCAACTTTTTGCCAAACATACTATTAGCCAAAGCGAACCAGGCCAACTGTTTCTCACATTTCGCTTTTATTTGTTTCTTTTTTTTCGGTTTCACAAACCAACTCTCGATTAGAACAATCATAGTTCTCAGATACTAAGACCGACCTCAATTATTTAAGTTCCCAAGAAACTATACTAATCTCCTCTAAAATTGGCACTAAAACCGCACATTAAATACCATTAAGTTAAATTGTTGTTTGCGAAAATATAGAGCAACCTCAACTTCCGAGCGAAATTTCTCGCCGGCGCAGTGTATAGTTGGTAATCATCTGTCAAGGTCCACTTCTGCATCTGTCTGTAAATCTAGCCAATAAACAAATTTGAATAAATAACAAAACAAATTTCGAAGAAACAAAAAATATGCTTCGTTGAACAAGTTTTACAGACTTTTTTTTTCTGTTTTAGCGAAAAAACAAAAGAGAAAGCCAACTTCGATTTTAGGCGGCGGAATGTGTTAAGTACAAGAAGGGAAATAACAAAAAAATGCCAAACATTTAAGACTCGAAACACTTTCCTTCTTTAGTTGGCTGGTGGACCTGTACCAAAAAGAGGAACACAGCAAAAAAAAGTAAAAGTCCACCATTGACTTTTAGTTGGGAGGCTGTAAGAGATTTTTGCGGTTAAATTGGGTTGGTAGCCTCTACACAGTTCTAAGTGATGCTAGACGAGTGATCTGATCATCAATCATTTCAAAGAGGGTTTTCTTACTCTTTAACAATTTTTGTTGAGTACCGAGTGGTATTTGATTGATGATCGTCACTTGATGATGATGGTTATTATTCAAGTAAACAAGAAGCGGTCCAGTAGTAGAACCTTGTGGCAGTCCTATGAACAAAATTATTATTGATAACTCGATGGCGTGGATGGAAAGTGGTCGTATAATAACTGAAAAAAAACGATTGTAATGGATTGTTTGATTAGGGTGCATATCCCATTAGAGTTGGTGCGTTTTTTTGAAAATATTTTCCCATCAAAAGAACCCGAGAACTGCTAAAATATAATACACAATTGCTCAAGGCATTATGATTCAAAATGAAGAAGGTACCTGTTTCATAATAGAAATAAGGGTCGATGCTGTTTGGCTTGATCGTTGACGATCGATTGAATCTTGTCAGAAACATGGGTATACCTATGTTTAGTGGTGGTAATCGTTTTGAGCCGCAAATGTGCCATAGACAAATGCTGTCAATAAAATGGAATCGTGGTGTGTTCCAAAAATTTTGGAATCGGACTAGTTCATGATTGTTTTTAATAGAGGACTACGGCAATCTTTGTCCACCTAACAAAAATTATAGAACCATAGGTCCATAGCCAAAGTTAGCCTGAAAAGGCTATTATCGCAGCTTTATCGGTCGCTAAAAAATTAATAACAATTCTCAATACTTAGGGCACACTGAAAATAGATATTCCAATAGCGCAGTGGTTAGTGTGCTGAACTACTGTGGGAAGGATCCCAGGATTCCCAGGTTCGATCCCCGGAAAAACACAAATTACATCTTAAAGTTTTTTCTACTGCGCCACCTCCCGCGAACGTCAGACAAACATCCGAGAGTATGACTGTCATGAAAAAAGCCCTTCGGACTCGGCATAAAGTTGTAGGTAAAAACTCACACAAAAACGAATGGTTGCGAGAAGCTAGGCCTTGGCTGTCTACCCGCCTGTTGCGCCACCTATTTATTTTTTTTATTTTTATGTTTGTACAAGTGAAATTCCCGACAGAGTTTCATTTAGATACTACATATATGCGCTCCAGATGCTTCCAAACAAAATCGTTCTGAAATTTTGGCTTCCCTTCAAACGGCTCACTATTATATTTTTTGACCATATTCATTATTTAACCACCTCTTAAAAAAACAGGCACTAACCCAACAAAATTACAAACCAAACACAGAACCTTGATGCACTCCATGTCGAACCCTACCCATTTTCACTGTCTATTCAAAGGTCAGGAGTGTAATTGTTTTCCATTTCTTAGCCGCGATCTAATTTCCAACCAAGTATCAGTTAACACAATACAACAAATAAAGTATCGCTATCCGATATAGGTATGGACTTCTCCAAGCTCAAGTGGCTTAGTAATCAGTTCACCTAAGGTCAACCTGCTGAAGTACTTCTCGTTGGCATTTTTTTGGCTTTCATTTTCGGTATCTAATTCAAATCGATCTTTACAGCGACACAACAAAACCAGTTTATCCATAAAGAAAAAAAATAATTAACATATAAATTCTGTTCATATGCGCTATAGATACATATCAAACTCACACTAAAACACTCACCAGGTTGGGGCATGAGCATGATGCCAAAACTGGTACCTGCAATTTATATAAATGGACCATGGTCGAGTGCAGTGCTTCTCTCAGCACAACATGTGTGCTACATTTTCTTTGTAGAAACGAATAAAAGACTCGAGTACAATGGGTAATCGATTTTTGGCCACCTGCTTGTGAATTTGGATGCCACATGCCAGAAAAGTGTCTGAACCATCCCCTAATGGTAGTAATTAGACTTTGGTAGCCCTTTTTGCATATTTTTTGCCAAGACTTGTCCTGGTGGTAATTAATTGTAAGCCATCATTGTTCTTCTTACCACTCTGTTGACGGTTAGTCGATCCCCTTAAAGGAAGTCATCGAGGCGCAGAGAGAGAATGTCATCGCAGAAAAAAAAAATACGTTTCCTGTGTTCCTGAGATGGATTTTTTTTTGCATCTCGTCGTCGGTCGTGAGCTTGGGTCATGACTCACATTACCACTACTGTGCTTCTGTTACCATTCTTTTTTTTGTCTTGTTGGCCTCTTTTTTGCTCTGTTTCCTTTGTATCTGCGTTCTTTTTCCGATGCAAATAAAAGAGCTGCCCACAGATGTGTGTACACATTGGGACATGTTATAGTGACGCTTTTGCGGCCCGCCATTCTGACATCATTCTAAAGTGATTGTTAAACGAAAATTAGTATCCATTAAGCATCCATTAGATGGACTTTAATGGATACGATTATTTTACAATGAATCCGAGTGCGGTGCCTGATGGTGTTTGTTATAATCGATAGAGGATAGCTCATGCTCATAGATGTCTTGTGCTTCAAGGCTAGCGGGTGTGCTTGAGTAATGAAAGGAAATTAATCAGCGGACATTAATATTGTTTAATTTCGTGGAAACACGTGCGGCATATTAAATTGAGTAAAGCTACCAATAAATCTTTTAACTATTAACGTCAGCAACAAGTAGTTGCACACTTTATCTGAAGATTCGTCAGAAAAAGGACAGCTTAAATAGGAGTATCAGTTTTTGATTATCGATTAAATTGGTTAAACACGTTTTAGGAAATCTATGACGGGAGGTGATAAATAAATTGGTTCTTTTAACACCCATCATGATGGTGATGAAAAATCGTGTCGATTAGCTAAACAACCATCATAATCAATTTGAACTTTCGAAAACTTCTGGTTGATTGTAGGACTTTTGTTAATTATACACAAAATAAAAGACTTTTCTTGAAATTTGTATCAGTTTTCAAAACAAATTTGTATGAATTTTCAAAGAAATTTCTACAACGAATCCAAATGGTAACTAAATAGTTCTTTCAAACACCTTTAGGCCTAATGATTAGCTAGTTTTCAACAAATGTCGATGAGATTATTTGAACACATCTGCGTTCTTATGACGTAGGTACGTTTTCACATGATTGCCATCGAAACTGTAGACTTTAGAAACCATCAGCTCATCATCCAGTTCAGTTTTTACAAGTTCATAGTGGTTTTCGACAAACTAGTGCTAGATGTCTTATTTTCCACTGATTCAAAACAGTAATTTAATTCCGTCTGTCTATTGATCACACTCACCCCTATTGTCGTCGTCGTCTGTCGCAAACGACTGGCGACATTTGTCGTGTCGAGTCGTTTGGAATTTGGTATTGCGTAACTGAAACGACTCGACTCTCTGAACTCTCACATTCCACATACATTCCACAAACTATACACATGCGGTTTGACATTTCAGTCGAAGAATTTATATTTGGTCTGGTGTGTTCTTTGTGAGTTGGTTAATTATTTAATAAAACAAATCAAAAATGAAGTGTGTTGAGATGTTTTTTTGAAATCAGTGACGAAGAAGAAAACCAGAAAAAAGTTATGAAAGGAAATTCGAACCAAATCCAATCGCTTGGATTTGCCCGACGCGACGTTAAGTGAGTGGTAGAAATAATTTAAATTTCAAACGTTGTCTTAATAACAGTAATTATTTTCAGATTTAGAATGTATTTTAGACTATCGAAGTCGAAGGTGTTCCAAGACAATTCGGAGATAAGGTTAGGTATGTCGTCCCATTGCCGATTAACATCTCTTTTGCCTTCGTGAATGATTTTGCCAAAGGAATATTTTTCTGCATTTCGTTCACTAAATGTAGAAATTGTCTTTTATTTGTCATCTCGGTACTGCAAAATAACTATAATTGTCTTTTAGTTAATTAAAAATTAAGTACACATACTTTTTTTTAACACATTATCACACAGTCGTCCGCAAAATAGTCGACGACAGAAATGTATCATTTTCACGACAAACGTCGTCACAAAACGCCTTACGCAATACCGACGATCGTCGTCGAAAAATACAATCCACATTTTTTGACATTTCAGACGCCATTTGTCGATCATCGCCGCGATAAAAGTCGTTTATTTTTAGTCGCCAATACCAAACAGTCGTGTCGTTTTTTTTTAAAGTCGTAAACGACAACGACAATAGGGGTGACTAATTTTTGGACTGAGAAGTTTCAAAAGACGTGCGTCCTAAGATCTTGCTGGGAGTAGCTGTTAAATAAATACAAGGATATTCCTAAAATTGTAATAATTGTGTTTAGTAGAACCTTAAGTTGAGATTTATAGCCAGTTTGGCATTGTGAATGTCCATTTCTGCGTCCACCCGTATCCTATCCTATCCTATGACGCCTGCCTTCTCTCTGCTGTCAAACTTCTTCTAGTGTCAAACTTCAAAATCAAATAAATAATAAAATGGAAAATAAATTGTGATACAGCAGGGAGCAGACTTTATGGGATATGACTTTTACAGCATCCATCAATTGAAACATAAAATTTAGTGAAATTCCTCGGCAAAACGTTCGAGTGGATTCCGATTTCCAAATACGATCCACAAGTATCTCTTGTTCAATCGATCTAGTGTAGTAATAAAAACCTAATCTACCGTATGTATTCCCATCGATGATGCTGTGTGCAAACAAAATCACTGCGCCCAGCACAATTCTAGACAGAAAAACCCACAAGATTGACATAAATCACCCAAAATCTTCCACCTTCTCTCCTTCAGCTGCCATTAAAATTTAACTAAACCAACTACGCACAGAAAAATGATAAAATTTCGCTACAAACGAAAAGAGCCAACTAATATAGTTGGCACAGCGGCAGCCACCGCTCCCGTTCAAAAAGCCATCAAAGAACAATCAACCAAGCACGCGAAATTCAATCAAACTACATCATCCGCTGTCAATAGCATTGGGAACGGTGGTGGTGGTGGTACATTACCACGCATTAGTCCAAAGAAATTCATCGATCAAAATGATGGTAATAAATCGTCAACGCTTACGCGTAAGAGTACGGCGAAAATTACCTCCGGTATAGCGACGGTAACACAAATTCCATCAACAGCCGATCAACTTCACGGATTGAGCAGTGAAAATATTGCCGATCGTGATCGTTGCATCAATGCAGTCATTGTGAGTGATTATTATGAAATTTTTTTTAACAACTTGTATAAGACAAATAATTTTTTTAAAAACACATATTTAAATGAGAAACTTTTCTTTTCTTACCCAGGAACTCTTCCAACAATTGCAGACCAGCTCTGAGCCGGCTCTATGTCCGGAACCGCTTCGGCGAGCTCTTGCCAGTGGTCCACTGGCCGGAAGAAGATTTCCACTTGGCTGCCTTGGAGATGCAGCTGAGTGCTTTGAGCTACTGTTACATCGTGTGCATTCTCATATATCACCAGACGATGGAGATTCCTGTGAGTCGCAAGCGTGCATCGCACATCGTCGCTTCGCCATGCGTGTCATTGAGCAAAGCGTTTGCAAATGTGGCGCCAATTCGGAACAGTTGCCGTTTACACAGGTAAGAAAGTGACATATTTTTATTTCCACATCCTTGCGATAGCATCAGTCTGGTTCACCTACACATACGTCTCAGTTACCCCAGAACTTTAATAACCTCCACTCAGATGACTCACTGCGCCTACACAATGTGTGCCAATAGACAACTTCTTCTCATCAGATTCAATTTGCAAGTCCACCTGCGTGACCGGCGATAAAGAAAAGACACAAACCACAACCCGAACCCGCTCAGTGGAATAGTTGATTTTGTTCGCATCTCCCAATATGGCCGGATCGTCGTCGTCGCCATCGTACTACACACTTCATTCAAAAACACGATCTAAGAAATTAGACCACCTTATAGTACTATCTTAAGCTACTTAGCCAAACTAATTTTCTCTTCCGTTTCCATGGTATCATAGACTAATCTCTTTTCGCCGTCTGGCGTGGGTTACGGTTCACCACCCATGCGCAACACAACACCAGCAAAAAAAAACAAGAATGCTGCACGTGCAGAGGTGTTGATTTACGAAGAGGTTTAGGTACAGAGTCACAATCCAACCCTATCAATAGGCGATTTGTCAAAAAATGGTCATAACGCGTTAGGCTGGCGTTTTGACGTAATGAATGACAGGCCATTGGTCAAATCTAGCATTTATATGGCATTTTGAGTTGATTTAAGTTGGCCCAACTTATTGTTGGCGGTTACAACTATTTAAGATTAAGACCTAGTGTTGGCGTTAAGTGTTTATTTATTAAATTTTTTTTGTCGCAGATTATTACAAGTTAGTATTTTCCGGTCTGTTGTAGATTGAATTTGGAAATTTATCCATTAGCGGAGAATACATTTTTGAACAAATATGGATACGAAGTTAGGATGGATTTTAATTTAATGGCTATTAGCGTGATTTTTGATTATATGTACGAGTTCCGCAAATATTGTCCGTCGTCAGTTTTGGATTGGTATAATATACTTTATTGCAAATGACATGTTTTTTTCTTGGCGATGACGAATAATTAATGATTTGAATAGTGAACATGTCATTGGTGAAGATTGCTAGCATAAATAATGAACGAAGGTATTCTGCAATATTTTTCATAAACTCACCTTAGATATGCCTTGAACAGGTACGACATCTGTTGACAATTCAGTTGATCCAATGTGAGTAGGGTATTGCGCATCTCGAAGAATCATTTAAATAAAAACGGCACGCATCAGTCTGTCCCATGTGTGTCATCACATTCATGATCCTCATTCATGGAATTAAATTCTTTCATTTCCTAACTATCACGTGACATCTTTTTATTTTCGAAAAAAGTTTTTGAGTTGCTACATGGAACTATCACCCCTATCGTGGAATCCGCCGGGGGGAATCATTCACGGAAAAAAATATTTTGGTATCGTCAAATCCGCAAAGTGAACAGTTCCCCGTGTGGGTAATGTGAATGAGTTTCACTGTATCGTTGAAAACGTTCGAATCGAATTTTTCCCGAACAAAATGACATTTCTTGCCCGCATCAAATTCATTGCGGATTTCATAGGTGTTCTTGCTTGCTGCATGTCGTGAGCATTTTAATATAAAAAATTTACATACAAAACAGCTGCTTCATTAAGCCCAACATTTGTAATAAATCTATTGCACAGATTGAACTTCATTAAAATCAAAAAATAAACATTCTAAAAACACATTTCGTCTGGAAGTTCCGTGAAATTACTCATTGCTCATTTCAGCCTGTCTCATATTCTTCTCTGAGAACATCGCTCATTTCGTTCTTCCTCTTATTTTTACAAGAATAGAGTTATCGTATACATTATTACCTAATAAACACTGGTTTTTATTTAAATCACTTTTGAAACAAACTTTTCATAACCTCCGACGAATGCAGCTACACGGATTTGTGTTGACAAATGAAAGACAGCCGTTTGACAGTGAAACTACCTTTCCCAAAAACGTGTCGATAAGGAAACTTTTCCGGCGGATTCCACGATAGCAGTAGAAGGTGAAAGGGAATCGAATAGGTGAAGTGAAACTCAATTCCGACGGATTCCACGATAGGGGTGTATATCACGTTATCATCGGATTTCCTGTCATTCTTAAGAAGAAAGTTGTAGACGTTGTAGACATAGTAGGTACATAGTTGTTTTTTAGATATCACAACATTTTTTAATAACCTGCCGTCGTTCATAAAATTAGTGAAAACTGAAAGACCCAAACTGCGAGATAGGAAACGCCCTTGTAAAGTAATATAACTTCGTCTTTGTAAAAAAGACTAAAAGATACTTTAATTATGATTAGTAGTGATTGTGCGCCTCTTAAAAAGATTTGGAAAAACTATCTGCGAGCTAAATTGAGTCTAGAATCAGCTGTAAAATAATTTTGAAACAAACGGACTGTCTGTAAAGGGTATCTCATAATTCACGCAAAATTTGAATTTTCTATTTAGTATCCAAGAAACTCGCCAACATAATAGATTAAGATTTATTTAGATGATCAAGAAAAAAAATATATAAATTACAATAAATTATCTTAATGCTAACAATGCTAGTTCCTTAAATCTAGTTCTGGGTAATACAATATCAAGTTTATCATATACAGCATTAAATAGTCTACAGCAAAATGCAACAGACTCATTAGTCCCGTACAAAGTGGAGTGATGAACTTCCAATAACAGTGGTCTGCCCCTAAGAACCCTTTGGGGGGGCATAAATACAAATTAAGGAAAGTAAATTAGCACAATCAATGGAAGAACAGAGTAAATCTCTGACGAACATAGTACAATACATTTTACGACGAACTTCGAGGGTATCAAGACCCAACAGCAAACATTTAGAGCGGTAAGAATGGTGGACATTGTCATTCAGAAAGAAACGACGCATTTTTTTTTTTAACATTTTCTATTCTTCTAATATTTTTCAAAGAGAACGGGTTCCAGACAACACTTCAATACTCCAGACAAGTTCGAACCATGCTTATATAAATGGTCTTAAGTGTATAGGGATCCTTGAAATCCGACGAATTTCTTTTTAGAAATCCAAGAGCGGAGTTAGCTTTAGACATTAATTTGTTAACATGGAGATCAAAAGTAAGTTTACAATCAAAAACAACACCAAGATCTTTAAACTCTGTAACAATATTAATTACTTTTTCTCCCAGACGATAATCGTGTGTTAGAGTATTTTGCATTCTGCATTCTATTAAACGGCATAGTGGCACATTTGTCGATATTAAGATGCAGACCGTTAAGTTTGCATTCAAAAAAATTATCCAAATCTCTCTGGAATAGAAGATAGCCATTGAAGTTTGATATGGTCCTAAACAATTTTATGTCATCCGCATACAAAAGACAATGACAAAAAATTCAAATTTTCGGTAAATCATTGATAAAAATGAGAAAAAGGATCGGGCCAAGACGACTCCCCTCCGGAACACTAGACACAGCATTTATAGCTTCAGAAAATAAATTTCCGATACAGAAGAACTGTTTTCTACCAAAAAGATAGGATTTAAACCAAGAAAGTAATGAACCGAAAAATCCGTAACACTCGAGTTTTTTTTAGAAGGATATGCAAGTTGATTCTACTAAAGGCTTTCACGAAATCGGTATAAACTACGTGCACTTGCTTATGATTTTCAATAGAAGTTAAGCAATAGTTGGTAAACTGTACTAGGTTGGAGCAAGTCGACCGACCCTTCCAAAATCCATGCTGAGAATCACTTATAAAGCTACTTAAAATGCATATCATCCTTTCCCTCACTAGACGGTCCAGAAGTTTAGGTATAATAGATAGTTGAGAGACAGGTCTTTTATTTGAAATTTGGTCTTTTTTACCACTCTTTGGAGTTATAATCGAATATTTCCATTCATCAATGAATGTCCCACTAGTCAATGTGGTCATTGTGAACTGACAGACGATTTTAAAGCTAGTACGAGAAGAGAACCTTTCTTCCCTTCATCTCGCCTAGCTTGCACCATTTACTTCGGCATTTTAAAACCGACACAAGAAATTTTGTGCAATCCTACTGACTCGTTACATTACATATTTAATTTTATAAGACTACTATTGTTACAACAGTTTTTGAAAAAGGGCTTAACTTACGAAAATCTTACGAAAACTAGACAGAGTTTGACTAGACTATAACACAATATTTTTTTGCATCAATATGCGGGTTTTTTTTTTTTGGCTATTCTATCATTGCTATTAATGTTATCGAATAATGCTATCGATTCTGTCATAAATAACATCTGACATCAGAGAATTTATTCGCGCACATAGTGTTTGTGAATTTGTTTTTCTTGTGATTTTTCAGAATTTTTTTCTTTTTCTGATGTATTCTTTTGTGAGTGACATTTTACGAATTTCTGTGATAGGAGTGCTGCCAAGTTTTAATGAAGAAAGAGCTAAGTCCGATAATCGTTTTTTTTTGTAAAGCTATATAGAATAGCCAAAAAACGCACCTAATATAGGAAGTTTTAAATAAATTCTTTCAGATATTTAAGCTGTCACCGCCCACCGGTGCATTTGGACACCTATCGTGGTATCATTTTTAGTGTCCGAGCTAACATTCACGAAGTCACAGTAGCGACTTAAATTTTGAACGTCAAACTATTTAAGTTGAAAGTTATGGAAAATTATTGGTAATGCCCATAGCCTTAGCTTTTTTCTAGATTTTTAAATTTTTCTATCAGCGTTGTAGCAAGTTTAATTATTACTATATACTTTAGTTCTTTGCTTTGGCAAACAATCATTGGTATATTTTCTTTTTTGTAAAGAATTAAATAAAATTAGAATAAATATAATAAACATTAAGAAATTATACAATTTTCGAAACAAAACCGTCTAAATTTGTACATTTTACTAGATATTACCAAACCAATGTAACTAAAAAAGGCTTCTCTTTAAATATAATTCGGATTTATCCATCCATAGATAAAGCAAAAATTACAATAACATTGATAATGACATTTCTTCTCAATCGAGGCATTTTTGGACATGAGCTAAATAAAATTGTATGGCCTAGGCCCAAATATTTTCTGTACTGGTACTCGTACATCATATATTTAGATGATTAATGAATTCACCAGAAAAAGACCATTAAAAATATGGATACTACTTTTTGCTACTTGTGATGAGCACAGGTTGAAGTTTTAAGTATCAAACAACACTAATTGATTTCAATGTCAGTAATTTCACACAAGAGTAACCCACTACAGTGGGCAGTGAGTTACTCTTGTCTTGGTTACAACAAAGTCTGATAACAATTTTGTACTGATTGAGGCCCTGATTTCAACAGATCTTTGTTTACTTAAAGATTATTTTTGCATTAATGAATTTTATTATTTATTAAAAAAAACTCTCCCGTAAGAATTTCATTAATTCCAAGTAGGTAAATTCTCTTTGGCATCACTTTCGATTAACTGAATCTATTTCGAATTTTTAATCAAAAAGAAAACAGAAAGTTATGAATGACTATAAATTAGTTAAATATCTTATTTGCTGAACTAGAAGAATTTTGTTGATTATTACAATAAAAAGAAAAAAATTAATTATTCAAAGGTTGGCTGACATTGAAAAGTGAAAGTATTTACATTTTAGTTCCATATTAAAACAATCCCATATTTAGTCAGTCTCTTTTTACGGTTCAAGTGTCCATATGATAGAAGATTTTGCAAACATTTTTGTGGTAAAATTGTAGCTGAATATTGATCAAAAAGAATGGAAAGAAATTGTTTTAGTTTTAGTTGAAGAATTGATATGCGAAATGAAAGCGAAAATTCGAAATAGAAAAGTGAAAACGAATTTACCATTTCGAGATCGATTTTGAGAAGATGTTGAAAAGGGAAGTTTGAGGTTTAGAATGACATTGGAAATAGATTGATGAGATAAGTGACTTATCACTTATCCACTAACTTTCTTGAGTTTTTCTACAACTTATCTAACCTTACTTGTTCATGAAAAGTAATTGTAGCGCGACAGCGTCAGAGGAAGAATCATTCTTTTTAATTCTTGAAATGAGAAGTCAACCAAAATTTGGCCTTCACTCCCGGACCTAAGTTGAGGTTTAGAATGACTTATCCACTAATTTTATTATATTCTTACAAAGGCACCTGCTTTGTCAAGCCACATTACTAAGGTACCTTTTGTTGGGTTAAGTATGTGCTGGGGCTGACGGTAGGTAGCAGCCACTTCAACCTAATCTAACCTTACTTGTTCATGGAAAGAAATTGTAGCGCGACAGCGTCAGAGGAAGAACCATTTTTTTAATTCTTGAAATGAGAAGTCAACCAAAATTTGGCCTTCACTCCCGGACCTAAGTGGCAGTATTACTGTTCATTTAGCTGTTCCATAAGCAAGGAAATTCGAAAAATTTACTACGATAAGTGAAAAGTAAAGGAATGGAATGGATAGTGAGGAATGGAAAATATATACAATTTTTTGTGAACTTCAACATTGGATCCTGGATGTACGAAAAAGATACAAATTTGATGGTCATTCGGGCTAAGGGAGAACAGATAAACCGTTCTTGATAATATTTAGTACGCGATATAAAATATTGCAAGACCAATAACGGTTTATCTGTTCTCCCTTAGCTCCAATGGCCATCAAATTTGTACCTTTTTTCTTACATCTTGGAAAAGAAGACATGGGAGAGAAGTTCCCACTCTTGATTTCAATGTTCTGTGCCACTTGTACTTTTGCAAAAAAGGGCGGAAATCGCATTTGAAATGAAAACGATCGAACGACATCGTTTCGACAGTAGCAGTCTCTGTTTATTGCCACATATATGATAGATACAGCATGCGTGAAAACGATATCGTTCAAACATTTTTATTTTACGTGATCTGGCCACTGGACGATATCGGTTTTGATATTTTAAGCAACATATGTATGCCCGTCTAAATAATTTTTGTGGGCTAAAGTTTTGACAATAATCGCCTGGAAAGATGAGCTATTAGAGTCTAGGGCTTCAACCTCACATCCGTTTTGTAATTTTTATCTAGAGGAAGTGTCTACTTTCCTTAACCATTCCCTCATTGAATCGCTAGTCTCAAGAAATCAGGAAGAGGAGACAGTTCTGGTTGCCACATCTCTATTAGCTGATGACTGATGGGCTATCGACTGTCGCATACATAAGCAAGTCATAACCAAGCAGGGGTAATCATTCGATTAATTCTTCCACCTTCGTCATACACGATTCCAATTACCTTTCACAGATTAATAGATAAACACAAAGCGCAGGTATTTATAAAAATAAAAATACCTTAACATGACGCGCTTGTTTTATTAATCAAATACGACTTCCCCTTGTTGCAACATTAGAAATAATAAGCTTATCTGTACGTGACTTATGTACAAATGTCAATCGATGCCCTTTGGGCAGTGTCTATTTCTACTATTTAATATTCCATTACGCCTGCATGCATCAATCAACTCTAAAGAAGGGTTTCAAGGTCCTTAAACTGAACTGCACGAAAAATAAAAAACAAACCGCAAAATTACAACCTTAATAACCAAAATTCCAACCTTAATAACCATACTAAACCATTAATCTTTCTTTTGCAGATGGTCCATTATGTGTCAGCATCGGCTCTAACATCACAAAACAGTTTGGCCATTCAAAACCATCAACAGTTGACTTTCGGCCAACTACTCCGTTCGGCGGGCAACATGGGAGACATACGCGATTGTCCGGTGAGTAATGATTTACATTTCACAATAGTGTTGGCCAATTCACATCCCGCAGCACGCAATCAGACTTCATTAATCAATTGAAAGTGCGGTTATGCAAACATGGAGACACGACACCAAACCACAAACACACATATATTGGCCGGCCATATGCCGTTGCTCTGACCTGTCAATATCGGTCATCATCGAAGCTGGTAGGAAGCTGTCCACTTGGATCAATCTCGTGATCGATATATAATTGTGTCAGGTCAGCAGCTGCTTAGAGGCGACATCGGCTGCAGTATTTGTGTGTGTGTGTGTGGTTGTTTTCCACAACCTTGAAAATGACATTTCTTTGTGTTTTGTCTTTCCAGAATTCCTGCGGTGCCAAGATAGGTATCTGTCGCGCTCTACTCAATCGCCCAGATGTTGTGTCGATCGGAATTGTTTGGGACTCAGAGAGACCTGCCGCAGATCAGGTCCATGCAGTGCTGAAGGCAATTGGCACCTCGCTGCGTCTGTCCGATGTCTTCCATCAGGTATCCGATCAGCGCTGGGCACAGACAGTTCAGCATGAGTTGGTGGGCATTGTGTCCTATTATGGCAAGCACTATACGACATTCTTCTTCCACACAAAATTGAAGGTTTGGGTGTACTTTGATGATGCTAATGTTAAAGAGGTAAGTTTGGCGCATATACGTTCTCCCTCGTAACTTCCCGATCCTAATTGCTGTTCGTCTTTCATAGGTTGGTCCCAACTGGGAAGGAGTAGTGGACAAATGCAGTCGTGGACGGTACCAGCCGCTCCTGTTGCTCTATGCCGTTCCACAGCCACCTGCTGGGCCACAGATGCCGCCACAGTATATTCAGGAACTCGTACAATCCACTGCCCGTCGGGCCATCACTCCGAGTCCTGAAAAGCCCATAATGGGCAACACCCGTCGTGCCATAACTCCAACCCCAATACGCTCGCCCAACGACTATCAGAACCTCAGCGTCATCCAGAGCAAGATCTTCCCCTCGGATGAAACCGACGCGTATATCAGCCGCAAGGCAGTTGAGAATGTTCTGAATGCCCAATACCAGAACTTGAGCGTCATACAGGATAAAATATTCCAAAATGGCGGCTCACCTATGGAAGATAAAGAAGGCGGTTTTTTGAACCGCAAGCCCATCGAAAACACCCTCAATTCGCAGCTTGCTCGAAAGCATCACTTGAACCTGCATCGCAGCCTGAGTGCCGAGTCCGGCCAAGTAGCAAATGGCTCCCCGCCCAGCGATGGACTTACCATCCCTGATCACTTGAATCAACCCAGGCGACGGGACTCTGGGAACTGGAGTGGCGACCGAAACAGCGCCAGCTCAGCATCGTCCACCACTCTGGACAATCCCTACCTCTATATGGTAGGCAAGCGGGGTGGACCGGCAGCGGTCCCTCAAAGCCCGACCAGACAGGCTGGCATGCCCTACGATCCGGGTTATGATTCGTTTTCACTGTCTTCGACGGACTCGTATCCCCCGAAGCACCACAACCCACAATTGGCCAAGATACCGGAATCCATTGTTCTGACCGGAGACTGCGAGAAACTATGCCAGGAAGCTGATCAGCTGCTCGAGAAGTCGAGAATTGTCGAGGAGTCCCACGATTTGGAGACGGCTCTTGTTTTGTGCAACGCTGCAGCTGGTAGGGCTCGCGCAGCTATGGACGCTCCCTACAGCAATCCACACACGATGACTTTTGCCAGAATGAAGCACAACACGTGTATCATGAGAGCTCGTAGCCTTCACCGAAGGATTCTGGTGGAGAAGGGTCAGGACTTGGAGACAAACTACCCCCCCGAGCTGATTAAGAACATCATGAGTGGCGGCAGCGTAAAGCATGTGCGTCAAAACAGCAAGGACAAGACTTTGGAGAAGGCAGTAAACAAGAATATCGAGATCTACGCCACCTTGCCTAAGAAGAAGACTCCGCTCAAGGCTGCACTGCTTGCAGATGAGAACGCAATTGAATTTGATCCACCAGCTAAGCCGGAGCGTGAAAGCCGCAGCATCTTTGGCCGCAACAAAGAGAAGGACAAGCGCAGTCGCAGTGAGGATAGAAACAAGATCACCAGGGAATTCTCAGTCGCAGAGACACTGCTTGTCAATGCCAAGGACACCCTCAAGAAGCACAAGGAGGACAAAGACGAGAAGAAGGAGAAAGACAAGAGCGGCAAGAAACAGCATAAAATCAGAAGGAAGCTTCTAATGGGAGGTCTGATCAGAAGGAAGAACCGCTCCATGCCCGACCTAACTGAGGCCAATGCAGCCGAAGAACAGCAGCAAAAGGAGAAGCCGGTTGCTCCCATGGCATCTGTGGATGACAGTACGGTGGGTCTGAACAAGAACAGCATGAGTGGCTACATATCTGAGGGCCACTTTGATTTCCGCGAGGCAAACAATGCCAATCCGAACTTGGAGCGGAGTAAGCTCATGAGGAAGAGCTTCCATGGTAGTGGACGTCAGCTGACCGTGGTAGCCAAGGTTGCCCCACCACCGCCGCTGAGAACAAGCTCAGCACTTACACAGCAAGAAGGGATGCTGCAGCCATTCCACGAGGCGAACTTGTCCAACATCTCGAGTATGAGTGAGGACTCCTGCCAAACCATCATCACTACATGTGCACAGGTTCACTCGGAACAAAGCCCGGTGAAGAGCGACTCATACGGCTACATGGACGGAGGAGTGGATGAAGTAGACTGCCGCATGATGGATCCGACTCTGGATCTCCCTCCATACCCAAGTCCACCAGCATCTGCCTGCCATTCCAGGCAAGCCAGCGAGGATTTCCCACCACCTCCGCCAGAGATCGACATGGAACCGCTGAATCAGCAAATCAATCAAATTCAGGCACTAGAAGCGAACAAGATCCGGAATCTAGAGACCCTTGAGGGCACCACAAGCATCCTAGCACAACTGCAGCAACGCCAGCATTTGATGAAGATGCGAAAGGATCAGAACTCTCCCATTACAAATGATAGCGACAACTGGCTGAGGGAGCTCCAAATGAAGCAGAGCGATCTGAGGAACAAGAAACCAGAAGCCGTGGGATCGCCGAATAGCGTGCGCGATTTAGCCAATCGGTTTGAACAGGCTAAGTTGCCGTTGCCCGAACAAGCATCGCAGATGCGGTCCTATCCATCGCAGGAGCTCCTAAGCAGCAAACCGCAAATTCGCACACAAATGAATGGACTTCCCGGACCGAATGGGGGCGTAGATGAAGTCGATTGCCCTCGTCCAAGGCTACCGCCACACCAGATCCTCCCCAAACCGAAGTACGAGATTGCTCAGAGCCAAATCGCTGAGGAAATCCGAGAAGTCGAGATGCTAAATGCGGTTGTTCAGCAAACGCTGAATAACTCACAAAATGGCGTCAAACGAGTGAAGAAGAAGAGCGTCTCCTTCTGCGACCAAGTGATTCTCGTCGCCACCGCGGACGAAGAGGAAGACGATAGCTTCATCCCGAATCCGATATTAGAGCGAGTTCTGCGAACTGCCCAGAACCCCAATGACAAGGTGACCGCCCAGCTTATTCAGCAACAGCAGCAAAATATGCTGCGGCTGCAAAGCGAAGCCATTCCACGAAATGTCTGCCAGCAGCCGAGTCCGACGCCCTCGATCATGGATCCGCGTCGCAGCATGCCCCAGGATATGCAGCGCTACATCCAAATGCGACAGCAGCACAGCCCGCAAATGGACAATATGCGGCATGAAATGGCCTACCCCGGCAACAACAGCCCGCAGTTCCATCAGCAACAGCAGCAGCAACTGCCACCCCCAACCCAACCTAACCCGAATACTAACACCGCCGCCCCACACATGCGTTCCCAGGTTTACACTCCAATGCAGGACATTTTTCGCATGCAAAATGTACCAGGACAGATGAACGGAAGTGCCAATACTAACAACAACCAATCCAGCCCCCACCTCAACACTAGCCCACTAACCAATGCAAACGGAAACGGCTTGGTTCCACCGCGAACCAGTATGAGCGGCATCGCAAGCGTTGCCAACATGCAACACATGCAGATGCTAAATGGCAACAATGGACAAATGGACGCCGGCGTAAATGGCATCGTTGGATCACGGGCACCAATAACCGAGCAGCAGGCTTACCCCTCCGCAAATGCCCCCAGCAACCGCATTCAAGTGCCGAATCTGAACCAGAGCTACTTGGTCTCACTACAGATGGCAGCACAAAAGCAACAGCAGCAGCAACACCAACAACAACAACAACAACAACAACAAATGATGAACGGCTATCACATGGTCGCACAGAACGGCTATCATCCACTGCCAGACGAAAGACACCACCCAAATGGCCCATCGCCATACCAGAGGGTTCCCATGCCTCACGGCGCCTACCCTGGTAACAGTAATACCCAACCTCCCACCTCCTCTCCCTATTTTCAGACATCCGCCCCACTGAAGCAGATGTCCCAGAAGAAGGTCAGCTTCGAGCCCGGCACCAAGGGCGAGGCAGACCTATCTGCGCAGCAACAAAATGGCGTTCCCACACCAGAGATCGCCCAACAAAATGGCGGCTCATCCGTTACCGTTATTCCGACCCGCGTCTACAACAATGCAATTGTCAAGGCCTCCGCCAAGGCAGTCGAATGCAATCTCTGCCGGAAGCGCCATGTAATCGCACCCGCGATCTACTGCACCAATTGCGAGTACTATCTTCAGATGTTGAATAGCCGAAGATAGGACAATAACAAACTCTATCCGAGCAGTTCCCGCCCTTCCACATATTGGTCTCTGTCACTCTAAGTGCAAATTATATAAAATATATATTTTGTTTTGTTTTTTATTTTAATGTTTAGCACTTAAGGATTTTTCTTTTAACTTCGAGATATATTTTTATAATCGTGCCGCCCATTTGAAAACAAGTGGGGTGTGTCTGTGCATAGTAGGAGGTAAGTATATGTATGGAAAATTATATTGTGATATAAGTTACAATATATTTTTTGCTTATATTTTTTACTACTAATTTTATTTATAATGATAGCAATTTTCGAAAAAGAGCATTTTTTATGGTTGTACATAAAAAATAATTAAATATAAATGAAAGAAACATTTTTTTTTAAATATTTTTAAGGCGAAATAGTTTATTTTACTAATTTTATGTATTTTACTCATATTATTACGTATTTTGCTTATAAACTCTTTTTTTTTTTAAGAAACAAGTGACGTTGTACAACGGCGTTGCATTTAAGTACGGTTTATAATGATTTTACAAAAGAAATATTACAAAAATATTCAAAACATATACGAGATACATATATACAATAAATAAAAGATTCTTTTACAGATAATAAAACTTGTCTTTTATTTGATGTTCAAGGTTTTTAAGGGAAGTCGCTTTTTGTATATTTCAGCTTTATTGCTTTTGTGATTTTGGTGATTTTTCGTCTTATGTATAGCGAATAAAGTCTGAAGTAGATTTATCGGACTTTTTTCCGACTACTTTTAGTAACGAATCGACGTAAAGTACCAAAATTTGAAAACGATTTACGAACCACCTTTTTGAGTTCACAAAATCTAACCTGTTGAATCCGTTCGGTATCCGTTCGGAGAGTACTTTTCTCCGCAACGCAAATCCAGTCGGATACTAAATTTGCGTTCAAAGTATCCGTTTTCCGATAATGCATCAACGCATTTTATTCACTAAAATATTTCCGCGATGAACAGATGTCGGAGACAATCGGAGAAAAATTGACGTGTGGCTGTCAAAACCAGGTGCAAAAAACGCAACCCATCGCACTGAAACGTAGACTGCCGGTGTGCGTTACGTATTGTCGGAGAAATGTTCCGAACAGCTTATCGGAACGATTACCATGAAGCAAAATTCTCCGATTCGTACAAAATCGGAGAATTTTTCTTTCGGAACGGATACCATGATAGGGCCGATTGCGATTGACAGAATATGTTGTCTCCGTAGCGTTCTTTGGGCTGATGACTATTAATGAACCCAGGGGCGTAGCGAGGGTTCGAGCTGTGGGGGGATGACTTTCATCAAAATGCCGACTTATTTGAGGAACTTTCCGACTGTATAGAAATCATTAAAATCGGCCCAGCGGTTATCGAGTTATAAGTAACGTCAACTACTTTCACTACTTTTTGTATTGGAGCTGCCATGGGCCTTTGTCCAATTTTGACCAATCTAAGATCACCTATAAATTTGAGCTCAATCGAGTCGGTGGTCTCTGAGATATAAGATTCTGAATTAAAATTTTTAATTTTAAAAGTACCTAATAAAAAGTTGAATTATGTAAGTTCAGATTGTTTACATTTTTTCATAATGTATTTTTAAATGTGACTGTTTTTGCAGTTCGAAGTCACTAAGTGAGAAAAAAAAGGTTATACCCTATTCACACCAAGCCGAAAACCGAGTTTTCGTCAGAAAAGTTTAGAAAACTCGTAGATGCATTCACACCGAACACCAACACAACGTTTTCGTTTGACGTTTCAATTAGCTGTGAAACTAGCTATGCAATGTTTGTGGCGACTAGACTTTTATTTTAGTTACTAAACTTGGCACGTATTGACATAATATACAAACAAAATTATTTAAGCTACTTGATAATCGTTAACTTATGGTTAAATAATTAACATAACCGACATTCAAAATCAAAACATCTGAAAATACCATTTAGTTGTGGCAGGCTGGCAGGTGGTGCAAGCAAAGATAACAAAAAAACTCTCACTCTCACTCTCACTCAGTCTCTCACATCCTGTCCGCAGTTTTGCTCAGAGTATATCCATTATAATGAGTAGGGACACTCTCGACAATTTCCTTATCAGCAAGTATTACTGTGTCACACAGACATGAGAAATAGACGGATATATAAAGTGGGTAGTGAGAGAGAGAAAAAAGAGGAGGAATATTTTTTCGGAAAATGGCACAGGGTGCTCCGTTAAAAAAGGGCAATTTTTAACTTGTCATACATTTTTATTAAATACAAAATTATAATTACATGTGTGTTACGCTAAGATATTTATACTTGTTGTTGGTTTTTTTTGATTATTCTATTACATTTTTTGATAAAGTCATGCTCTCAAACACGTGCCTACATATCATTTTATAAGAAATTATTTGTTTTGATTTTTACAGCCAGTACCTACCTAATCAATCACATTATACATTTTCATTTAAAAAACTTTTTTTTTTTATTTTGCTATAAACTTTCTACTGCATCTAAAAATTCTTTATTCGAACGTGTTAAATGCGCACTTCAAATGCGCTAAAAAATCTGTAAATATGGAGGAAACACTATGTTGCTGACTTAGTTCCAACTCACACTTGCGTTTTTGACGTTTTTTTTATATAGCATGCAAAATAATTTCACTACCGAAATCAGCAGTTTTATACCTAGTCAGATTCTGTTTTGAAAGCGTTTATTTCAACGCTGGAAAGCTCTAAATTTGCAGTTGGCTCGCAACTATTTTCTCCATGTAGCTACTTTGCTGAAAAAGATCTTTTAAATTCACAAATGTCTTGAAATAGAGTCAGCAACTTATTATTTCTTCCTCGGTTGCGTTAAAATGGTAATTAAGTCAATTGAAATACCAATAAGACTATTTATATTCTGCTGCCATTCTTTTAGTTATATTGGCAGACTTATCGAAAAAAGGAATACTTAAAAAATGCATTTCATAAGAAATTTATTTGCTCTTTATTTTCCAAAAATGGTCTTCTGAATTTGTTGGGGCCTTTAAATTTATATGAATTAAAGATTAATATAACTTAGGACACATTTCGACCACAAGCAATACTATTCATTTTAAAACCAAAAGGCATAGATATGCATTTTAAATGTGTTCAAGCAAAACAAAAGTAAAATAAACAGCGCGTAAAAAAAATTGTAATGGAAAATTACACCTCCAAAAAAGGAGTCAGAAAAGGGATAGTTATCACTAAAAAACCAATAAAGTTAAACTTTTAATCCCCTCCATTATCGGCACATAAAAATATTTTACACCTGCATTTTCTTTTTGTTCCCGACCGTGCAGGTTAAACACTTCAAAATATGTTTTCCCATTTCCTATTTAAATTTCTATTTAATCCAAAAACATTTGCACTGTAGTTTGTTCGCACCGAAAACAATCACGGGTCACCCTGTATTGTGTTTATTTCACTTCTTTCGCACAACTGATAAGCATTCGAGTTTACCGCCTTTAAAAATGCTTTATGAAAAAACCAACCCCATCGTCACTGTAGAACCAGTGTGACCAGTTATTATAAAAACTAGCAATTATGGAAAGAAGAAACATTTATTTTCATATTTTAGATTGAAATATTAATGGTAGGAGTTCAGAATTAGTTGTAATTCCTGGAAAAAAATAATCATAAAAACGAAGCATGAAACCATTTTCCAAAAAGCAAAGCAGGTCACACTGCATAAAGTGAAGTAAGGTGTACACACATCGAAATCCGAGTTTACCGCCTTTAAAAATGCTTTATGAAAAAACCCACAATCGTTCGTCGTACACAGCAAGCCCCATGTAGTGGTACAGGTAAAATGTGTTGTTTACCCTTTTCTTCTCAGGCATTCGTCGTATTCAGGTAAAAAGTATTCTTTCGACCTGCTTCCACTTATTGCACGATTTTTTCTGCGTTTTGCTTTGTGGTAGTATGAAATGCATATGTAGAGAGAGTGTCCCTACTCATTAATGGATATACTCTGGTTTTGCTGAGCTCGCTGAATGTTGCAAAAGGTGTGTCTGCTTCAACAACCCAACGATCGTACTCGTTTTCGTGGCGTTTTCATGGAAAACGACCTCAAACAACTCGTTTTGAAAACTGCAATATGTATGGGAAAACTTCTGTTTTCGATGAAGTTTTCGACTGTTTTCGCGAAAACCCAGTTTTCGGCTTGGTGTGAATAGGGTATTACTCTCATGACTATTCACATGAGACCAACCAACTATCTAAGAACGAACGAATATTCGCGAGTTTTGAAAGTTCGCGAACTTCTGCCATCAGTTTTTATTAGATATTTCTAATTTAAGATTAGGTTCGAACGAATGTTTTATTCTCTAGTTTGTGGAACGCGATTTGTCCCCGCCAAGAGTGTTTTCGTTCACGGCAAAAAGTTTGGAATTCAAAATTTCATTAGGTATTTAAACTGTTTATAAACTTGTTTTTATTAATTATCCTACTCGTGGAGTATCTAATAAAATGTGTAATGTGCAATAAATGCTTCGCATTTTATGCGACACCCCCTCCCCCTGAATGAACCACAATAATTTGCGCAGTGTATCTTAATCTGAAGGATTTAGGCCTCAGTTATAGCTATTAGTAAAATGCATCCGTAAAAACACGAAACAGAACAAAACTGAAACATTTAACCATAGCATATCATAGGAATTCAGTGGAATACTTCGTGAAACTGGTTGAGAAGTTGAACAGAAAAGTTTTTCGTACGGAAAAATAAAAAAATTCTTTTTTTTTTTTAGAAAATTTAAAGATTTTTTGACGATTTAGTTTTATAATCCGAAACCAACATTTTAAAACCAAGATTGAGTTCAACGATTAAGTTTAAGTGCTCCAAAAAAGTGAAACAATTTGTTTACGGATGCATTTTACTGATAGCTATAACAGACGCCTTATTCAAACTAACCAAGGGTCAGATCACATAAAATAAAAACGTTTAAACAATATTGTTTTCACGAAAGCTGTTGCCATAAACAAAGAGTGCTATTGTCGAAACGATGTCGTTGGATCGTTTTCATTTTATGTGATCTGGCCCCAGATATTCCTAAATCATTCTGTCAGATTATCCGTTTTTCAATGCTTTTGAAACTAACTGCTTGAATATTCCGCTTTCGAAATAGAGAGTTGAAAATATTTGCATAGGAATTTAATGAGTTTAACATACTACGTTGGCTTTCCATATCTGTATACGAAGAGCTAGAGACGTGCGCTCTTGAATAAATATGAAAAGTTGAGGATGCTGTCATCGAGGGTGCTGTTTTCGTCCCGGCAGAATCACAACCGACCAGTTATTCACTCTCAAAATGCTACCTACTTGAGAAGGCTTGGGAGTATGTCACACTTGTTTACGTGAAGAACTCAATGTCGAATAGCTACTTCTCCGGACGGAGCGGTCCATGCTTCGGTGGTTTGGTCATGATAAACGCATGCCCCCGACCCATCGGGCAGGCGTCCTCTATGTAGACTCAGGGTGAGATGGTTAGAATGGTCCTTGACGATCTGGAGTCGATGGCGGAGAATCGAGAACTAACTGTAAAATCAATTCCCTTAAAAGCCAATGACGCAACAAATTACGCAAAACGCCAAAAAAAAAACTTTAGACTGCAAAAGGCAACCAGAAATGCTTCAAAAAACAAAACCGGATATTCAGCGGTAGGTATTTTAATCAGATTAGGTACTATAGCTGTCTTCGGTAAGACCATTGCAAAATAATATATAATGCAATAATATGAAAATAAGAAAGACAATTTGAAATGGAGCTCAATTTCACTAGCCACCAAACGAAAAATGTCGCTGTTAATGCGTAAGAATTTTTTCGACTTGTATATTTGAGAATTTTTCAGATAAATCATTCGACAGACGTTACACAAAGCTGAGATGAGAAGCTGCGCGTCTTTCTGAATTAAATGTGACGTGATTCCAAAACTAAAATTGGAAAAAATTTTAAAACTCGAAAAATTCCTCAAAATAAACAATTTTTTTGTATCCTTTGAAAATGAATAAATAAAACAAAGTTTTGTACGGGGACGGCGCTTGCCTGTAGATATGCAATTAATAATGGCGGATTTTTTCGCGATTTTTTTGTTACAATATTTTTAATACAGTTCGACTACTTTTTAGTACAATTTTATTACCATTCCAATGCAAATTTGAAAACAAAATAATTGCAACTCTAACTTAGCACCACAATAGAGCTAAGAAGTATGCAATACAATTGCAGGCTTCTCTAATATTGTCTCCTGACTGTATGCTGCAAACGATTTATAAAATGTGTCGATAAAGTAGGTTTATTTTGAATTTATTAAATTGTTATTGTGATTCACTCTCTTACATTTTTAAACAAATTGAACAGTTAAAAGATGATACTTTTCGTAACGGAATTTTTACCATCTATTTAGCTTATTTTACCGGATTCAGCATTTTTTATGAACTCCTTACCAAAAAAAAACCATATTGCGCGAAAACGAAAGGTAGATGGAATGTAATGTTAGCGAATCGAAAGAATTCTGTTGAACTTTGGCGATTTAATTTACTAAAAATAGTACAGCTGAACATTTCTTTGCAATTGAGCCACAGTTTGGGAGAACAGACATCTTTTTGTTACTCTCCCTTCGATTTGAAGATTATCCAGCTGTTAGTGTCAATTTGCTCTGTGCTAACCATCTCGGCGAAATAATTCACACCGTTTTGACAAGACTATCGGCCCTAGCGAGGAACGGAATTTTTTCGGCAACGCATACATAGGTACTCCATCGGAGACTCAAATTACATTCGAGGTGTCCGTCTTCGGAATGAATAATCAAAATGCGACGACGCATTTGACATGATGTCGTTTCGTGGTACATACATCGGGGTTTTCCTATTTAGTGCTTGTTTTTTCGTTTGTTTTTGCTCTAAAAACACAAATTAAAGCAACAAAATGTTTTTTTCTATGTTGCTTTCATTTATCAACACTTCACTGCAAATCGTAAGCAAATTCCGCAGCAAATTCCTGTCGGAATCACATCGGAAGAAAATTTGTATAAAACTGTCAAAAATATCAGTAAAAACGCACTTGATCGTACTGAAAAGCAAAACGCCAGTGTGCGTTGCATATTTGTCGGAAAGAAGTTCCGAAAAGCTGTTCCGAAGTATACCTCGAAGCAAAAATCCTCCGCTTCGTATGAAATCGGAGAATTTTCCGTTCCGACGGATACCTCAATGCTAAATTTTAACTTGTTTTTAATATTGTCAATTATGCTTCTGCGAAGGTACCTACTATAGCAGAACATGACCGGGAACGAGATGATGAGGCTTTTTTTACAACGCATTAAATCCTACTCTACTCCATTTCTTACTGGTAGGCTCCACATTTCACTTTCACTCGAAATGAAATCGGAAATGAATTTTTGTGTTCTACATTTCACTGTATTCGATTTCGAATTCAAAATTTTCGGAATTGAGACAAAGTGAAATTGTGATTCCGAAAAAATGTCAGAGTTTAAGAATCGCTCGGAATGCAGAACATTGAAAACGAATTCACTCGATTTGCAATTTCGATTTCACTCGATTTCTGGAACCTAGCTGAAAGTGATATTGTGATTTCGAAAAAATTTCGGAGTTTCCAAGTCGCTCGAAATGCAGAACACTGAAAATGAATTCAATCGATTTACAATTTCGATTTCGCTCGGAACCTAGCTGTTAGCCGCCATGGAACATTGTAATTGGCAATAATACGTTAGGTTATCGTTAGATCTCCGCACGTGATGAATTACAATGAAGACTCTAGGTAGCCAGAGTCGCGTTCACTGCCTCAAAATAAAAGTTGTCCATTGTTATGCTCAGTTGAAGGGGTCGATCCTTCCTTTTATTTGAATATTCTGAAATAAAATCCTATCTCTCACTTTATGGCGGCTCTCAGATTGAGGCAACAAGCAATAAGCAACTAGCAACTGTCAATAAGCAATACGCAACTTTATTTTAGCCTATTCTCACATCAAAGCAACAGTATTGCCTGAAATTTCTAACTAACATATCATCCGACGACTTCGATGGTTCTATTTTTTAATATGGTTCCATTTAAGAAAAAAAAGACAAAAAAAGGAAATATTGGGTGCACTCTGCATTTACTAATTTAATAAATCATGGTGGAAATATTTGCGCTAAGGAACTCAGAGCATATCCCACCCAATTTCAAAACTCAATCGAATGAGCCCCGAAACGTAGTATGCGCAAATGTGTCAATAATGACAAATATTGCTACTAGGAAGCAATATTATGTTGCTTTTCAACATGCGCGTTGTATCGCTAGCGATAATTATTATAGCAACCAGCAACATTTTTCGTTCGAGCGATATTGAGTTGCTTTGATGTGAGACCTCTAATTTAATTCTATGTAAAATAACTGTGAGCGATAATATTGAGTGTTTCCTATTGTCAGTTGCTTATTGATTGTTGCCTCAATGTGAGAGCCGACTAAGACTCTTCAGCTAGTTTTCTCTGAGCTGGATGCCTTCCCACTTTTCATGAGTATCTTCTATCGTCGATGTTCAGGGTCATATTTCCTAAATCGTACCATATTTTATTTTTTAGTCTAATTAGACTCCGAGTGGGATAGACACCTCGAAACAAAGGGTGGTACTATCAACGACGATTCGAGAATCGCTAGCATTCTTCCGTCCTTCCTCATCCCATTGGAGGCAATTTGAAAAAGTCGTTTCCAATGTAAAGCCTTCATTCGCAACTACTACACTTCCATAGTTAATACAAGTCTAATTTTTATTTGACTAAAGTAGTCCCGCAGCTGCTTATAGCTGTGGTCACAATATCAAATGCTCACATCATCTCAACGATTATTATACATTAAAATGTTCCTTAAATATACATAACCTACAAAATCAACAAATAAACATATAAATTAAGAGGTAAAAATCTATAATATATCATTATGTCTACAAGTATGTACATGGAATGTGCTACAATCTATACAATTGAGATAATTTAGAAAAAATCATTTCCAAAAGAGAAAAGAATAAATTACATATATATCGCAAAGCTAACACTAACAAAATGAGAACAAATTCCTTGGCAAAGATTGATTTAAGTAACGAGGATCCCAACATCAACCATCTCTTCACTTCTCTGCCTCGTAAGCGTTATTAGAGTGACCGTTCTCTTTCCGGGTCAATTGGGGCTCCATTTGATTTGCAGCCTTGTCGGTTGCAATTTCTTCGGGCTCCTCATCGGAATCATCTGAATGCTCAACGTACTCGAAGCGCATAGCCAGCACGATAAAGATGAGCATATCGGCGACCATGAGTGCGGCGAATAGAATGAACTCCTCGGACTTAAAAAATAAAGTGTTAGTGTGGACGTGTCTGAAGAGTGAAATGCTGCTTTCCTTACCTGAGAATCGAAGAACTTCAGTTTGGCAATTATCACAACCAGAATGTTGCCAATGGCTACAGTGAGCAGCCAGCATGCTTGCAGGACAGATTTCATACTCGCCGGGGCCTGAGTGAATGAGAACTCTAGCCCTGTCACGGAGAACATTACCTCAGCAGCTGTCATCACTATGTATTGTGGCAACTGCCACATGATGTGCACCGAGTTGGGCTCCACGAGCACATGCGTTTTGGTAGTCTGAAACGATTTAGAATTATGACACTTATTCTGATGCCTTCGCCGGATCTACTTACATAGCCCTTCGATTGACTTCCATCCACTACTAGGACCTTCACCCCTCCAATATCCAATTCCAACGAAGTGACTTCCTTATCATCAGCTCTGAGCGAACTGATCCCAGGTATAATGTGTAAGAGGTTTGTTTGATTTCTCCCAACAGCGGCCGAAGAATCGGGACCCTTGAACAGCAACTTTTCATTAGCTGGCACATTTAGCAGAACCCTTAGCGCCGAGTCGCCGGACTTTGGCTTGCCAGGGCTATCCTCGAACTCGAAAACTTCATTCGAAGCGATGAAGTAGCTCATAGCCTTTCCCGGCACCAAGGAGAAATCACCTTCCAATTTTGGACACCTAATTGAATCGTTCGATGAAGCCGTGTAGTTGTAGGTCATTGCATTAGACACAGTTAGATCCTTTTCCTCTAGCATTCCGTAAGGTGTCAAAGAGAGCTTTCCCTTCACTGGGATAAAGGTTTCAAAGTCATAGCTGCAGTTCACTCCGTTGTAGATCCGAATCTGCGCCTCATGCGTTGTCGGCACCCTTGGATCCATCGATTCCAGTTTTAATTCCACAAATGCGGATAGAAGAAAAGCAGTGGCAGCCAACAAACCGCCTAAAGTAAGCTTCTGCAGTGGTCTCTTAATGCCGACCTTCTTCAGCATGGGATATACGACGTAGTTGAAAAGCGGAATGAATCCCAGAATCAGGAGTGGATTGACGACCTGCATTTGATCGGGCTTAATGGTGAAACCCCCAATTTCACCTATCATTCTGGTAGCTTGGAAGGTCCAGCGAGAGCCTTGCTGATCGAATAAGGCCCAAAACACAGGCAGTGGCAGGTAGAGGACGAGAATCTTTAGCAAAGCCTTGGTGTCGTCGATCAATCTGCGACTGCACTTGCCCTCGGCATAGTCCAGCCAATGGATCTTGGGGCTCTTCTTGCCGCCTTTGATGCGCCTTGTAATGGCCTCGGTTATACACTGTGACACGCCGAGAATCATGTTACCGGCGGGGGGTTTGATCACGTACATTCGTTTTCCAGCGATGAATATGATTAGAGACAGAACCATTAGTACCGCGGGAACACTGAAAGCCAGCGAGAAGCAATCCTTGTCACCGAAGCAGTGGACATCGGCACGAAGGATCGGTGTGATTGTCGTCGAAATCAGCGATCCAGCATTGATGGCAAAGTAAAAGAGCGAGAAGAACATAGCCAACTGCTTAGCTTGTTCGGGGATCTTGAATTGGTCTCCGCCAAAGGCTGAAACGCAGGGTTTTATGCCTCCAGTGCCGGTGGCTATGAGCAGGAGGCCGATCACTGTGACTTCCCTAAAGAGAAATTGTGTGCGTTAAAAATGGAAAGTATCTCAAATTGTAGGGTATATTCATTAAATTCTATTGGATTCAAGTGGCTTAAGCAATTTATACTTACTTGACTGGCAAATTGAGAAGCGGAACCGCTCCTAGAGCGATAACCACAGCTCCTATCGTATACACCACCGACAAATACCATATTGTCTTGAACCTTCCAAGCCAACTGTCGGCCAGAACTGCTCCAATGAGTGGGAATATATACACCAGGCTGGTGAACACATGAAATAGAACTGTCGCCTGATCCTCTTGGTAATTCAGCTTGTCCGTAAGGTAGAGCACTAGAATTGCTAAAAAGAGGAAGGGACACAAATGTGGTTACACTTTCGGGACTAACACTTTCAATTTCGACTTACTGCGCATGCCATAGTAGTTGAATCTTTCGCAGAACTCATTTCCGATAATGAATCCAACCGACTTTGGGTATTTGGTGGCGGCGCCCTGTTAAAACAAGAAAACAAAAGTTCAAATTCAAAGACCATTTTGAGAATCTGTATCTGCTCAAAGATACAATTTCAACTTTTACGCAATTCAACCACAAATGGTATGGTTTGGCGTATGATTGACGAGAAACCGATTTCACTGAAATGCTTCACAGCAAGTCAAGTCGCAGATTAATCTACTGGTTGTCGTTGGTACTGCAACCTACAAGAGTGCTGTGCGCAGATTGTCCAACAAAAACTCTTATGGTGGCAAATTACACGAATTACAGCGAGAGAATGGCAAATTCCATAATCGAATCGATTGAGGTCGCTCGCGGGGAGGCGGCCGGCCTTTTAAACTGTAAATATGGTCAAAGAGTGAAACTGTTGTTTAAACTTAATTTAGACGCATGTACATGTGCGCTATTAATTAGTACTGTATGCTTGAACGTTTCTAAGAAATGTACGCTGCACCGGTCATAACTTCTTATGGATGCGTTATTTGCTAATTTAAATATACCGTCTAAAGTGAAACGGTATTGCATCAGAATTTAATGGCACAATATCAACCGAGGATGCAATTTTAAGGGGGCGAAGATACAAACGTGTTATCAGATGTACTTACACATTTGAGCGATATGGCGGCCGGTATGTGAGTTTGGATATTTTTTGATTGGGTGGAAAAGGATGATAGGAAGACCAAACACAATGCAGACCAGTTTCCACAGCCATTCGATTGTGGGAGTTTTGAACGTCTTCAATCATCCTTCAGTCATTCTTTAAACTTTTCAGAAGTACTATACGGTCAGCAGGCAGCATCAAGTACCGAATATTAGTAGCATCTCCGTCTACAAGTAATCAGAAACACCGCATCTATAAAATCCCCTGTTATACAGGGTTTTTCAATAAGAGCGCTACAAAAGTTTTTTTTAAATAAAACAAAAACGGTTTTGGATATCAATGAAATTCTTTATTCCTGTGAAAGTACGTTCGATGCCATTATGTATGGAACTCGATTTCTTTTGCATGGCCACCACGGGCACGCTTGCAGAAGTCCAGAAGCTGAACCCAATTTTCGACGGTTTTCAAGCAAAAATCGGCCGATACTGCTGCAATTTCACGTTCGATATTCGTACGAAGTTCATCAATCGTCGTTGGCTTGTTGGCATAGACCATAGACTTGACGTAGCCTCACAGGAAATAGTCTAACGGCGTCAAATCGCACGACCGAGGCGTGAGATAACACGATCTCCAAACTTGGTTTCCAGAGTTATAAAGAGTTGGTTATAAAGAGTTCAGCGCAGTAAGCAAAACAATTTGCGTTAAGCGACGCTCATAAGGAGGGCGGGGGACAGTTCTAGGAGTAAAAGAGGGAAAAACAAATCAGCCTTTCCAGGTGAAAAGGAAAGTGCACCTACATATCTCGAAAACCATTAAATTGATTGAGCTCGAACTTACAGATAATCCTTATTATTGGCCCTGGAGTGCTCCTCTGAAGATTGGTCAAATTTGGTCAAAGGGGAGCGGCACTTCACATACAAAAAAATATTCAAAATCTTATACCTCCTACAAAAAACATATTCTCTGGAGTGAAATTCGATGACGTTATTATATCTCCATAACCGCTGGGCCGATTTTCATTACTTTTTTTTTTGTTTTATTCGTATTGCTATATTTTAGGTTTAGGCAGCAAGAAAATTCAACTAAGTCGATTTATTCTCATTTTTCGCATTTTACGAAAGAGCATTATTACCTAAGCCCTAAGCAATACAATTCCTGTGCACGGACAAAGCCGGGCGGGTACAGCTTCTTCGACAGTCTTGGAATTGAAAAGTTTGTAAAATTTGTAAAATTGATATAATAATTGTCCTGAAAGTCAATAATGTTGTCTAGGCAATACGATTTCTGGAAAAACAAAAAATGTTGTATACCACAAAGCATTACAATAAAAACAGTTTATCTATTTAACTATTTTGCACTACGAAGTGTGCACGGGCTACGCTAGTCATTTATAACATTATAACAAAACTAGGTGAACCTGCTCGGCTTTGCCATGGCCTAGAAATTGTATTGTCTATGAGAACAATGCATAAAACAATGTTCCAAATTTTACAACTTTGTTTCTCATGAGTGTCGAGAAATAGCGTTCGTAGTGATTTTTTAATGGAACTTATCAAACCCTTTTGTCGGATCTGGCCCACATTCTTTCAAATGCTTTTCAACAGACAATACATTTTTATTTACCAATTGGCTGTTGCTATTCGCACGTTGTTCGGGACACGACTACGTAACGAAATGTCAAAGTTTATATTGCGTCAAGTTGGGGTATGTGGCTAGCTACGCTCGTGGCAAGGACTCTAAACTCCAGTATAATCATTTTCGGACATTATGGCGTACGTTTTGGACCCAACTTTTCTATTTATAAAGATTTTTTAATGAAAATAGGATTACGTAACGTTGATTACGTAGTCGTGTTCCGAAAATCGGTAAACGTCAGTTCAGTACAAAATCTGTCAAAATGAACGTGCAAATAGCCACTTCGTTACCAATTTGCAACGCTAAAGCTGCTATAAATTTCAATATTACACAATTTTGAGATTCGGATATTCAGCGCCATCTATCGGAAAGTTTTTCTTCTCACTTCATAGCAGCTATATAGCAAATATATTGTGTACATTTCAGCTCAATCGAAGGACTACTTTCTGAACTATAAAGGATAAGCGTTTCAATGTTTTCTTTGAATGGGAGGTGCCACGTTATTGTCATATTTTGACCAACTTAACAGGAGCTCATTCGGTTCGCTGGTTTTCAAAATATAAAATAATGGACATTTTTGTGTCGCGCCTCTTTGTGACCCTTAGCCCTTTACCGCTACACTTTAAGTAACCTATATTGGACGTCCTCTGTCCAATTTTTGGCCAAACTTCACAAGAACCCCTTTCGGGCCAATATTTGTATGTGGATTGTCTGCAGATTTGCGTTCAATCAGTGCTGAACTTTGCGAGTTTTTGAAGCGTACACAAATCCACTTAACATTTTTATACAAAGTGGCGCAAAATTAATAATTTTTGCAAATGGCGTCGTTCATCAATCATATTTTACATTTGTGAACTAGACAGCTGCAGTATACAAACAGGCAAGCGCTATATTCTGCTATACTGTCGATTTTTTTGACAAATAATACGGTCGGTGGTTTTAGCGCAGCGTGAATTTCGAGATTTCCTAATCGTTTAGCGCGAACTGGGCAAATATTCCGTCTTTTGCTACTCGACTAGAACAGACTGGAATCACGGGAGACCATGCAGTGCATGGCCGAGAATATTGCGGTTGTGGCTGCCGATGCCTCTGCAGAACGAAGAAACATCAACCAGATGACGGGCTACGCAATTTTACACCACGTCACCAGACGGACCCTACAGCAAATTTTAGTGAAAGACTTACACATGTTCCCGTACAAAGTGCAAACAGTGCATCAGTTAATGCTATTACATCCATTCAAGGCTACTATGTGTGGTGTGGTGCGGGAGAAGTGATTGCGCCGTATTTTTTTGACGGCCATACGGTCAATGTTACTGGCGAACGCTACAGGGTCATGATAAGCGACTTCTTACTGCCGGAGATGGATAAGCCGGGCTTGGTGAGTATGTGGTTTCATCAAGACGGTGCAACCGCACACACAGCCCGAGAGTGAAAGAAAGCGTTTCCTGGTCGCATAATTTTTCGTTTTGGAGATTTGGCATTGACAGCAAGATCGCTCGATTTAACCATCGCAGACTTCTTTCTTTGCTAGATACTTGAAAAGTCGCGGGCTTATGCCAACAAGTCTTAGACAATAGCAGCCCTTAAGGAGAATATTCGACAGGAAGGAACAGTTAACATCAGAAATCTTGCGGAAAGTCATGGAAAATGCGTTAAAACGGTCACAAATGTATATCAATCAGTGTTGCCACTAAAAAAAAAGTGAATCCGGTCAAATCTGAACGTATGGCCGGATTCTTATTTTCTAAATCCGGCAAAAGTCAAAATCAGAGTTTTTGAGAAACGCGGTCAAAATAAATTATGGTAACATAATATGTATTACTAAAAATAAAAACAAAAGTTAACTATCATTACCTATTTTTTTTTTTACATTATAAACATTATCCATGTTAAGAAAACGTTTTTATAATATGTGAGTCTTGAGTTTGTAAACTTGTTTTTTATTTCGTTTGTTTAAAATTTACTGAAACTAATTTTATATGGCGTGTTTTAAGTCCTGAAATACACTTTTAGTGCATAAGCTATACACGTCTTCCAATATCCAGCGAGGCAGGTATAGATTTTGAGTGAGTAGAAAGGAGAAAGGTAGATAGCATAGAAAATGCGCAGAAAATCAATTTTCAGAAATAATTCTGGCATGGCCTGTGCAGTGCAGGGTATACGGGTTCTTTTTCGTACCGTTGTGCTTTCGATATAAATCTGCATTTTATATTTTTGCATTGATAGATTAAGGGCGTCGGCTTCGGCTTTACTATAAAGTTTGTTTGTGTTTCCGATTTCAATGTTCTTTTTGGAAATGAATGTCATGGGAAGACGTGTATGGCTAAATAATATTATTCTCGGATAATTTTCTGACATTTGAAAAGAGTAGTTCACAAAACTCTAATCTGAGATTTATCGAATTTCACACTTTTAATTGAAATGCATTGTTTAATTTCCTTTTCAACATTCTAGCAAACAAAAACGTCGAAAAATTAGCCCATAAGATAATTTATTATCCTGCTCCCGAAGGAAAATTCCATGTGAAACCAATTTACTGCGAATATTGGGACATTTACAACAATGTCCCAATATTCGCAGTAAATTGGTTTCTGTTTGGACTTGGGAGCGTGTTCGTAATGCATGGCAAAGTTTTATTCAAATTACCTATAGAAATCTATCTTTATTTTTAGTCAGTAGAGCAATTTTATTTTGCCAGCCCAAAAAACGTTTTCCGGTTAAAAACATTTTTCGTTCCGGTCAAAAAACGGTTAGACCGGATTTCAAAATTTTCTCCGGCCAGAGTAAATAGATTTCGGTCAGATATGACCGGAGTCCGGTCAGAATGGCATCACTGAATCAATACTAGCGGCAGCCATTTGACGGATATCATCTCAGAACAAATTGTAAAGGTCCAAATAAAGATTTCCATTACTCAACATTATTTTTGTTTTATTTAGTTGAAAAGTAATTCAAAAACAATACAGACGGATGGAAGTGCAATCTTTTTGAGTTTTCTTATCAGCCTAATATTAGAATTGATTATAATTCCGAAATTGTGTACGAAATAAATATCTCTCTTTCTATGTAAACGAGTAAGTTAAAACTGTCCCACGTAGTATAAGACCTTCCCACACACAACGCCTCTTTCGCCTTTAAAAAGTTGCAGCCTTTAGAATGAGGGGTATGGCCTCTCCAAAGATGGTCTATAGATATGCTCTGATACATTGTAGATGGCTCGTCATTAGTAATCATGTCATGCTTCACTCTTTTCGCATATATTTTATTAATAAATAATATATGACTAAACCTGTTAATCGTTTTTGTTGTATACCAAACCGGTATTGTGCATTGTTTACCATTTATGTTTCCCATCTTATGCAATATAGCTAAGCACGACTTCCACGTTCCAACAGTTCCGCAATGCATACACTTATGGACAGACAATATGGCGGTTATCAATACAAACTATTGCGAATAATTTTGCCGTTTCTATTCACTGAGAAATCCACCAGCTGACTACGCAGCTCTAGGTCAAGGACGGTTATCGAAATACTTTAAAACTGTGATAGGCAGATACCAACAAAGAGAAAGAACTGGTTGCACCTGTGCGTTCTAATTACAAAAAAAATTAATGGCTAGGTGTACATACATGTGTAGATTTATTTTCATTTTTTTTTCTATAAAATGCTGACACAGCGAATCGGTGTCGAAAATACAACTCAAACTTGAAATAAGTTCCACAACGCAAAAGTAAATAAATAGCTTCAGCTTCAGGTACCTACTTAATTTAACACTCTCTTGAGAGTAAGATACAAAAGTTGTAGAAATATTTCTCGGCATGTAAGTTGTTGTCCCCATTTTACAGGTTAGGTTTCAATTTGCATAATAACTCTTTTTTTTTTTTTATATTTGGACTTTTGGTCTGGCAAGTGACTATTGACTATCGCACGTGAATTGAAGAGGGGTTACTTAATGGACTCAGAATGAAAATATGTAGTTGTAGTTTTGCTGGGATACATTAGTATGGGTTGGCCTTGCCTGAAGCTTAACTTGATGTTAGGTGTATACTAACTTTTACTCAACTCAAGACTCAACTGCTTGACAAATTCATAGATTGGGTGGCATGGTGCGAAAGCAATTTGCGCCTTGAATTTGTTTGACTTGTTGTCTGCCACTTATTGATCGATCTTCAGAAAACATTTTTTGAAGATCACCCAATCGATCTCAATCAATTAGATTTTTCAGACGTGAGGTGTTTATTTCGACAGAAAGATAAAATATACTGCAATCTTGAATGGTCTTAATATCAATTACTAGTTTCCAAAGTAGCCGCACATTTTAACCTAAATGCAAATTAATTGGCAACGCGTACGTTTGATTTTGATAACTGTCATAGCGGGTAACTGGTAGGTATATAGATTTGGTTAAAATTTTATTGCACCTACATTTATATTTTATGTAACTTGTTTGCGGGTAAGAATTTATTGCATAACCCACTGAAATACAACTGACACGTGATTCAAGCTTCATGTGGATAGACTCAAGTATCAAGGTGATAATACTCATGCTCATGCACATCAGAGATGTCGTACAGTGAGCACCGAAGAAGACTCGATAATGTGGAGCGTATAGTGCTGATGAGAACCAATGCTAAAAGGCGTCACTATTCAGATCTCCGATGAAGCGAAATATCTGGGAGTTATCCTGGATAAGAAATTTCTTTGGAAAAAAGCATGACAAGTCGAAAACACATCCAAGGCGCTCTCAGTTTTCTGGTAGTGTAAGGGTGCTTTCGGTAAGACGTGGGGCTTATCGGCCTTTTCTAGCCTATACGTCGGTTGTTTGGTGAGGAGGGCTTTCTCGATAGGATATGACTGGCTTCTGCACAAAACTCCAAAGAGCTGTCTGTCTTGGCTGTATACGGGTGCTTTCCCGAGTACGCCGGGCTCTGCTCGATTTACCTCATTTATCAAAAGTTTTACTATCAAACCAATGGGATCCCTACGTTATCCCCTTTTCCAAAATTCCTTATTGGACATAATCTTTCATTTTTTTTCTTCTCTTTTTCCAAAATCTTCCCTATGCCAAAATCTCCCACAAGCAAACTAAACCTTGCATATACCCAACCTTGAACCTACTCCAAATCCTACAGTGACCCCAAGCGGGGGGGTTGCAGGGGGCAGCATGCCCCCCATACGTATCTCACTTCTTAAAACCATTTTTAGGAGTCGACAGACAGAATTAATACCACCAAACCTAAAAATGGGGGAATTTGGCCCTGGGGGTCTTTTGGAGTAAGGGATTTCAGCACAGGGGATTTTGGAAAAGGAGATTTCATCACCAACCCCAAAACAGCCTCAGGCGAGGTGGTTTTTAGTATTATCCTGACTGGAGTTTCGATGACCTTGCGCGACACTTAACCTATACGACCATAGTTCCATGAATATGCCGTCTGATGCAATGACACTGGAACTTCGGCTGCTGTGCAAATTTAAAATAAAAGACGGGGTCGAAGTAACTGCGTCTGTAGAGACAGTCAAGCTTCGCTTAAGGCCTTGCTCAACCCTTTTATATATGTAGTTCGGGAATGCAAGAACTTTTTGAACTCGGTTGCAAGGCTGAACTCTTTGACTCTTGTCTGGGTCCCAGATCACACTGGGATTGCTGGAAATGAGATATCCAATGAGGTGGCAAAGCAAGGCTCAGAAGACAATTTCTCGGGACCAGAGCCTGTGCTGGGTCTTCTTGCCCCCCTGGTCACAGCCTCTATTGACGATTGGGTCTCTAACGAACAAAATTGTCTATGGCAAGGCTCTCCAGGATGTGGGCACTTGGGCAGACCAAACGCATGCTACCGAAAGTCAGTAAGAAGTCTGCAATATTCCTGCTGTCTCTCAGCAGAAAAGACAGCAGAAAACGTATTGGCGTTCTTACGGGACACATCGGTTTTGCTAAGCATCTTAGTGTCTTAGGCTTAAGTGATACCACTATCTGTTAGATAGTTTAGATATGGCTATTCTCAGTTTTAATTTGTGTACAGACAGTCATTAGACAGTTGAATATGCCCTCATTATGGGACTTCAAAAGTCAGCAGAAGAGACCAAAGTGGTCTCTGGACTATGTACTATGGTAGAGTTTCAAGCACAGAAACAAAAACTAATATAATGGCCAGCTTCTCTGCAGTGCAAATTTTGAAAGTGCTTTAAATTTTTCGACCTGTTTGGAATACCTACGTGTCGAAAATTGCGGCTATTGTTGAAAACGAACTGTCAATTCCTGTAGAATTGGTTAGGTTGGGTCAATTTGGAGACAGCTTGGTCATTCTGTTATTAAGAGGACTGAACTTGGTGTCAAAGCTAATTTGTCAGTCTTTAATTCGGTGTTTGTTCTAACTCATACCTATAATCATGAGGTTTGGGAATGACCGCAAAGAATAAGATCGCGGATACAAGCAGCTGAAATGAGATTTCTCCGTTGTATTGCTGGTGTGACCCGTAGAGATCGCATTAGAAATACCAGAATACGTGAAGAACTCAATGTCGGGCAGCTACTTCTCTGAATGGAGCGGTCCATGCTTCTGTGGTTTGGGGCTCCACTATCACTTCGCAAAATGACATCGGCGCAGAGATCAAGAGAAGAACCTCAGTTTTCAAGGTTCTAAAATAATTCTAAAGGCATTGTTCATCGAAGTTTGAATTAAAATTTGAAAAGTGGTCGTGGTCGCGATAACGTCTGCTTACAATACACTTCCATGTATTTTTTTTTGCGTGTATGCGAATGACAATATTGTCAGTACATAGACTTCCCCTTGGCATTATTAACACTTTTAATTTACATTACCAGCTGATAGCACTGTCTCACGTGTCGTCACGTCACTTCAGTCACGAAATAATCTCATTAGCTAGATTTAGATACGCGCCACTTGGAAACACTATGCACCTGAACCCGGTTTAAAGATGGGTAGGTATCAACTCAAAGCTGCTTTACGTACTTATAAAATTCCCCAACGCTCTTTATTCTTTTTCAATTCATTCAACTGTCACTTGACCAACAACAACGTTCGGAATCTTTCCGAGCCCACACTTTCATTTCACATCGTTACCTAACTGTCAGCAACAAACAAATTAATTACGCTTGCCCGTCAGCACGAATACAATTACCGAGTAAGTTACATCGTTTCCAACGAAATTTAGGGCTTAATTAAATAATAAAAAAAATAATAATAACATCATCGAATTAAACCAAGAAAAGAGTGGGCACTGCATTGAAATGAAAGTCTATACCAAGATCTGTAGTAAGCCTGCTTACCATTTTTTACTTCTTGAAAAGAAATTACACTAAATTAACTACGCCACCGTTAACAAAGCTCAACTAAGCGTGTCTCGTTAGGAGTGGTGCGTTCCGTTTAGTAGTCTACTCGAAACTGAAAATTTAAAAAAAATCTCCTCCAAAAATTATATTAAAATCAACCATCTCCATGGTCAGACCGTGCGTCGTCCGTCGTACACCTGTTGCAAGTGACGTATAGATCGCATAATAAAAAGCGTGGAAGTTCAATTTAGTTTGGCGCCCAAAATTGACTCGATACACGTTACTCATTCACATTGAGGCGAGGTTTCTGTTTCTCCTGAACATAGTAAACGAATTAGTATGCGAGGTCCAAAAAAAAAATTTACAACCATCTAAATTGGAAGCGTGACCATTGACTGAACACTAAACCATAAATATACGCATTTTTTTAAGTAGATACCGGAAAAAATCGTTAAATGAAATTGATTGCGATCTGTGATGACCCTAGCGGTTCCTTAGCTATTTCATTGTTTGGCATAGCGATGACTTTTTTGGGCCTGAGCAGGCGAAATTGGGTCAAATCGAAGAGTAGAGCGTGTGTGGCGGAATTAATTGTCATTGATTTGCGGGTAATTATTGCAAAGATTGGATCGCAATTTACTATATTGTTATCACGTAGATCGAGATAGCTGACAGAACGAGGAAAGGACATGTGCGGTATTTGGAGGATTTGACGCTCGATTCAGCCTTGACCTAGATTCAGCTTAAGTGTTTTTGGGCGCGCGACTTTGAAATTGATTGACTAGTGATTGACAGGATAGTTTACAATTGTCAACTTGTGTGTATCTATTTTGGTCGCTGATATGAGAGTACTTAATGTTTAATTGTTCGCTTATTCAAGTAATATCATTCTTGCACTGTGCTACCTATTATTTGAAGGAGGTGTAGTTGAATGGAGTGCTTTGATGATTGACTTTTTTTTTAAAAAGATCTCTAACATAGGTTTAGAACTTTCGGACATTATGCCGTAGGTACGTTTAGGATCCAACTTTTATATTTATAAAGAGTTTTTAATGAAAATAGGATTACGTTACGTTGATTACGTAGTCGTGTCCCGAAAATCGGTAAACGTCAGTTCAGTACAAAATCTGCCAAAATGAACGTGCGAATAGCCACTTCGTCAAATTAAATATTCATCACAAGATTACTTTGAAGGTTACAATAGATGATTTTCAAAGCGCATTCTGCCATTGTATAAGTGTGTAAAATTTAGCCAAATGATTAAAAGCACCGCGCGATGTATTTAGTATGAAGATCAATAGCGAAAAATGTCCAGTAGCTCGCTTTGGGATAGTCCGAAAAGCTTCCGTAGTTTCAATCCCTGCTGTTCCTTAGTCTGGTGATGGTGTACGATTTACTAAGCACCGGCCACAATACTAGTACAGCTTGTGAAGATGGGATGAACTACGGCTGTATACCTGCTTCGATAGCACTACATTGGGTTGGTGCCCTCACACATGTTTTCCGTAGGTAGGTACTCAATATTCATTGTTAAGATTCCAGTTAAACCTTGGGTCTATGATATATTAACCTTTTGGGTACCTAAGCACTGTAAGATTGGCAGCGTGAATAACTAACTCATGGTATTTTCTAGGTACATTTTGTTGGTGGTAAATAGTATCAGTTCCGTTTTAATAGGTTTAATGCTTAATCAGAATTCTTTCTGTCATTTTACTTATTCGGACTACAACTAGGTATTTCTTCAGCGGAAAAGAAGTGAGGATTGCGACCAAACATTTTAAATTGGGTTTAGGTACTCTACATATGATTGTATACGTCCACAGCTTCACTGGAGGCGTTCATTTCATGTATCTTTTACGACTGGACTTTCAAATAAAATAACAAGCCAGGGAATATTAGTGCGCTTAGGCTAACTACTGCAGGGCTCTTCAAAATCGGGCAGGTAGGAGATAGCTCCACACTCAAGGTATACTTCTCCAATATTCCTGATAAAGCGGATAAAAGTTTGGGTGCCCTTGATTTTGACACTCCGTATCCAGATAGGGAGGACTGGCAAAAGAAGAAAGCTTCGAATGAAAATATAATTTCGATTTATACTAATGGTTCCAAAACTATAAGGAGGGTACAGGGTCAGCTATATACAAGGTGGCGCAAAAATAACCTTCCGAAGTTTTTTGGCTGTAATTTAAAAAAAAAAATGAAAAACTTTGATTCTTCTTGTGGATTATTTTTATTTGGTCTTTTAATTTTTTTTACATCAAGTCGAGAATATGATGTCATGTAAATGGCCGCCGCCACAGTTGATTGTCATTTGAGCCCTTTTTATGTCGTTTTCCATCACTTTGGCCAAAACTTCCGGCGATAGGTCCTCACATTCTTGACGGATATTGTCTTTAAGAGCTGCAAGAGTCTGAGGCCCCACAAAAAGAAGTCTGGAGCGATCAAATCAGGCGATCTTGCTGGCCAGTGCAAATCGCCAAAACGGGAGATTAGGCACCCGGGAAATGCATCCTTCAGCATATCGGTTGTGGCACGTGCAGTGTGTGCCGTTGCACCGTCCTGTTGGAACCACATGTTTTCCAATCCCAATTCATCAAGTTGCGGCAAAAAGAACTCGTTGATCATTGCTCTGTAGCGCTCACCATTCACAGTAACCGCTTCCATGACATCTTCGGCTACAGCAGCAATATTCTCTGCAGAACGGCTACTCCGGGGTCTGCCACGCCTGGCAGCATCTCGTGTTGTGCCAGTCTCTTCGAGGCGAGCGGCTAAACGTCGCAGTGTTTCACCAGTAGGCGTTGGACGGCTAGGAAATCTGCGACGAAATTCACGTTGTGCCAAGGTCACCAACCGATTATTGCTCAAATAAATAGTCACCAATATTCCGCGTTCTGGAGCAGTGTAGGGTAACATTGTTTATTAACGTGTATTTCGCATGTGCTTACTACACAAATGTCAAAACAGAACTGACATTAGGGGCCAATCGCAAAATTTATAGCATTTTCTGATAGGAGGATTACTTTTGCGCCACCTTGTATAATCTAGTGACAGACGAGTCATTAAGACTTCCCTACAAATGCACTGCGTTGCTGACAGACGAGGTTCTGGCCGTGCTCTGAAATTGGATACTTAAAATAAGTTAACTAACAAGAATATCGTATCTACATTGATAGTCAGGCTTAGAGTTTTACATCATCAAATCTGAACTAGTCAGAAGTTACCACACAATGCTCAGAGCATTTAGCGCACAGAACCATGACAGATTGTATTTTGGTGACCCGAATAGTGTAATATTGAGGATAACGAAAGAGCCGACGTTATGGCCAAAAACGGAGCAGAGCTTCCACAAAATGAAACAATTGAGGGCATAAGACAACCAAGAGAATTATTCTCTAGAAAACTAAAAATAGGTGGTCAAATTGGAAAAAATCTGCAAAATTGTTAAAACTCAGCAGATCGAAGCTATACCTATGAATGGGATACTCTCTGAGCACTGTTAGGATAATAAGTATAAGGTTTAACAAATGCGGACACGTGTCAGGTATTGCGAGGACCATACATATCGCAAAGGATATCACCCATCTATTCGGTAAATGTCAAAGCTTTCGCTTGAAATAGACGGACACATTTTCGTAGGTACTTCTTCGACAATTTGGAGGAGGTTTGCCTCTCAAGCAAATTCGAAACCCTTTTTAAGTTCTATAGGGAAATTAAGTGTTTGGGTGAGTTGGTTTAGGTTTTGACCGTGAAGGTTTCGCAGGGACGGCGAGGGGGCCAATATAGTGCCTAGTTCACTGTGTTAAACTCACACTCTATAAAATTCAACCTAACTAGGTATTTGCTCATGTATCTACAAGATTTTTTATTAAGAACGAAAGAGCCGTCACATCAGTTGCGTTTGACGACTTGAATGCTAGAATCGTAAAGGTAAACATCGCTTCGGCGGAATGGTTGGTAAGCACGAAATCCACGAAACAACAAAAGATAACAGCTATCGACTATATTCGATTTTGCAGCAACTTGCAATACGGTGATAATTAGCACTGTTTCCTAAGTTTAGAATCAATAACTTGGCTATTTACTCTAGCACACATCCAACATCTTAATCGTCACAAATTCCGAGGGGAAACGTCAACTCTCACATTTATCTTCATTATCTAGATTCATAGCTACTAGGGCCTCCAACAAAAAGAAGCTGTCAACCACCCAGAATTAGAAATTTAACGTCCGACCCTTTAGTAGAGACTGATAAGATGCCGATTTGAAGCAAAAATGTATCCCATTTGGAGAGAAAAAATTATCTTCTACTATAGGAAGCCCGTAACCGCAATGACAAAATTGCATTAATTAGATTACGAACCACCGCTGAGCTCTCTACAAGCTCAAAAACAAAAATACATTTACGACTTTTCTTGCCATTTTATTGTACGTATGGGCCATTACATTGTAAATTGCCGTTAACTTTAAAATGATAATAAGTGTTCCGATGTCTTACCGGGGTATGACGTGTATGAGGATAAAAAAGAAAACATTCTTAAAGTGACCTCATATGCATATCGTGTATGTACTCTTGCCAAAAACTTGAATATGACTTTACCTGATTTTTATTAAGTTAATAACTTTATTTTTAATACGTAGTTGCTTATACCATGCGGGGACATTAAAAAGTAGAACTAAGCGAAAATGTAAATTTACTTTCAGTCGGGATTATTTGATATTTAATAAATTTTGCAATAAAAGCTAGTACTAATTACAAAACATTTTACCTGCTTTGTTATATAGTTTCTTTAGCTTCGTAATAACGTATGAAACACTTGACACTCCGTTTCACTTGATTACGACCAGGAATTTTTTTATTTTAATTTTACGATATTTTTCAAATCTCTCGCTAATTCGGAAAAGAGCAATTGCACAAGGAATGAAGGATATACCCTATTATGTTTATATTGTAGAAAAAAATGGGATTAAGTTGATAAATGCAACTTTTATAATTTTTTTTCCAAAAAGGTCCTAAAATTTACCTGCTACTTTTGTCTCACTTGATTACGAACAGTGGCTTAATCTACCTGTTACCATATTTTAAATCAAATAAAAGGATACTTTACTTAGTTCAAGAAATAAGTTCATACAATCCACAACTATAGGTAGTGTAAAGGAAACACATTAACCAAGGAGGAAATAGGCCGAATTCGAGGTTACCGGGACCAATTAAAATCCATCTGTTTGACGGCCATCAAGATTGGAATAGGCGCCACTGTTGTACACAGCTTTCAAAGACCTGGAAAAGTATGTAAAAAAAGTAAAGGAAGAATCAGGAAAGGCGAACGATACTGATAGCTGCTTGAAATTCAAGGCTATCCGTAAGTAAAATTAAGGCAGAAACAGCTAGCAGATTGACTGTTCATCGTGTGATACAGAAGGCCAGCTATACTGGGCATGAAAAAATGAAGAGGAAACCACCATTGAATGCGGCACGTAAAATTCAGCCTTGATTTTACAATAAACAAGTGGTCAGCAGTGGACTCTCCAACAAGACAATGCACCGATATATACCGCACGGACAACAAAAGCCTGGATTCAGAACCAAAATGGAAACCTACTTGCATGGCCCCTATCATTGACATACTATACATGGACTGCTAGTGAAATGTCCGTTTCATACAAACCTGCAAAGAAAAATGAAGCAAACATAAGCACTAGCCCTTTTGGTTCAGCGCGGCGAAAGTAGGAAAAGAGGTTTCAACCTCTGCGCGCCTTTGCTATTTTTTTTTACATAGAACACAGTGCCATCCATTGTAGAAACATTGCAACTACGCAAAAATAACAACTTATTCAAATTATTTCAAACGTTCTATAACAGATGGCAGTATGGCACACTCAGCACACAAACCTCGACACAAACCAAATCGCACGAATTGCTCGATGACATTTGAGTGTTTTCGTTTCTCTCCGCCGCGGCGTAAACCAAAAGAACTAGTACCTATTTTTGCTTCAACGAAAAATTGGCTGCTAGCACAGCAGTCCATGTTCACCCGACCTGAGCATCATGGAAAACGTGTGGGGTTAGCTTTCAAGAAAAGTCTACCAATGAGGAAAGCAATATCGTGAAACGGAAGAAACACTATTGAAGCCATAAAACGAGCCTGATTCGAAGTTTCGCTAGATTATTTGACAGCACTCTATGAATCTCTATACAGGAGGCTACTTGAAGTGATTTAGCGATCAGGGGCCTGTACCACGAAACAACAAGTATTGTGGAATGGGAGCATTTTAACATATTGCTCCGATAAATTGCTACTGTTTAACAATACCTACTTGTTGTTTTGTGGTACTGGCCCCAGGAGGTAGTACCCATGACTAAAAGCTCTTACTACTCTCTGCATAAAACCAACGTTTATTTATACAAACAAATTTTGGCTTCTACAGGTAGATTAGCCACTATTCGTAATCAAGTGAGACAAAAATAACAGGTACATTTTATGACCTTTTTGGGAAAAGCATCATAAAAGTTGCATTTATCAACTTAATCCTAGTTTTTTCTACAATATAAACATATCCTTCATTCCATGTGCAATTGGTTTTTCCTGGATTAGCGAAGGATTTGAAAAATATCGTAAAATTAAAACTAAAAAATTCCTGTTCGTAAATAAAGTGAGACGGAGTGTATTTTGACGCATTTAACCTCAAATTTACGCTGGTCTTGTGGATTCTCACAAGTCATTTATTGAAATTCCTCAAACGGCTCGTTATTTGTTTTATTACAAAGATAACCAAACAATAATAATATAATCGAAGGTAAATCACACAACAACATTAACATCTCCAAATTGCGCTCTCTGAATGCAAAGCCAATTTTGGCGGTCACTGCCTCGAATGCTGCTTAGTCTGGTATGACAATCACGTTCCGCTCGTATAGCAGTTTGAAGCACCTTCGATATAATTCCGATGAAAACGCATAATTTTGTTGTGTTTGAATTTTTTGTTTCAACAAAATAACCTACACTTTTGGAAAGCAATGAACTTTTTAAAAAATAAAAACGTTTTTTTCGACACGTGACGAAGCAGAATTTGAAAAAAAAAAAATCGTCGATTGTAGACAAAGTCACGTCAATCAAAAATGCATTACCGACAAGAGACCGTTTTTCACTTTCACAAACAGCAATCGCATATGATAATTAACGGTAGTTCTCATAAAAAAAAGCAACTCTCTGAAAAGCCTATAAGTTCCTTACCGATTTCTCAGTTATCTTCAGCGTACTGCTAACCATTTTCGCAACTTGCTATCAAGTCTATCTGATATATTCAAATTCGAAATACTCCTAGTTGCCGATCGTGTTTAACATTCCGATGCGGAAATTCCAATAACAATAAAACTGCACACTTTTGGCATATGAAATTAAGACAACTTTTCACGTCACAACGATGTTCAAGGACACCGACTTAATAACTAGGTGATCGATAGCAAACAATAAAACACTGATGTCTATGGGCGGAAAAAAAATATACAGGCAATGAGAAAAACGACACAGGCTTACACAACGCGTACGAATCGCCCGACAGTCGACAGTGATATACAGAAGCTGGGCTTGATGTGGTTTATAGAATGGAAAACCCCTCACCGAAATTTTACTCATTCGATGTACTGAGCTTTGAAGAGAGAGAGACCGACTCAATTGACTAGGTAGGTCTGTGGAACGTAATAATACAATGCATTGTTTTCCCTGTGGAACTTAAAGCCCATCATAGTGTTTACAACAGCAAAAACTCGTGTGTTGACAGTGTTTGCGAAGAACGATAATGAATTGTTAACTTTGCCGTAAATAACCGTTTAATTACCACAACCACTATCTGTGATGAGACTTAGGAGGGTACAAACAGCAAAAACGGGTTAATGTTTCATTGAACTTGGTACGAAGTTACGTTTTAGGTTTGGAGCTTATTTTTGGTAGAATTTTCAAACTGAATTGATTGTTGACTGTTTTTTTTTATAGGATACCAGACATGATAACTAATAGTATCTAATGTTCCAGCAGTAATTGTGTCTTGAGAAATAATCATTATACAAGTCAGTCAACACGAGTTCTGACTTATCATGCATTCGAAACTAAAATATCGGTTGTGGGACATTTCCGGATAGAAATTGCAAATTACAAATTGAAAAAAAGCAACCTCGCCGATTACAAATTACAAATGTTTTTCAAACACTCTTGGTGGAATATTTTATTCGACTTAATAATCAAATTTAGTGTGAGTAGTAGCGCAGTGGTTAAGGTCAGAGGTAAGCTTACCTCTGGTTAGTGTGCTGGACTACTGTGCGAGGGATCCCAGGGTCGATCAAATTACATCTTAAGGTTTTTTTCTACTGCGCCAACTCTCGCAAACGTCTGACAAATATCCGAGAGTCGGCTCTTACATTGAGGCAACTTTCAATAAGCAACTGGCAATAGGAAACACGTAATATTATCGCTCACAATTATTTTACTTTGAATTAAATTAGAGGCCTCACATCAAAGCAACTAAATATAGCTCGAACGAAAAATGTTGCTGCTGTTGCTTGTTGCCTTAATCTGAGAGACGCCTTACTGTCCTGAAAAAGCTTCTCAATTCAGCCGTTCTGACTCGGCATAAAATTGTACGTCACTTCCATTCGTCCCAAAAATAGTAACTCACACAAACGAATGGTTGAGAGAAGCTAGGGGTGTCTCTACCGCCTGTTGCGCCACATATTTATTTTTCTTTTTTAATTAAATTTAATAATTATGCATATTTGAATAATCTGCTGACTAATACGAACGATTGAAATTATTCTTGCATAAATTTGTTGTGTTATTTGAGTCATGTAAACAAGGGAAATATACCGTGTAGCCTAAACAAAAACTACGGTAAATATTGGTTCAGTTGATGACATCAAAATTAGCAAAATATTGGCCCATTTGCAAAGCTTGGGTTTTTATTTGAATTTTAACTTTAGTTGAATGGCCTAATAAAGGTAGTGGTGCTTTATTCAGGTATCAGTTCTAGAGACAAGAAAGTAAAATGCTCAACTGGGTTTTAAGCAACTTTCTTGTTAATTTAAAATGTGTTTTTTTTTGTTTTTAGGTAGGTAGCAGGCACGAAGCGTGACTTTTTTGGAAGCGGAAGGACTCAACTTTAAACTTAAAATTAAAAGTCTCTTATTCAAGAAAATATCGCTTTATTAAAAAATGATATATAAAAAATACTTTAAAAATTCATTAGAAACAATATAATATATTAAGGGCCAGTTTCAAATGTTCCGGATAAAGTTTCGTATAGTTAGCCGACACATAACGCTTTCCACCAGATAAAAGTAGCTGATATTTTTTTTCTGTTTCATTGTCAAAGTCTCTGATAAACTATCCGGTAGAAAAATTTATCAGGCACTAATTGTTTGACAGGAATGGAAATGATGTTTTTTTATCGTTTATCACATTTTTAAGTGAATTGTGTTCTATTTTTTTTTAATTTAGCATGGATAAATTCATTCATTCACTCATTTTCGATACCCCACTTATCCCTTAAGTGGGTCGCGGGTGTAGGTTGCGCAAGTCCAAGTGCACCGTCCATAGTCTCGATTCTACGCCATCGACTGTAAATCATAAAGGGCAATCCCCATACGGGTAGGGGAGATATTATGGACTTGATCCAACCATCTCATCCTGGGTCTACCTAGAGGACGCCTGCCCGATTGTACGGATTCCATAGCACGTCGTAAGATCATGGTTGGGGACATGCGTTTTAAAATGACAAATCCACCGCTGCGTCCGGAGCAGTAGCTGCTCGACATTGAGTCCCTCACGTATTCTGGTGTTTCCACCATCTCTACGGGTCACACCAGTAATACAACTGAAGAATCTCATTTTGGCAGCTTGTATCCGGGATCTTATTCTTTCGATCATTACCCAAATAGGTAAGAGTTGGAACAAACTCCGAATTAACGACTGACAACTTGACAATTTAGCTTTGACACCAAGTTCAGTCCTCTTATGATCATCATAACCGAGCTGTTTCAAAATTGACCAACCTGACCAATCCTACAGATAAACATAGCATTGCCCTTGGTCCTTCCATCACTCGTGAGTATACATTAAACAGGCGTTCTGGGGACGACCATCACTTGAGATTTGTTTACGTTTACTTTCATCTCAGCTTCCACATAAGCGACTACAAACGGATAGAGTGCGCATTGAAGTTCCGTCTACTCTAAGAGGACCAAAGGATGACCGAGTCATCAGCGAAGAGCAAGCGACTTATCCTCGGATGTTCCAATTCGAAACGTTCTTCGCCAAGACTGCGCTGTAACATCCAGTCCATATAAGTAATGAAAAGGAGAGGAGACAAAATGCACCCCTGGCAAAGTCCAACGCCCACGGTGAAAGGTATTGACTGGGCATGGATATAGTTAAACAAAATAGTGAAAATTCAGAAATCTTCATCGTCGAGGGTTTCTAAAAATAATTTGAAATACTCAGTTCCTACGGGGCCCTGTAATATGGTTGTAATATTCATATCTAATTCGACATTTAAGAATTCAAATAAATGCATGATATAACACTTCTGACTGCTGGCTACACCCGTCAATGAAAGAATGCTCTGAAACTATATTTTTTCCAGCCACATCAAATAAATATTTTGTTTAAATCTTCCGGATAGAGGCTTTAACAGCCGGTTGAACTGGCTGATAGACTATCCGAGACTTTATCTGTCAGCTATTACTATCCGAAACTTTTGAAACCGAAATATTACGTTTATCTGACATATAAATTCCGGATAGGCTATCCGAGACTTTATCAGCTAGTCTTGAAGCTGGCCCTAAGTCTTGTACATTAAATACAACTTTTTTTTAAGCAAAATTATCTATGATATAGTCATAACTATACTTTGGCTTGAGATCGTTTCGTTTTAATAAATTGCAGATATAAAAGCAATATGTAAAGAATACATTTAAAAAATAATAATATAAATAATTTAAAATGTAATTAAGTCTTGTACTTTTAATTAATTCTTCTTTCTTTTGAAGCAAAATTGTCAATTTTTTGGTCATAAAATTTCCCTTTGGCTTGTATTTCTTTTAACAATGGTTTTTCAATCGAAATAAGGGCTAAATTTGACAACCTTTCTTGTCCACATTTATTTCGTAAGTAATTTTTATATTCTTTTAAGTCACGAAAATGATCTCTATACAGATGACTTTATCACGGAGAAAGTCAATAATAGTTTACAAAGCTTAAAGTATTCAGTGAAACTTTTGTCCAAATCAGCACTGATTAAAAATCTTAATATTTCTTTAAGATCAGTTTTTGACGTAAATTTCTCGTCATCGAAAATCAACTTCCGCTTTCAACACTGGAATGTCAAAATATCCCGGGTATAAACACTGTAAATTATTGAGCAAGTTAACATGAAAATTGGTTTTAAAATGTTCACACAATGCTGTGTCCGAAAGTTTCAAAAATTCAAAACAAGACAGGGAACTAAACCGAATATCGATTTCGTTGATGACTTGGTCGACATTATTATTGTTAAAAGATCGTTGAATTGTTCCTTTCTTGAAAGGTTGATTTCAGAACGCCTATTTTTTTATTTTTTAATGAGTTCATTTCATATTTACAATAGTATGCTTCAATATCTATTGGTATTGAAATTGGCCAAATTGTCGTCTTCATTCAATTTTGTTAAAAAAAAGAATCGAAATTTGTTGATTCAAGTAAGTAGATTAGAAATACTGTTTTTGAATTTATTAACTTGAATATCGCTGGACTTTTATTGAAGAATTTTAAATAAAATGTCACTTTGTGGAGAAAACTCATTGAAAGAATAGAGAAAATAAATTTCTTAACATTAAAACAATATATTAGACCTTTCGATAAAATAATAACTTCAGTGTCCCAATCTCCTTTATTTTCAACAACGCTTTCGAGTATGTTAAGGGTATGTTTAGGTGAAAAAAGAGTTAGTTTACTAGCTGAAGCCCCGCCAGCTTCGCCAGGCCTTTTTTGCTTTTTTAATTTTTATACCCTCCACAGGAAGGTATATTCACTTTGCCATTACGTTTGTAACGCCAAGAAGGATACACCGGAGACCCTATAAAGTATATATATTCTGAATCAGGATCACATTCTGAATCAGGATCACATTCTGAATCGATTTAGCCATGTCCGTCTGTCTGTCTGTCTGTCTGTTGAAAGCACGATAGCGTCCAAACGAATTGACCTGGGCGATTGAAATTTGGTGAGAGGACTTCTTTTTACCGTCGTCAGGTTGGTATTGAAAATGGGCTATGTCGGTCAAGTAGTTCTGGTACCTCCCATACAAAACCATTAGTAGACCCATGTGTCTCTCCGCCTGTTGAAACCACGATAGCGTCCAAACGAATCGACCTAGGCGACTGAAATTGAGTGACAGGTCTTATTTTTACGGTTGTCCGGTTGGTATTAAAAATGATCCATGTCGGTCAAGTAGTTCTGTTACCTCCCATACAAAGCCAATATTCGACTCATGTATCTCTCTGTCTGTTGAAAACTGTTAAAATTATTTGAATACTTTAATATGGCAACACTCTATTCAATTTTCCTTCCTTTAAATTAGTCTTCTTTCTGCTCTTGAATTCGTCGGTTGTTTCTTCTTACACATTACAGGTTAACAAAAACACCTTAGCGTCCAAACGAATCGACTTAGGTGAATGAAATTTTATGAAAGGACTTTTTTTAACCGTCGTCAGGTTGGTATTGAAAATTGTCTATGTCGGTAAAGTAGTTCTGCTACCTCCCATACAAAACTAATGTTAGACACATACTAACTCGCGTGGCAAACATTTTGCAGGACTTTTATTCAGTGGAGGGTATCAAAGCATCGGCCAGGCCGATGATAACACTTTTACTTGTTTTTGTTCAATTTGGTTTACCTATCAATTGATCACCGTAATTACTGACATTAAAAAGAAATCAACTAAATTGGTTAAAAATTACGGGCGACATTTTTTATTTTTTTTTTTTGTATTGGAGGTGCCACGCCCCTATGTCCAACTTTAAACAATCTTCACAGGAGCACTCTAGGGCCAATACCTAAGATTATCTGTAAGTTCGAGCTCAATCGATTCGGTGGTTTTCAAGATATACGATTTTCAATGTTTTTTTTGTATGGGCGGTGCCACGCCCCTTTGTCCGATTTTGAATTTCTTTAGCCATCGTAATTACCGACATTTAAAAAAAAAATATGGGCGACAGAGAGAAACAGTTTTTTTCCACTTTGTTTTATATAATAGAGATTAAAACGATTTTTTTTGTAATTTCCATTAAATAAATTCTTTTTTATGAATATTATTATTTTTGTGAAATTCTTATGGAAGCACTGCTTCCCTTCAATATATGGACGCTTCGTGCCTGGTAGGTAGGTATATGTAAACTGTAATTTCTTCTTTAGGTCCACCAAGTAACGGCTCTAGGAAGCAACCGATTTTTGGAAGATTCCATCTATTTCGGTTAAAGTTTTTTAAACGCTTTGTTCAATATTTATAAATACTTCTCATGTGTTTTTAATAAATATGTCTTGTATATTATTGTGCATCGTAAAAGTGTGCAATTCAAAAAACAACAAGAAAACAGGTTTAAAATACCTTACCTAATAATAATAATAGAGAGGGTTTAATGTACTGCGGCCCTGTGGCCTATTGTGCCCCTGCTTATACCTTGGAAAGGTTCATGCCATTTTCCAGAGCCCCATCGCATTACAGTTCCATTAATGACCTTGTTTTAGTGTTTTTGCTCTGTCTTTAGCCTTGCCAAGAATATCAACTTTAGAGCACTTTATCCATTCTAGTTTATTTTATGAATCTGAGAATGAGTAGCGGGTTCATGGTTTATATATCCGTTATCTGGTACATGCTAAGATGTTTAATCCTCCTGTGGGTCAGTACCACACATGATTCCAGAATGTGATTTGGATTTTCTGCGCTCTCATCGCAGAATCTGCAGAGACCTACTTCTGATAAGCCTATTTTCCTTAGGTGTTCCCTTAGTCAGTGTCCTGTTAGGAGACTTGTGAGGATTCTTAGGTTGTCTTTGCTTAGGCCAATGCATACTTCGAATCTTTTTAGGTTATAGTTCCCTAGAAGTTTCTTCATTTGCATCAGGCCCTGAAGGTTTCTAAAAGTTGCGGTTCTTTTTTCTTTGTCAATCCTCCTGAACACTCTTCTCGTAGGCTGTGTTCAGGTCCTATGAAGGGCTATGAAGAGTCTACAATCTTGTTTCACATTAACAAGGTATCCAGCAGGTGCATGACCATCCAGCAGATGGTTACTCTGTTGATCTTAGCTAATTCGTTAAGCCCTCTCACACAAGCTTTTATGATATGCACTAAGTGCCTTGATGGCAGTTTGACTATCTGACATCACTGCTATATTACAGTTTCTGTAGGTTTTCTTGCGAATGATCTGAACGCACCTATCTATAGCGTATATTTCAGCTTGGAAGATGCTGGTACATTTCCCCATGGATTCGTAATGCTTAGTTCCTGGCCCAAACACTCCCGCGCCAGATACTTCGTTCATTCTCGATCCATCTGTATACCATTTTACAGTGTGGTTGCTCAGTTCATAGATCGTGGATTCATTGATCCAGTTTTTCTTATACTGAGCTTCATTATGAAGTAATTCTTAAAATTTAATTTTCTGATATTATCATCCCTGGGTATAGCTAGAAGTGGAAGTTTTGCGAGTAGTACATCGTTATTTTTTTGTACCAATGCATTTCTCGCTTCCGATTCCTTTTTTTGCCATCCTCAGGATAGTTTTTTCTGCCATATGCTCAACCATAAGGTCTAGAGGAGTTAGCTCTAATTAAGTATAAGATGGCGCAAAAGTTGTCACCCGTTGTTCTTTGGTTGATGTCTAAAATTTGTTTTTCCATTAAGCCACGAATATAAACCTCATCGTCGAAAGATCACTTGGTATGCAGTCTAGAGAAAACCGAAACCAATTTTCTAAAAAAAGACGCAATTTCATTTTCACCGAGTTCATCAGTAGATACGTCCTATTCAATCAATCTTTAATTGAGCATCATTCACCTCTTCAATTGTTTTACAACATTATGCATGTACAATTGTACATATTATGGAATTCTCGGAAGAAGTTCCGTATTGTTGCATTAAATTGATCACTTTCTCAAGGCGTCCGGTAGAGCTTTAGAAGCGCATCATGCAAAAAGTGAAATATTGCAATAATAAATAATAGCACTATCTACTCGCTCGAAAAAAAAAAATCTATTGAATTCGAGTTAAATTTAAACGAATAAATTGCATCTACACGACGACACACAACGGAAGCGTTGTATTGTTCGTCGATTCGTTTCAGTTCATTGTGTCGCCGGCCGGCCAAGTGCAGTAAAGACGCGCAAAAGATTCCTAGAGAGAAGATCATGATGGAGTCCCGTCTATCAGTTGAATCACCGTGTGACGCCCGTGAGCCGTGAACTTCAATAAGGGCAGTCACTGTCACCACACATACGGAAACTTAAATGGGATCTCATTGTTGTTGATAAGAATGAAAGCTGTCTCACAAATTGCATCGAGCTATGCATGTTTATGTGAGCACATCTCAATCGGAAATTATAAGGAACTCAGCTTATCGCTGTGTTGCGAGACCGCAGTCGGTTTGACATTTTTAGATTGCATGTGATAGGTAAGGTACATTGCAATTAGCTGTATGTATGCATATGTATTTGATTAATTGTAAAATAATGAATTGAGTAAAATTTGTACATTTGTTATTGGGAATCCAAGCATTAAGATGGTTGAAGGTCAATTTGTAGATAATTAATGAGCGGCGGATGCTTTTAGGCATCGTCCGTTTGTGCAGGATGATAACGGAGAATTCACGCTGCTCCATCAGGGTCGGTAAAGAACTCACCGAGACCTTCGATGTAAAAAAAGGATTTAGACAAGGCGATGCGCTGTCATGTGACTTCTTCAACATCGTTCTTGAAAGAATAGTGCAAAACTCAAACTCCAGAGGCATTATCTTTCAAAAGTCCGTCCATCTACTCGCCTACGCCGACGACATCGACATAATCCGGAGAATGCATTGAGACGGAGGCGGCGAAGATGGGTTTGGCGGTCAATGAGGGCAAGACAAAGTATATGCTGTCATCAAGAAAGGACGCCCAACACCGACGTCTTGGACAGAATGTCACTATAGACTGATATAACTTTGAGGCGGTAAAGGACTTTGTCTACCTAGGCTCCGCTATGAACTCAGACAGTGACACCAGCGCTGAAATCAAGCGAACAATAACTCTTGCCAATCGCTGTTTATTTGGGCTTTCTTAGCCCTTCGCATCGCGAAGCCATCTCTCGAACAACTAAAGTGACCCTTTATAAGACCTTAATCATCCCAGTCCTACTTTATGATGCAGAGGCGTGGACTTTATCAAAAACGGATGAGCTTACTCTTGGTTGCTTCGAGAGGAAAATTCTTCGAGTAATTTTCGGTCCCGTCTGCATAGACGGTGAATGGAGGAGGAGATACAACGTCGAACTGTACGGGCTGTACAGCGACATTGACATAGGCAGAAGAGTCAAGGTCCAACGACTGCGGTGGCTGGGTCATGTAGAGCGAATGGACGTGAATGCTCCGGCCCGGAAGATCTTCGAATCCACACCCGAGGGACGGCGCAGTAGAGGAAGACCGCGACTCAGGTGGCGCACGCAAGTGGAAAGGGACCTTAACCAACTTAGCGTGCGAAACTGGAGACAGCTGGCCAAAGATCGTGCTGACTGGAGACGCTTGTTGGTTGAGGCCCAGGTCCACCCCGGACTGAAGCGCCACCTCAAGTAAGTAAGGATGCTTTTAGGCTATTGATGTAAGATATGTATTTGATGAACTCCATTTTCAAACTTACCTGCTCAAAATGACATTCGCATATTTTCAAGGGCACTCCTGCTTTCTGCTTTTTAGTTTTTCTAACAAATAATTTGCTGCTGTTTCGGGGAATAAGTGGCAAGCCTAAAATGTTTAAACAAAATTAGTTGCCTACTGAATTCAAAAACAAATGGCTCACTTTCTCTAGATAATGGTGGCATTTATTCCTATTCAGCCTGTAAGTGCTCAAATATTTTGATTATTCGTTCACATTTTAAGAAAACTATTATAACTCACGTCAAAACAAAGAATCTCCATTCATATTAAGTTTTATTTAAACTAACAAGTTGATTTATTTTTAAAGTTTGTTTAGATGAAAATAGAAAACAAATATTTAATCGAAAATAAAATATAGGGTCCAGACAGAAAAACTGTTGGGATATGCAGGGCATCCTAAAAGTACGCAATAATGGATGGGCTGGATCGTTGCTAACTTTGCTGCAAAGATTCGTTGCATATTTTCTGATGTAAAATCACATTTTTATTTAAATTAGTAATCAATGACTTGCTGGTATCTCTATGTAGGTACTTCTACGAATATGAGTATGAGGAGAAAAGCTAATATAAAAGTATGCCGAAGAAGTAGAAGCAGTCAGAACCGTGTGAGAACTGCGGTTAGTGCGGTATAGCTGGAAATGAGCTAGCTGATGAGCTTGCGAGAAGAGGCGGGGAATTGCTATATAGAGAGGATGTGGTTATTAAACCAACTCCATGCATGCATTATAAAGGGCGCTATTAGGAATAAAATAACAAAGGAAGCCGATTGAAAGTGGACAGGTCTCACGCAGTATCCAAGGCACTTTGGCCGCAATTCGACCATAAGAAATATACGGAAACTCTCAAACTAAACGGAGGACTTTGACTTGTATATTATCAGGGAACTATCTTCCTAGAATACATGCCAAAAGGCTGAGGCTGGCAGAATCGGACACTTGCAGATTCTGTAAATACAAAAACTACTATCTATAAACGCCACCAAGTGTAACGTTCGTTTTCTGCCTAGTCGTTGAAAAGAATCGATACCGAAATTAAATTTTGGAATTTTGTTCACCGCTCACTCACAAACCTGGGTAAAGCTGGATCCACCACATTCGAGTATCGCCAAACAAAGTATGTGGGATTTAGTTGCTATTTAATTGCTATTTAATTGCGGTAATTTTGATTTTTTTGCTCTTCGGGAAGTGGTAAATTCTGTGGTGGACCTAGCTTACCGGTAAAGCTGGATCCACCACATCGCCTTTTCGAAAAAGAAAAGATGAGGCATATACCGCTGATTTAATTGCTCTGGGAAAATGCAAAAATTTTTCCGATCGGACAAGCCGTTCCGCCAGAATTAACCGTTAAAGTTTTAAAACCCCAGTTCGCTACCGAACTCTTTTGTTTTTTTGGGAAAAATTAAAAAAAACGATTACCCCTTTCGAATTTTTCTGCTTTGAATATTGCAAAATAATTGTCTATGCCTAGGCTATCTTACAACTTAATCAAATAATTTGTCGCTCCTCTCTAAAAGTGTCAAACGGTGAAACAATTTTTTAAAAAGTTACTTTACACTACTTACCAAAAACCTATTACCCCGGGCGAATTTCTCCACTTTAAATATCCCAAAATAATCTTGTATTCATTGGCTACAAAACCTCTTAATCAAATAATTTGTCGCTCTTCGATAAATGTGTCAAAAAGTCAAAATACCATTTAGTACCAAAAAGGACACTTTTGCCGTTTTTTATGCAAATTTACAGAAAAACCCCAAAAAGTCATATACCCAGATCGAATTTGTCCATTCCAAATATGACAAAAGAACCGTCTATTCATTGGCTATTATCCTCCATCTTCAAATAATTTGTCGCTCTTCGATAAGTTTGTCAAAATTGAAAATTTCGTCATAGTATCATAAATGGTACTATGCACATTTTATATGGAAATTTACCAAAAAAACCCCAAAAAGTCATATACCCATATAAAATGTGCATAGTACCATTTATGATACTATGACGAAATTTTCAATTTTGACAAACTTATCGAAGAGCGACAAATTATTTGAAGATGGGGGATAATAGCCAATGAATAGACGGTTCTTTTGTCATATTTGGAATGGACAAATTCGATCTGGGTATATGAATTTTTGTGGTTTTTTGGTAAATTTCCATATAAAATGTGCATAGGACCATTTATGATACTATGACGAAATTTTCAATTTTGACAAACTTATCGAAGAGCGACAAATTATTTGAAGATGGGGGATAATATCCAATGAATAGACGGTTCTTTTGTGATTTTTGGAATGGACAAATTCGATCTGGGTATATGACTTTTTGGGGTTTTTCTGTAAATTTGCATAAAAAACGGCAAAAGTGTCCTTTTTGGTACTAAATGGTATTTTGACTTTTTGACACATTTATCGAAGAGCGACAAATTATTTGATTAAGAGGTTTTGTAGCCAATGAATACAAGATTATTTTGGGATATTTAAAGTGGAGAAATTCGCCCGGGGTAATAGGTTTTTGGTAAGTAGTGTAAAGTAACTTTTTAAAAAATTGTTTCACCGTTTGACACTTTTAGAGAGGAGCGACAAATTATTTGATTAAGTTGTAAGATAGCCTAGGCATAGACAATTATTTTGCAATATTCAAAGCAGAAAAATTCGAAAGGGGTAATCGTTTTTTTTAATTTTTCCCAAAAAAACAAAAGAGTTCGGTAGCGAACTGGGGTTTTAAAACTTTAACGGTTAATTCTGGCGGAACGGCTTGTCCGATCGGAAAAATTTTTGCATTTTCCCAGAGCAATTAAATCAGCGGTATATGCCTCATCTTTTTTTTTTCGAAAAGGCGATGTGGTGGATCCAGCTTTACCGGTAAGCTAGGTCCACCACAGAATTTACCACTTCCCGAAGAGCAAAAAAATCAAAATTACCGCAATTAAATAGCAATTAAATAGCAACTAAATCCCACATACTTTGTTTGGCGATACTCGAATGTGGTGGATCCAGCTTTACCTACGTCACTCACAATATAGAAGTAAAAATGCACTTTGACCTGCAAGACGAATAGGACCCATATACTGTGTGAATGCGAGGCAATTCATCGCAGTAGAAGGAAATTTCTGGGCAGGTACTTCTTACAACATTTAGAGGAGATAGACTATACTAACTATAAAGGGTACTTGGTTTTTCGTTTTTGCAGGGAAATTGGGCCTTTCTCAAGGGCAAGTGTTGTTAGGGTGTTTTTCCATTGTAGGTCACTGCAATCCCCGTAGGGATCGTCATGGGCCCTGATGGTGCCTAGCTGTTGAGTGAGGGGTTTAAGGCTCGATACTCGGAAAAATACAAATTTACACCGAGTCATTAGAAAAATACAAATTTCCACCGAGTCACCACTCGCAAACACCTGACAGGCATCGTATAACTGTCCTTAAGAATATTCTCAATTCAGTCGATATTAATCTGCGTACAATTTCAGGTTAATTCCATTCGTTACAAAAATAAGAACTCACAAAACTAGTTCTGAGAAGCTAAACATAGGGTTCAGACTTCTTGCTGCAGATATTTATTAATTTATTTATTTTATTTGTATGCTTAATGGACCGCTATACTTCTTCAGAACGCAAAGTGACTGTGTCGAAAAAACACACGTTAAGTAGGTACATAAGGAACACAAGCCATTAAGATTAAATAACGAAAGCTCAAATTTATGCTGGCTCTAATTTCAGGACACACCAATCTTAAGAAAAATGCAAAAATAGACGTGTCCGTGTCCCTTTACAGAAACATCGATCTGCCGAAACTGTCAGGAGGATAGGAAAGATTTCAGCTTCCATTTTCCAGCAACAGTGGGGCGATTTTGATATAATAGCGTTCGAAAAACAAATAGATTATTGAACCAATTATCATGTGACTATTCATAACAACAACTTATTTTTAATCTGCCCCTCAGTCGGCTCTCACATTGAGGCAACATTCTATAAGCAACTGACAGTGGGAAACATGCAATATTATCGCTCACAATTATTTTACTTTGAATTAAATTAGTGGTCTCCCTCAGTGCTGTCAGTTTAACGCTTTCGGCGCTAGATCTGGCGCTTTTTTAATGTATTCAGCGCGCATTAAAAAGTTTTAGCTCTTGGCGGAATTTTTAGCGCTTTTTGTTTAAATAACTTTTATATGGAAGTACAATCGGAAATATTAGTACGTACTAAAATTTAACATGACATCGCCCTACAGTTCATGTGAATTCCCATTTTTTGGATATCTATTTCTTATTTATTACTACTGCATCTGCTCAGTGACAGTAACTATATCTACGCATCAGTTTCGAATTAAATTGCTTCAAAGATTGGCATCACAGAAAAAAGTTTAAGCAGCACTACAAAATTACAAATTTAAAAAATCTAATTGGAATTGGCACAGCCAATGCTTCTGTCAGGCCTCAGTTATAGCTATCAGTAAAATGCATCCGTGAAAACACGAAATAGAACAAAACTGAAACATTTAACCATAGCATATCATAGGAATTTAGTGGAATACTTCGTGAAACTGGTTGAGAAGTTGAACAGAAAAAGTTTTTCGTACGGAAAAATAAAGACATTTTTTTTTTTAGAAAATTTTAAGATCAATTGTTTAATTTTTTTGACGATTTAGTTTTATAATCCAAAACCAACATTTTAAGACCAAGATTGAGTTCAACGTGGTCCAAAAAAGTGAAACAATTTTTTTACGGCTGCATTTTACTGATAGCTATAACAGACGCCTTATTGAGCAGGAGCTCATAAAATTTTAAGAGAAAAGTACAATCTACCGAATCACTTGCATCCGTACAAACTATACCCAGAATTTAAAACTGCTTAAAAGTTCAATGTGCCTTTCGGCCTCTATAATTGCCTATGTGTGAAAATAGAGATATGTCTGCAAAAATTTATCAATCTGATTATTGAAGTCCAAGTTTTGCTGTGTTTTTGTAATTAGAAAGTATATTATGTTCCTATACTCTGTTGATAAAAATAAAATCTAGCGCAATTTAGCGCTTTTTGTGAATTGTTTTATCTCCGTGTGGTTAATGCGACCTGGCAGCACTGGTCTCCCTACTCTCACAACTTAAATATCGCTCGAACGAAAAATGTTGCTGATTGCTTATTGGCAGTTGATAGTTGCTTATTGCTTGTTGCCTCAATCTTAAAAGCCGCTTAAAACGCCCTTAAAATATTATAGTTCTTGACTGATAGAAAGATCTTATATTCAGATTCTTATATTTGGCATAAACATTAGAAAAGCTCTGGAATTTTAGTGACGACACACACTCAGAAAAAAAAATTGTAATATCAAGAATTTTATACTTTGGCCCAACAATTTTCGTTGGTTAAAATGAACCCAAGAACTTAGAATTCTTAATTTAAGAATGAAAGTGTAAGTCCTGATTCAAGAACTTTTATTCTTGACTTAAAGATAAAAATGTAAACATTTTAAGAATGTAAAATGTTGTCTGAAGAACGAGTAGTTAAAAAAGCTCAACAATTTAAATCGTGTGGCCAAATACGAAAATATTTAAAATTTTAAGAGAGAAGTTCTTGGTACAACAACAATAAATGTTTGATTTTTAAAAATATAAATTGTTGACACAAAAACAAATTGACAACAAAAAATATGAACAAAGTTGTTCAAATATTTCAATTGTCAGCTATATGTCAAAACGTCTTTTCACTTAAAACCAACCTTTTAATACCTAAATTTAAACTTTCCTTGAAAACATTCCTTTGTTTGGGTAGTTAATTGAAAAACTATTCCTTCTCACACTTCACACAAATATTTGAAATACATATTTAAGAGCTACGGAGAATAAAAAAGAAACGCTCAAAATTAAGTAGGTAATAAATCAAACATTTATTTTTTTCATAAGCAATTCTTATACATAGGTATCTATATTTTTTTTACAAAAAAATAACTAAAACTGAACAACTTCTTCAGAGCTGATTAAAGTGACACTTTTTACACATGTTGAAAAATGAATAACATTTTTTATATAAAAGCAACTTAATTTTTTTTTATATCAAAAAACGATTATTTTCCGAACCCAAAAAAAACTTCAATATTTTCACATTTCTGATTATCCCGTTTTAAATGCACTTTGTTTGCACTTTTTACTATAAAATGTTCTTAACGCGATCGCAATTGATAAGACAATGCTGATTTGCATTGCTATTCGTATTAAGGGTACGATTTACAGTTACTTTTTGTATGAATGTAAGATAAAATTGTTGTGTCAATAACTAGTTGTAGTGTCAAATATGTAGTTCTTGAAATCAGTTTATCATACAAATAGTTAACATTTTTCATTGTTAATGCAAGTTCTTTTATTCTTGATAATAATTGTTAACTGAAGAACGAATTGTTGAGTCAAAAATTTGATTTTTGAAAGGATAATTTTGTCTACAGAAATACTTAACACAACAATTTTCTTGTTGGGCTGATAATTTTCCGATTTTGAAATTGTTTAAGAATTTTAAAATTGATTTTACAAGAATTTTATTTTTAAACTAATAATTTGATTCTTAAATAATCAATAATGAGTTGTTGATGGAAGAACTTATTTTTGAGCCAACACTTTTCCACTCACAATTTTACAAGAACTAAAAATTCTTCGGATAACAATGTTTTTTTTTCTGAGTGAATATGAATAAAATACAGCGTTCCACTCCCCCAATTCTATGTCAGGTCGGACACAATACATGACATAAGTTCGCATATAGATGTCAAGAAATAGGAAGAAACATTTTTTTCCCAAACTGCTGCTCTTAAACTGTGTTTCTTTGTCCCTTTTTTTCGACGAATGTATTTTTGTGGAGGTTATCTTTTTTCTCTGTTGAAAAACTTTATACCCAAATCTTTTGTGCGTTTGCTTTTATCCGATTAACATAAATTCAAACTTTGAAACGGTTAAATTCTATTTCAAAATTTGCAAATGAAAACCAAATCTTTAGGGGACTTTAGGGCACAGCTACTTAGCTAAATTTTCAACAAGCAAGTTCTCTTTGATGTTAAAAAAACCCAAATTTAAATTTTTCTTTCGATATTTTAATGTCAGTACAAAACTGCTCGAGTGCTCTCGAACGGGCTTACATACAAATTGGTAACACCACACAATACAACAACAACATGTAACTGTGTATCTACATCATTCTTGGACAGATTTCCACCTTAAAATTCGCTTAAAATTTACTTTAAAAAAAAGAAACAATAAAAATTATAATAAATCTCTATTTGCTATTGCTTGGGGCAGCTGGTTTTTCTTCGACAACTGCGCCATCTACATCAGCAGGCTTTTGACTTTCCTCAGACTCGGTGTGTTTTGGCTCATCCTCTTCCACTTTATTCACAGTTTCTTCCGGTTTCACTTCCTCGATCTTATTCACATCATCGTTCACCTTGGGAATTTCTAGCGTCTGTGGCATTTGGTAGCTGTCTCCACCAGCACCACCCTCATCCTCTGACACATTTTGATTAAGCTCCAGCGAACTGGGCTTAGTTTCCTCCGTGTCCGCTTCGCTTATGGATGGAACGGCGTTGGGGTCATTGGGCTTGTATTTTATCGCCATGAACATGAAAACAATCATATCAACAAACATGAGACCAGCGAAAAGGAAGAATTCATTGGCTTGCGACTCAAACAGTTTCAGTTCAGCAATAATGACCACAATGACGTTTCCGAAGGCGACAGTAAGTAGCCAGCAAGCCTGCAGTACAGACTTCATAGAAACTGGCGCCTGCGAGTACGAGAATTCGAGACCAGTGACGGAGAACATTACCTCACCAAGGGTCATAATGACATACTGCGGAATCAGGAGCAGTATGCTGACTGAATTGGGTTCAGCTATTTCGAAGATCTCAGAGCGGTATACTCCATTTTCGACCTCTCCTATGACTAAAGTGTATACACCGCCACTTTTGAGGGTGGTCTGGTAGGCCTCCACGCCATCGACAGTAATAATATAATCACCAGTTCGTAGCTCTTTTAGAGGAATAAAATCGGTGGTGTTCTTGTAGGCTTCGCCCTTTTTATCCGACCAAATTATTGTTTTGACGCCGCTAACACTTGCCAAAGTTCTGGCTACAGGGCTGCCTCGATCGGGTTTGTCCACATCGTCGACGTAGGAAAGGATTCCACTAGAACTAATGAACATACTTTGGGCGATCTTGTCGGTGAACTTCCACTGGCCATTGGGTATAACGGGGCAACCTTAAGTGCAAATATATAATATTGTTACTACTATCAATTGTGTCATGGATAGCCATCTAAATTTACCTTCCGATGAGCTGACTTCGTAATTAACGTTGAGAATTCCAGCCGAGACGGGGACGTGCTTATCTTCAAACTGTTGCAAAGACTTTACAATGAAATCAGCATGGCCAGGCAGATTAGGCGACTTGAAAGCATAGTCACAGTTCGGCACTCCGTTGAAGATGCGCAATTGGGTTTCTCCACCTCTTGGCAGCACAGGATACGTGGTCTAAAAAGAACACTCACTATAGACACATCAGCAGTATCACTGCACTATCAGTACTCACCTCCAATTTAAGTTCAACGAGGGCAGATATAATGAAGGCAATTCCAGCCAAAATACCACCAGCAGTCAGTTTCTGCAGCGGCCGCCTAATACCAACCATATTCAAGAGTGGATAGAAAGCCACATCGTACAGAGGAATAAAGACCAAGATCAAGAGAGGATTTAACATTTGCATCTGATCAGGTTTGACATTGAAGCCGCCCAAGTCGCCGTCCATTCGAGTGGCTTGGAAAGTCCACCTAGAGCCTTGTTGATCGAAGAGAGCCCAGAAAACCGGCAACGGCACGTACAACAGCAGGACACGCAGCAACACTTTAACATCGGCAATTAGCTGCTTGTCATATTTCTTGTCCGCATGATCCAGCCAGTGTTCGCGAGGATTTGTCTTCCTCTCCTTGAAGTAAGTCGAGATGCCGGTCTGGAAGAGTAATACAGTTTGTTCAGTTAAGCTCGATAAACACTCCTTGCACAACTTACTCCAATAGTCTTGCAGACCATGACGACCATGTTTCCTGCTGGAGGCCTGATCTTGTACAATGGACGGCCAAGAATGAATATTACTGCAAACGCAATATGAATTGAATTCTGATCCAATGAAAGATGTCAAAACTTACCAATTGAGACAATCATAAGAATCGCAGGTACACCAAATGCCAGCGGGTAGCACTGATCCTCTCCGAAGCAGTGGACATCTTCACGCAAAATTGGGGTAACCGTTGTCGAGATGAGCGAACCAGAGTTGATGGCGAAGTAGAACAACGAGAAGAATGTTGCCGCTTGTTTAATCTGCTCGGGTATCTTGAACTGGTCACCACCAAAAGCTGCGACACAGGGCTTTATGCCACCGGAACCCAGCGCAATCAGTGCCAGACCGAGCATAGTAAATGTTGTTGCAGGTAGATTCCATGTCTCGATAGCTCCAAATGTGATCAGCAGAGAGCCACACACATAAACCATTGACAGGTACATGATGGTTTTGAATTTGCCCAGCCAACTGTCGGCTAATATAGCTCCAAAGACGCAAAGGAAATACACAAGCATGGTGAAGATGTGAAAGATGACGGTAGCGGTATCGGTGTCGTAGCCCAGTTCTCGATTGAGGTAGAGAACCAAAATTGCTGAAATGAAAAAAGATTTAAGACGTAAGAAATTGGATTTATACTGTTGGCATTTGTTCGGAATGATCTTTCGCAGTGGCAGATAGGACAACGAATTTCCAGTCCACTGAAGAATACTGTGGGTCAAAAATGGTTGTGCCTGTCCGCCTTTAAGACTCATACATATCCCATTAAAAATTGCATCGCACTACGGTGACACACTGACACTATAAAAAAAATGTTCCACATACGCCCTAGTGTTCAGGATGCTTGTCTTGTTTTGATCCTCTTCTTATACAAATAAATCGAAGGGATTTTTGATCCACTGCACTGCACTGGACTTTCAAGCTGTATTCGCTATATATGGACAAACTTAAATCAGTCTAAACGTGCACCGCTTAAAACCTTGGTAGCATTGCTACCATCTTTGATATCAAATTCAATTGAAAAACTTTAATCTTTTCGAACTTAATGGTGCTGGGTTTGGTGAAAAGCCGCAAGTAAGTAGGAGCAGGAGTATTGTACGAGGCCCTGTGCATAAACAACTCGTATACAAACTCATCATTGAAAAAGCAGCATAAGCCCCGGGAAGAATCTTGGCCCTTCTAGGATTGCAATCTCGGTAGACATCGAAGTGATGAACAGCGTTACTATTAAATTACAAAGAGCTCTGAACGAAATAGGCGAAACACACACGATCTCCTTCAGTCGGGATTCCTCAACATAGTCCCATAGAGGTAATTAAAAAAGCAGACGTGATAGCCAGAATTATGTCGAAATTTGATGCAATGACTAGACAAGACATCCCCATTAGGGTGGGTTACCACATTTCGTTTGATTTACAAAGTTTGACATCTCTCGTTTATGTTATTCACTGAACGACACCACTGTCAATTCATTTCCACTTATGTCAAATATTGGCAAAAATTGTTTGTCAGTTCATTGACAATGAAATTTTGTCAAGTTTGTTTGTCAATTTAAAGCTATTTCAACTTGCGCTGTCAATTTGGAATTGTCATCTCGTTGGCAATTGTGAATTGTAACGCCTCGTAAGGTACATCATACATAGTACGTAAAAAAACATTTCCTTTTTTCAAATCAAATGAACAAATTGAAAAAAAAATTGAATCGCACTCGCTTGTTGTGTGGTTGAATGCGAGTTGGAGCTGCAGGCAGAAATCCAAGAAAGTCAAAAATTTGTTGGCACAAAATGCATAAATTAAATGAATAGAACTCACTTCGAATTTTGTTTGCAAAGGATGAAACCATCATTCGAAAAAAAAACATTTATTCATTTATTTTCACAATTTTCTCATTGACATAAAAATACGTCAATTGTCAATATCAAAACGACAAGTGGAAACCTGCCATTAATTTAGAGAAAAAATAAACACCAAGTGCTCTTACAGACACGACTTGCAGGGTGTACTAATATTGCTCTTCTGGTGCTGGTTTTGCCGAAAGGTTCGACCACGTTCACATGGACATTGTGGGTCCACTGCCTAGTTGATCTGGTTTTAGTTACCTAGTTACTTGCATCGACCGTGCAATACGCTGGCCGTATGCAATACCTGTGGAAGATATCTCAGCATCACTCCGCCTGACTACTGACCAGGGCAGGCAGTTCAGCACTGTTTCAAAGGTTTTCCCTGCTTCTCGGATGTCACCGCATTCCTAGTTACCTAGTTGAGCGATAGCACCGTACTACATTGAAGACAGCACTAACCATCAACTTACTTGAGACGAGAACTGGCTTCATGCATTGCCAGCCAGGTTATACTAGGACTCCGTTCAATGGTGAACGAGTCAGGTACTTCACTCGCGCAATTGGCTTATGGTGCTGAACTTCGACTCGCAGGCGATTTTTGGCGGCACCTAACAACATTTAAGAGCCCATTGCCTTTCGTCAAGAACTGAGGGAGGCGCTTTAGCGAGCATCGCCTACTTTCGCCACAGGACAGACGAAGGCATTTTGGTACCTAATTATCTCGGTACCGCCTTGCAATTGTAAGTGCGTACCTACAGTAGCCATTGACCGTTGCAGCCTGCTTACACCGGACCATATCCAATCCTTGATCGTCGGCCACTAGCTTACAAACCGAGCAAACCGAGTAAGGAAACTGGGATGTCCCAGTAATCACTAAGCATTCCGGGAGGATCAGAGCTCCTGCTCGCTTCACTAACTCTTCTTTTATTGCGTTCCACCTTTAAAAAAGGCTTTCTAAGTGCCGGTGTACACTTGCGTTTTTTTTACCGCGCGGGCACGCAGCGGGTCCGCGTTTGCGTGTTACAGTACTCACACCTAAATTGGGTGGTGCACACAAACAGGCAAACACGCTGCGAGCCATTTTATTTTTAAAAGATAATTTTTGTGCCTCATGTACACAAAAATAAGTCGTTTCTTTTTATAAACTTCCATTGCTGAAAGCTAAATGTATATTACAGATTGTGTCGAGCGGGAAAAGCCCGCACGTGTGCATAGAAATACTGCGGTGTCGGTGCGGACCCACTGCGGGCCCGCGCGGTAAAAAAACGTAAGTGTGCACCGGCTCTGATCTAAAAGACGTTGACGGACGATTTCAGATTTCTCAAAGAGTGGGTTGATTTCAACAGGCCAATTCCATTATGAGGTAAGGAATGAATGAAATGGAATCGACCTACAATTTTACACCGAATTCGATTCGAACCAAATTTAAAAGCTCTCTCAGGACAGTTACGTATAATGGGTGATTTTTATTCTGTTTGATTTTTCAGCCTGATTTTTTTGACAGTTCACGCGTGATTCGTGACACGTGTCAAAGTAAAATCTGCTCAGTTAACCCTGCCATTTCACCATGGATAGACTTATGCCCGAACAACGTTTGCAAATTATTGAATTTTATTATGAAAAATCGTGCTCAGTAAAAATTGCGGCGCAAATCCTTGGACATATTGCGAGGCGAATTTGGTGAGCAAATTATTTGACGTTTTAAACCTGTGAAGTGGACGCCTAGATCGTGCGATATTTGATCCCGCTGGACTATTTTTTGTGGGGGATATGTCAAGTCTCTCGTCTATACGGATAAGCCAGCAACTATTGCCGCCTAGAAAGACAACATAACTCGTGCTATTGGTGAGATACCAATTGATATGTTGGAAAAAGTGTGCCAAAATTGGACATTGTGAATGGAACACTTGAAGCGTAGTCGCGGTCAATATTTACACGAAATAATATTTAAAGAGTCAATGGCAAGAATTGATTTATCGACCCTAATAAAAATTTAATTTAATTTTGCAAAATTTTCTTCTTTTTTTTCAAATTTAAAAACCAAACGCTTAAAAAATCACCCTTTATAACATATGTTCGAATATTTGCCATAAGCTCGCTAGGGGTGTGGCGCAGTGGATAAAACCTCAAGATGTCAATTTGTATTTTTCTAGGGATCGGACCTGAGATCCTTCTTTCAGTAATACAGCACAATAGTCAATGAGGATTCACTCATTCAACAGAAAAGTATATATTGCGTCAAGTTATTTTCTTGATTCCGGACCCTACCGGACGCTTCTTTTTATTAAATCAAAAATGGAAGTGGAAGTAGCTATATATTTCAAAAATCCTTAATTTTCTTTTTCTTTTTTTAATTCCAAGTCAATTATTTATAATATGTCATTCTCTACTTACTTCGCATTCCATAGTAATTGAATCGTTCACAAAACTCATTACTAATGATGAAGCCAACAGATTTTGGATACGGGATTTTCTAAAATAAAATAAAAAACCGAAAACAGTTAAGAAGTTTATTTCCACATAACGCGTGTAAACAATAAAAAAAAAATATAATCTATCGAATATTCTTGTCCTACATTAAAGCTATTTCTTTTTTTATTGTGCAATAGCTCAAATCAATGTTCATCCGCTGAGTCGTAATTAATTGAAAAAAGTTCAATTACTGCCTATCTATGCGATATCCGAGGATTTTGCGTTAGAGCTTAGCGAGTGTGAATGTGTGTGTGTGTGTGGTTTTTTTTCTTCGATTTTTATCGACTATCATTAATCGCTTTTGAAGTGCGAATGCGATAAGGTCGATGGGTATAAATATTTGCGTTTCGAGTAATACAGTATACAGCCCGTGCTATGGGCACTAAACACGATGAACTACATATTTTCTATAGGGTTTTCGACCAAAGTGTTGCTATATTAATGTTGACTGAGTCGAATTAAGATTTGATAAGCTAAAAAAAAAAGAAGCAATGTGTTACTGAGCCAATTGAAGAGAGATTACAACACGATTGGATTATCAAACTAATCGAATCAGTTTTAACAAAAAGTTTTGGATTAAATAAATCCAAATGGTTGTGTTTCAACCATGGAATATAGATATCCAGTCCATATATCATTCATGGATGTATTCAATGTAGAAGACGTGATAAATTGCGTGGTATGCAGGGCATTTTTTTTATAGGTATAGCGCATAGTACTAGTATCTAGCTTTTAGTGTCCAGACTAACTTTTACAATACCGAAAATTTCAGTATAAAAGTGTCAAATGTGACCGTCAAAATATTTAAGTTGAAGGTTAAAAATGTTTATTGGTAAGGCCAAAAATATGCATATGGCCTAGTCAAAATGTTACCGAATGACACTCAAGTAAAAGTCCATCAGAGGAATCTTCAAAAGGAACGATGGCTAACGTTATTGGATTATTTCTTAAAAAATGTGGACGACGGCCCAACCCAATTTTTGTCCTGTCGCACCATCGCAAAAAGTATGTCGATATATAATTATGTGTGCTGTGGTATACTGGTATCCAATCCAGCTGAAAGCAAAGTTATGAGTTATGATGACTCATAAGAAGTGACGGAGTTATACATAATAGAAACGTTCTTTGAGACAGAACTTCGACTGAGCGAAGGGGAAATATTAGAGAAATCTAGTCCCACGGCAACCACAGGCTTCATATTCGGCGCAGCTAAGAATGATAGCTCAACCATAACACCAGCTATTTTTACTGCATTAAGCAGCACCGGGTTTAGTTTCTCTGGCGCTAAGCCATTCTCTTTCTTCTGGAAACGTTGCACCACCACCTGCCACAGAAGCCCCACCTGGGGCCTGTAACACAACGCGACAAGTCGACAAGTTTAAATTCACTTGTCTGACTATTCTTGTCCGACAAGTACAAATTAATTCTGTAACAGAACGTAAACCGTTGCACTTGTCAAAAGAATTAAATTTCCCTGACTTGTCGGCACTCTTCGACAAGTGTTTAACAGGAACAAAAAACAAGTAAAAGTGTTATCATCGGCCTGGCCGATGCTTTGATACCCTCCACTGCATAAAAGTCATGCAAAATGTTTGCCATGCGAGTTAGTAGGTATGTGTCTAATATTAGTTTTATATGGTAGGTATCAGAACTACTTTACCGACATAGACAATTTTCAATACCAACCTAACGACGGCTAAAAAAAGTCGTCTTACAAAATTTCATTCACCTAACTCGATTCGTTTGGACGCTTTCGTGCTTTCAACAGACAGAGATGGGTCAAATATTGGCTTTGTATGGGAGGTACCAGAACTACTTGACCGACATGGACCATTTTTAATACAAACTGGAAGGCCATAAATATAAGACCTCTCATAAAATTTCAGTTGCCTAAGTCGATTCGTTCGGACGCTATCGTGATTTCAACAGACAGAGAGACAGACAGACGGACAGACAGACAGACAGACAGACAGACAGACAGACAGACAGACAGACAGACAGACAGACAGACGGACATGGCTAAATCGATTCAGAATGTGATCCTGATTCAGAATATATATACTTTATATGGTCTCCGGTGAATCCTTCTTGGCGTTACAAACGTAATGACAAAGTGAATATACCTTCCTGTGGAGGGTATAAAAACAAAACAAAATCTGTTTTAACTAAAATAAGAGAGGAAAATATAGCCTTTTTGGTGCTTTCTGTATTATGTCCTAATAAAGGCAAATAAATGGAAGAAAATACACAGCCTGCAAAATAAGAATTGGACGTATAATAAGGGACGTATTTTGGCAAAATGATAAGAAACGCGCAATTTTAAGTACTAATTAAATAAGTAACATTAGAATTAATACTTTAATTATACAAAATAAATGTTAGGCATTAGGATATTTCATTAAAAATGCACTTGTCAGCTTTTGACAATATTCAAATCACCTGTCCTCATTGAGCCATAGTTCTACAAGTGTTTCCTGACACTTGTCGTGTTCTGTTACAGAAAGAGGGAAATTATATAATTTCCCACTTGTCATCTTTCATCGCGACAATTGTCCAAGTGGTCACGGACTTGTCGCTTTGTGTTACAGAATTTTTTACAAGTTGTCGAAATTCACTTGTCCGACAACTACTTGTCGCGTTGTGTTACAGGCCCCTGGACCTGGTAAGGCAAGCGGCGATGAGAATAACGAGCCCTCAAAAGTAGAATTCAAGGCTGTCGTTGAGGAGGATAGCGTGTACTCGCATCGCTGTAAGGTGTTCGTCACGAACAATGGTACATTCACCGATCGCGGTGTTGGAATCCTGTATCTGAAGCCCGTAAAGGACTCTGAAAAAACCCAACTACTAGTGCGAGCAGATACCAACTTAGGCAACATCCTGGTGAATCTAATATTGAACGATTCGATTCCAACTCAGCGGATGGGTAAGAACAATGTTAATTGCTGGTGTGTATACCGACCGACTCCCGATACAGAGAAGCCTACTTCAATGTTGCTGCGCGTGAAAACCTCAGATGAAGCTGACAAGCTGTTAGCAACTATCGGCAAATACAAAATATAAGGAAGTTTCGGCATTGCTGATCAGCGAACGCTATAATAATTAGCATTTCACAAGTTGATAAATGAGGCCGCCTACAAAACGTCTTGGGCCACCATATTTGTCATTGGCATTGCTGCGACCTGCGACATCTGTTAGTAGAAGACAACGTCATCGGATAAGAGGATTCTCATAATTGGCTATTGCCGTGCAAATACTGTTACCAACGGTTTTCCATGCCGCAACGAGAGTGACAGTAAAACTTTGCGAACTAAACAGGCCCACAAGCATCCAGATTGGTGGAATGCGGAGCTCAACAACCTTTGTTGCAACATCTTATAATAGATCCAAATCAACAATGCTTTCAATAGATAGGGAGTTTCACAAAAATAGCTTATTTCTGTTCAAAACCGTGGTAAGGAACCGTAAGGAAAGCCGAACATAGATCTTGATAGAATTTACAGTGAGAGTACTAGGAACAAAACTCAATCTATTAGGCTACGAAAAGTCCTTATAAACATACCTACCATACCGAGTTTGCTAATGAATCCAGATGAATTATGAGAAGAGGCTCGTTCAATCTCCTAAAGGGCTAGGCACTTCGCAGATTATATGCTACTGCGGTAGCATGTCTTTGACTAAGGGGATACAGCCAGGGAAGTGAGTTTTCATCAGCATTCAGTGACGCCTGATTGCAGATCTCTCCTAACGATAAACTTAAGTGGGCAGTTGACAGGTTTGAAATCTGTGAGTGTAGTTGTTATTTTTCCTGCCAAATGGTAAATTTTTAACCACACACTCGGCCAGCAATGATCTCGGTCTTCTGTATCATCTTTTTTGCTCAAGAATTTTGAGAGAATTGTTGATCTCTCCATTTAAAATTTTGCTATATAAATTAATGCAAACAAGACACAGCTCACAACATTTTCCAGGAAAAATGCATCAACAGTTCCTCAGATCCAAATGGATGACCATCCAATCCATCCCAAGGACTTTATGCACCTTCTAGGAGTCACAGTCAATTCAGGAATCACATGGCAGGACCACATATCGCAAGATCGGCGTCCGCTAAGTTGAGCTACCTATTTAGAGCAAAGAGGTACTTTAACCCCAAGCAACTTCTCCTTCTCTACAAAGCACAGGTTAGACCAGGCCTGGAATATTGCTCCCATATATGGAGCTCAGCCCCAAAACATTCACTTAACCTACTTGACAGCATACAGAGACGAGCAGTTGGACTTATTGGAGACCCTACACTCACATCGAATCTGCAACCGTTGGTGCACAGAAGACAAGTCGCTGACCTATGCTTGTTCTATAGGTACTACAATGGCAGATGTTCCGAGGATCTCAAGGGCATTATCCCTCGAAATGCAACTTTTGGGCGCCCCACATGACAGGCTGCTAATGCTCATGACCATACAGTACACTTGACAACCGCGAGGACATCATCTTTCCAAAACTCCTTCTGTTACAGGACAAGCAAACTTTGGAACTCGCTTCCTGGGGATATATTTCCAGAATACTACAATTTGCAGCAATTTAAGTGCAGAACTAACATACATCTGCAAGCATCTCGGCCCTCGGGGCGCTGATGAATCGTTATAGGTTTGCCTTTCCCGGGAGCGTCTATTGAGACATATTTCCAATCAATCGTGAACCCTATTAAGAAATTCGCCCTTGATATAGGCGGATCCGTCAAAATAATTGAAACCAATTCAATTGTCAAAAAACCTACGCAGAGGAGTTTACAAATGACCATATTTTGAACCAAAGCATTAAATGCTCCACTTGGAAACGGCTCTATCAAGAAACAAGCACAATGGGAAACAGGGAACTCGTTGCGAAGCTATCCTCTTTGAAATAGTATACTCAACGAATTACTTGTGCAGATAGAAGAATGTACTAAGAGCAATATTGACAGACTCTTGCCGATTTCTTGCAATTTGTGTTAAACGTAAGTTGTAATCCCCACTTCATAATTCTTACCAATAGTTTTCTTACATCTATAAATAGCTACAGTGATAAAATAACTCAATACAAACAATCGTGTTGTACAATTTCACACAAAAATTAAAAAAATGTTCTCAACTCACCTTAACCTGTCCCTCGAGAGTATCTGGATCGCTGATTGTGTCATCTTTTTCAGATTCTTTAGGATCCTTAGTATCTAATGTAGGTTTCACTAATTGCAAATTACTGCTGCCATTTGTTTTATCACCTGCAAATCAAAAGAAAAGAATTACATAAAACAATCTTCAAAAGTGCGTGACTATAGTCACAATTCACGTTAAATTCGCATGTGACTATACACAACACATGCCATTCAAAATATACGTGGGTGTACTAAATATACTAATCAGTTGCTTATCGTTTCTCTTTCAATATAATCTTTTATAAAACATATTGGTATTACCCAAAACATCATAAAAAAAAATATACATAAAATAATCTGTAGCTAAACAGTAAATTAATACAATGACGTGCGGAAATACCTGCTCACTATGATGCGGTTTCTAAAAAGTCTTCGAAAACTACCGAATCGAATTTACTGATAGCAAAACATGCTAAATTCCAACAACAATGTTGCAGTAACTTCAAATACAAGTCTATGACATATTTTGTTTGATTAATAATCGATGCCAAAATTTGGCAACAATTTCATGCTTGAAAATGTCAACCGTCAGTCTTAAATTAAGATAATCTAAATAATTCATCTGTAGATATACATATTTCCACGCACAATAAACTAAACAAAAGAAAAAATAAAATAATGAAACAAAAGAGAGAAAACGAAAAAGATAAAACTTATAATTCTGATACCACAATCAAATTGGGTACCTAATTGTTAATTGTTATCACAATTTAGTTGAACGAAGTTAAAAATACAACAATCGCAATGTCATGGTGGTGTTCTAATGCACAAATTCAATTTGTTGAACTCTTCCGATTTCCTTTGGCATTTTTGTTAAAACTAGACATTTCCATTAAGAAGTTTATAATGACCCAAAAAATAAATATGCAACCAACAAATTTTGGAAAATGTTATCTCGTTGCTATGCGAGAGCACGACAGATGTCCAATTTTATAGTTCATGGCGAGGAATGCATTCTTTCAGGAGAATGTCGGAATTTTTATTAAAAAGGATATTGAGACGATATGTTGAGATACAGACTTCTAGGTATAACAAAATGGATGGAATTCAATTCTGAGTAAATTGTGTAACTTGCATTGTGCAACTAATGTCTTATTTATTATTATATTAAACTTGACAATGATTCCATTCCTAAGTTGAGGCTAAATATACATTATGTGGCCCAACGAAAAGCGTGGTTCTGTAATACAGAATGTGGCCCACGCCCAACAGCAAAGAATGGCTCCGATATGCGGCCCAGGCCCATCGACAAGCGTGGCTCCTTACTACAGTATGGCTCCGTACTACAGGAAGCGGCCCACCAACAAGCGTGGCTCTGTATTACAGAATGCGGCCCCAATGGCAAATGTGGCTCCGATATAAAGCAGGACAGCAAAGGGTGCTGACACTGCTGATTCAAGGAATCTTTCACTTGCCAAAGGGAACTTAACTTAGCCACCAAAAATTTAGAACACTGACCGAAGTCAATTTTTATATGAGATTGGTACGGTCAACAAGTAGACAAGTCTCCCCGAATTACAATTTCATGCGGGTACTCATGCAATTTCGCCCACTTAGTCAGTGTGACTTATAAGTGACGAATAGAAGTATCCTATCTATATATATAAAAATCATGGTCAATTGTGTTTGTCGATAATGTTCTCTGTAATGCGTGAACCGATTTTGATTCTGGAAATTTCCCATGAAAGGTGACGTTGATACCATGGTTTATAAGTTCATACGGTCTTTGTAGGTGTATTGGTTCATGAGTTATAGGGGCGTGGCAGCTCCCATACAAATAATGCATTCAAAATCTTATTCCTCGAAAACAACTGAATCGATTGAATTCAAATTTACATACAATCTTAGGTATCGGAACAGGAGTATTCCTGTGAAGATTGGTCAACATTGGACAAAGGGGCGTGGCACCTCCCATACAAAAAAAAAAAACATTCAAAATCTTATATCTCGAAAACCACTGAATCGATTGAGTTCAAATTTACGTACAATCTTAGGTATTGGCCCAACAGTATTCCTGTGGAGATTGGTCAAAATTGGACCTAGGGGCGTGGCACCGCCCATACAAAAAAAAAATTAAAAATCTTATATGTATTTAGAAAACCACCAAATTGATTGAGTTCAAATTTACGTAAAATCTTAAATATTGGACCAGGAGTATTTCTGTGAAGATTGGTTAAAATTGGACCTAGGGGCGTGGCACTGCCTATAAAAAAAACAACATTCAAAACGTAATATTTCGAAAACCACCGAATCGATTGTGTTCCTGTGAAGATTGGTCAAAAATAGATAAAGGGGTGAGGAGGCGTTATTCTTCCACAGTCATGGGAGCTACAGTTTCGCAAATTGTTAACATTGATGCGCATTATCCTGATAGACAAGAATAATATTATGTAGGCAATACGAATCCTAAAAAACCAAGTGTTGTGAATACAGCAGGGCATTACAATAGAAACTGTTTACCATTGATTTAAATGAATTTGAAATTGATTTTTATATTTTCATATTTTGCACTACGAAGTGTGCAGGGGTTCGCTAGTATCACATAAAAGTGTGACGAACGGGAAAGTTTCGTTACAACCAAATAAAAGTCAGTGCTGTTAATAAAATTACAGAGGAAATTCGGACTTGCAATTTTCAATACAACAATATTTTCAAGGACAATATTAATATTTTCAAGCAATCCGAACTACAGAACTATTTGTTCCCTTAAATCAGAATAGTTCAAGATATATTGAATAATTTTCCTGCCCTTCTACCAATTACCAGCCTATATGACTATCAGTAGAATTCATGATATAGGGGGGATGCAGTCGACTGACTAATCGCAAGCAGAGACTCTATCAACATTTTTAATACAGTTTTAATTGCTGATAACATTCCTTAACGTAGTAATGTCTGGAATTAAAAAAAATGTTGGCAGGAAGTTGAAACGATCTAGAATTGTGCTAATGCATCATTACGGATAGTTTTGAGATCACAGCTAATGAAAAAAATGGATTTGCTTGCAGTGCTCCGTGACTTAGAAAACCTCAGAGTTGTGGGCACTTTCCAGTTTGGTACCGTAGTAAGATTTCTGTATAATAATAAACTGAGCGGAAATTGTTGAAAGGCCCTTGAATGTCCAAGCAGGCAGTTATAGTAGGTATATATTCATTAACGCTAAAGGATTTTTCTGTTGCGTATACAAGCGAAATTCAAGGCAGTCTTTACTGACCTGCCCTTATAGAGTATACATGTTGGAAGGGTGACAAGACGTTAGTTGGTTTGCAGAGGCAGACTGGGAAGCAACCACTAATATGCCAAAGACTATAGATAAACTGTATATCGTAGATTTTCAAAAACATTAACATAAACTGGGTAGGGTACTATAGAGGAGAAATAAGGTACAATTTACCACCTTTTCTAAAAGACATATACCTATCGACTGTATCGAAGATCCTCTTGGCTGGAGCATTATTGTCCATTCGCTCGATGTGGCCGAGCCAATGTAGTCGACGTGTTTTGGCTTTCTGGACTACATCCACATCTTGGTACAGCTCATAGAGTTCGCGGTTGTATCTTCTCCTCCATTCGCCCTCCTCGCACACAGGATTAAAAATCCTGTCCAGCACTGTATCTACCACAAATTAATATTTCAGCTGAAAGATATAAATGTACTATATCATATCTCTGTACTGTAAATTGTGCGGTGGCTAGCCTTTGTAAATTTTTTGTAAAGAAATAAATTCTATTATAAATTAAAATGAACTACGAACCCAACCAGCCTAAGGAATCCATACACCTTTTTCGAATCACGGACAATTCGCAAATAACGTGTGAGGACCACTTATCTAATGTCGCACGATCAGTGTTTTTAGAGCAAAGAGGTACTAAAGTCCGAAGGAATTTCTCCTATTTTTTTACTCCAAAAATCGACGATCTGTATAGATCATCATCAGCCCACCTACCGATTCTCCGATCTCTACTTCTGAATCTATTCCTTACCTAACACTAACAGGAATGTGTGTATTGTATAACATTTTAACCCGAATGAGGCTTAATGACCTTAAACATATTTTCTAACTAATATTCCCACGGGGAATTATTTTAATTCGCCCATTTCGGCTACAGCACTAAATGAAGCCGTGTGTCACTTGTCACGATAAACTTGTAAATAGGTCAGAAATATAGCCTTGACATTATTACTAGGTGTCATGTATAAAAAGGTATCTCTATCTACTTTGTATATTATGGTGTATACAATATCCTTGAAATTTGTATACACCTACTAATCCAAATCCATTTCTGTGCAAATGTATAGATACGTGCCAGCAATGAGTCAAAGTTGTTTAAGATATACGTCAATGATAAGGCTCCTCTAAAATTATACAATATTTCAACGAATGTATTAATTGTTCACGGGCTGTAAATTCCACTTTCGATCGTATAAAGCCCGACATCACACGGTTATCGTGCTACTCCACCTTATCGTCTTCATACACGAATGTAATCGATTGTTGATTTCGATTATCGCTCCGTAAAACGATTGTTATCTGCGATTTATAAACATGTTCGTAAATTAAATCCTGCAATATAATAGCGCACTATAAGCTGACACGAGCAGCTCTAGCTTGTGAAAGAAAAGTCAACACTGAACACTCCACCTTGCTTATCGGTCGTCTATATAGTTTGACAGCTTTCTTTTTGGCAACGCATTTCGGTGTCTAATTGATTTGGCAAACATCCTAATTAGACGAGAGTGTCGAACAGATACAAATTTTATCAATGAAGTTCTACCGAACAAGCCGTCGGAAAAACGTTCAATTTTGGCAGAACATGTGGCGTGGTGTTGTTATTTAATTCTAATGAATGGATAAGAGTATTATATCGAGTCAGTCGTTTGTTCATTCTGTTTCGTCAAGTGGTTATTGTTGACAGACACCTCAGTAAACAAATAGCAATAAAAGTTTTATCGTTGAAATGAGCGCTAGCTAACCGCACGCGATAATTTGGTGTTAAACTCTCGTAGCATTTTGCACTCTCATTTCCCCTCCAGACAGACAATATTAATTGTTTGCTATAAATGGTTACAAAATGCGTAAAAAATATGTCATTGAGGTTGTACACGGCGGTGGATGATAAGCAAAGATTGACAATCTGTATATGGGAACGGGTGTATCTACCTATTACGCGTTGGATTTTATTGAAGTGGAACGATGCAGTAAATTTAAGATACCTTAAGAAGCTACTTTTACTAGAACTGATGGTAAAATATTGTGCATAATGTGTTTAATTTTCGAGAGATTTCAACCACTTTGTCAACTTCAAGTCTTCAACCGCCCATTTTCGATTTTACTCCAAAATTAGTAAGTTAAAGTCAATGAAAATAAAGGGGAAGGTTGATACATTTGGAGGTTCTGTTGGGCTAAAAAAATCAAAAAGACTGCAAATTTATAGCATTTCGTAGCAGTTCAATTGAAATAATTTTTGTTATGACTTTAAATTCGCGAATTGCTTATTTTGACAGTTGCCGATAATACTATGTAAGAGACGGTGGTAAAGATACGATTATTTTTTTTAACATTTACAAATGTATTAAACACGAAATCGAGAATTTTTGTGACTCTACATTTAACAAAATTGTGTGTCAATCTGTCAGACGGTTTAAACCTAATACCTACATTATGCATATCAATAACTAACTTTATGCGACATGGTTAGCCCTAGTAAAGGGTGTTTTCTTAGAGGCAACGACTTTAAGTTGGCAACACTATTTTAACTGGCGGCCATATTGTCAGCTGTCAAGTGATTTATTTTTAGTTTGGTTTGGCATTTCAACATGTATGGACTGACGTCTGAACAATACTTCCAAATTGTGCAAATTTATTTTGAAAATCATGGTTCTGTTCGAAATACGTATCGCGCACTACGTCCAGATTACGGTCAACATAATCGTCTCACTTTTGGTTGAATGGATACGTCAATAAACAAAACTGCCGTATTTGGAGTGATAATAATCCCCAAGTTTATATTGAGACACCGATACATCCACAAAAACTGACTGTTTGGTGTGCTTTATGGGTTGGTGGAATAATTGCTCCGTTCTTCTTTAAAAACGATGCTGGCCAGAACGTTACAATCAATGGTGACCGCCAAAGAGCCATGATTACTGACTTTTTCGTTTATCAATTGAACAACCATGATGTGCAGGAGCTGTTGTTTCAACAAGATGGCGCACAGCTCGGGCCATAATTCATTTATTGAAGTTTCCTTGGTTTCCTTGCTTGGTAAGCGCATAGTTTCGCGTTGCGGACCCGTGATCTGGCCACCAAGATCGTGCGATTAAACGCCGCTATTTTCTGTAGGGATATGTGAAGTCGTTAGTCTACGCCGATAAGCCCGAAACGATTGACCACTTGGAGGACAACATTCGCAGCGTTATTGCCGATATACGGCCACAAATGTTGGAAAAAGTCATCGAAAATTGGACCTCCGGATTAGACTACGTCCGAGCCAGCCGTGGTGGTCATAGGTATGCCAGAAATCATATTTAAATTATAATGCCCGAAAATTATCTTTCGAATTAAGTAAATTTCATGTCAATTTAAAAAAATCGTCTCTGTTTTATTCAATTTCAAAGTTCTATACCTCTAAAATAAAACACCCTTTTTTTGTACGCGCACTGAGAACTAGAAGTGTCAGTGCATGATTCATGCCTGGCAAAAACAATAATTATGGAGATTTAACACCTGCAATAAAACTAAATTTATTTAATAAATGATTTTAATATTGAAAAATACTTTTCGGGATACATTAATCCAATGTGAACTCTTGCTCTGACTAAATACCTAGAGACAACATTAGATTTCATTACTAGTTGATGGGTAAGACTAAGCATGCCTCTGTTTTTCAAGCGGAGATCTATGCTATCCTAATAGCTGTCGAATATATTGTTAGGAATGGGTATTGCGGGGTCGAAGTAACTGCGTCTGTAGCGACAGTCAGGCTTCGCTTAAGGCCTTGTTCAACAATGTTACCCGTTCCATAATAGTTCAGGAATGTGTCAAGAACTCTTTGAACACGGTCGCAGGGCTGAATTCTTTGACTCTTGTCTGGGTCCCAGGTCACACTGGGATTGCTGTGAAATGGGTAATAGTGGATTTGCTTTTTGGTAGTACACCCAGTTGCGTCTGAGTGCTCCAGAGAGGTGTTTCCTAACCCAAAAAAAAAGTTAAATCAGTGCTTTCTTAACTAGGGCGCCCTAGTATTCAGCTCGAACACAGGTTTTAAGTGTCTCTGCGAGTTAACTCAGTCTAATTATTGTATTGTAAGTGGTAGAGTTGGCCCATTGCCCATCACTAGTTTTGTTTTTGTAAATTTGTAAAATGCTGGTTCCGTAAACTAAACATTTCGCAAATTATTAAAAAATTAAAATTTTCTAAAGGTTATACATATTTATTGTATAAATAAATAAATAAATTTTTATTTTCTTTATGGGTAGAAACAGACCTATTATTGTATCAAAATATACACAATAAAATTGGTTTTATGCTCTTCCGCCCGGCGGACGCAATCCACATGCTCCTGAACAATAAATTGCTAATAAAATTATTAATTTGTAATTCCCCTTAATGACGATTTTTTTAGTTTGAAATTAAATTGATTGATATTGATAAGACAGGAACTAATAAATGAATCTGATAAAATGTGCGCAGTATTTCTTTTTATTATTTTAATAAATACTGCCCTTTTATCTGGCCATCCACTCGACAAAGAAAGTTATGCTAAAGCGTATTTTAAGGAGAAAATAATATTTCAATTTTTAGCAGTGAAAATTAAAAAATGGGTCCAAACGAATATCCAAATATTAAGGTTTAGAGTGGAGTAGGCTTATGCCATTATTTTACAATGGTGTGTAATATAGATAAAGATAATGAACTTATATTTATGCTGTTATAAAAACGGATAGACTTAAAATGTGCCTACAAAAAGTGGTTCATGTTGGACCTTTGAAAGCTTCTGCTTTAAGTTATCATTGTGTCTGAAAATAACTGGTGCCTGGTAGCTACTTTTATTTGAAAGATTTTATGTTGCTGAATATGGCGGCAAAATAAAGAACGACATGACAAACCATCTGACAGCGGATCAGTAAGCAGTGATTTTCGGATCCAGTCAGTAAATATTTGGCAGACTCAGAATAGATATTTAGCAAAATTACTCAAAAGTTGGTATGTATTAAGTTGACAGTTAAAACTTACAACTTTAATGTTTATTTTCACTTTTCTGTAATTTTACTTCTTTCACTGAATAAATTTTTCAAAATAAATAAATTTTGAATATTTGACACATTTATCAGTTCAACACAAGCAGGGGAAATCTCTGAGCTATACCATTTGTTTGTGTGAGTTTTTTTTTTTAACTTTGTGGCGAATGTAAGGGACCTTAAATTGCCTTTTCAGGAAAGTTATACTCCTGAATTTTTTTCAGACGTTCGCGAGGGGTGGATGCTATTTTTTAACTGGTTCAACAAGAGAATTTGAATATAGTAGGACACAGGGTCTCAAAGGCTCTGTGCCTAAGCTTGATCAGAGAAAATCTGTAGAATTACTTAAGCTCAACAGATCAAATCTACGAATAGCACTAGGGATACTGTCTGGGTAGGGCACTGACTTTTAAGGAAGCACGCTATGAGATTAGGTTTAACAGACACAGACAAATGCAGATACTGCGAAGACTTACATGTCGCAGAGGATATAACTCATCAAGAGGAAATGCCTTGGAAGGTACTTTTTCGACAATTTGAAGGAGGTAGGCCTCGCAAACAAAATTGAAACAAATCTCAGGTTTTGTAGGGAAAATAATTGTTTGGACGAAGTGGTTTAGGTTTTTTGACCGTTAAGGTTCCCCAGGGATGGCGATGGGTCCAATATGGTGCTTAGTCCAATGTGATGAAGTCACACGCTAATCAACTTAACCTAATAATCAACAAGAAACTTTTCAATGAATTGTTTTCAGCATTGCTCAGCTTTAGGACAATTCGGAAGAATGATTTTTATAGCTCAAATGTATAATTGACGAATTTACTGAAAACATTTTGTTCCCTCTATTAATTCAATAATCCAATATTGAGTTAGAACCGAAAATTCGATTTGAAAATCTCTTTTCTGCAACATAGATGAAGCAATTTTCAATACAAATATACACATCCCTAAGAAATTCATATCATAAGAGCGCATCTCAATTTACCGGTTCTCTAGATGGTTTTCTAATATCTCCTCTAAAACTTTATTCTGTTCCTTCATGATTGTCTCATATATTTTGCTGAAGCTGCTTAGCAAACCAATTACATATTCCATTTTTTACTATAGGCTTTTGTAATAGAAGTTGGAAATCTAATACCAAGTGTGGATAGTCACACCTCCAGCTTGTCATTTTCTTAGGTCATTGACTGTAAATTCAGTGTCTTTTATTGTAATATAGAGATAGACAATTGGAGGTTAGAAGCAACTGCATTTCCTTTATCTAAGTTCTTACAAAGATGCCAGTTAAGTCTTTGAGAATCCCAGTTGTGTTTGCAGTCTTTCTAAGCAACTTATTTTGTATTTTACTCATTGTTTCTATATTCAAAAATATGCTTACCTTAGGTGCAAGACTTGAGTTTTGAAAAAATACTGACAAATATATGACAAAGTTTTTCGTATATTAATAAGTTCTAGGCTGTTAATTGGCAGTTTAGCCGAACTTTTTTTTGAAAAGATTAATAACATTTATTGTCAAAAACTACACTAAAATGTTTTGAAAAAAAATTTAAAAATGGTCAACGTTCAGGTAAAACATAAGAACAACATTTTCAACAAGTTGTGAATAAAGTAAGTTTTTAAAAAAGTAAACCTCTCTCAATTTCCACACAGACATTTTAAATATTTTCTTATTCTTATAACGAAATGTTATAAGACAAAAAGATGGCACAATTTTCTATGAAGCATGAAATATTTTAGTTTTCATTGATAAAATTTAACGGGCACCGGTGCGAAAACTTAAAAATAACATTTCTGGTAAAAAAATAAAAACCACTGGTAACTTTTCGACAAATTCTAAAAATTTTATTAAAAAAAAAATTTAAAACACTAACGTCGACACAGCTTTTAAAAATCATTAACTACTCATTTTTGAAAAAAAAAAAAAATTGTTTCACTCTTTGAGAGGAAGACTTCCCTAAAGACCTGGGGTTCGGTTAATTTTCCAGCATTTTTGCAAGTTTTGAAATACGATTTTTTTCAACACTGGTTATCATATTATGAAATCGAACTATTCTTAAATATGTTTATATTTGCCATCATAAAACAAATATTTACTCTGTTTCTGTATAATCACCCACTTTTAGGACTAAAACTAAAAACAAGTTTTAGTACACCACACGAAATTCTTCCACAAAAGTATCTACTGTTCATCACTATCAGTTTATTGAGAGAAACTTTTTTTTTTTATTTTTCTAAGTAACTCCAATTTTAGAAAAAATGCTGCATTTAAAAAGAAACAAAAAGAATCACCGTTTTCTTGTGTTTTTCTGCTGTCATCTCCCATGACTGTTGTTAGTTAATATTAAAATTGTCACCGAAAATTGAATTTAATATTTAAACTATATTTTTTTCAGTTTCAAAACTGCTTCCACATTCTAATAGTCCCGGATCGATTTACAACCAAAGAACAGAACGGTTTAAATCACAAATAGGTCCTATTATGTCGAGTTTCTTGCACCGACTAAACTCGTCCGAACTGAGACCCTCCAATACACGAAGGCTAGCCGGATACCTAAGGTCGTCTCTTAGATAGGGCGTTATATATTTTTTGTTTTGTTATCGCGAACCGATTACGGGACGGTCGTGAAGGATGAAGAAATGAAATATTTCTCTGTCGAATTCGATAGTATCGCATTCACCAATTTAGAGTTATATGTATGTTTTTGTTTTACCAGTGTTTTGTCACGTTATCATCAGAGTATGAAAGCAGTAAAAATCTTATCAATCCCGCAACGGTATCTGAAGAATTTATCAAAGAGTTGTAATAAAAGCAAGTGTATTACCTGTGTAGTGTATGCATAGATGCAAGGGCGACGACACATGATGGGCCTTTCCAGAAGGGTTCAGAGGGAGTCCAAAGTATCGTCTCGCCTATAGGCTTAAGGTTTTCCCCTGTGATTGGTAACAATGGATTTAGCCACTAAAGTGTATAATATAAATATGGACATTGCTTCCTGTTGGTAGCACAAACGGACCAATTAGAAGGCTATAACTTCAACAAAGCAGTTTTAAGAATTGCTGGATAAGAACTTGCCTATTTTTTAAGTGATCCTTTTGAAGACGATTGTGTGGATATTTTGAGTACATTAATTACAACTGCAGTGATTGACCGGCTTTAGGTGGTTTGTAATATTGTAAACTGATTTAAATCAAATTCGGTCAAGTGTCTCCCGAGTGTATACGTATTTTGTCTGATAATTTCATTGAGAAACTCCGCACGTTGTAGTGTGACAGGCGATAAGGGTGTAATGAAAGTTATGACAGAAGCACACATTTTCGTCAGCAATTCATTAAATCAACATAATAGTACCGTGCTCTTGGCTTTTAGGCAAATATTACTGAAAGTTAGATAAATAGTGGATGGGACAATAAGCGAGAGGTTGTGAATCAACGCTATCTTTTGCAAATGACAAATGACAGTTGTACATTCGATAAATTTGTTGACATGATATAGAGAGCGGTTTATCGCAGAAGGTAGCAAAAACACTAGAATGTTCGCGATTCGAAATCGTTGACTAATGGCGACGTAAATTTTATGACGATTGGTGCAGAGATGCACATGCTTTTTGAGACAACTGTCATCTAGATGACATATTAGGCTTATGTTTTGGAACGTAACTTTGAGGCGAATCACAGCCAGGCGAAACTTTTGACCTAAGTTTCTTTTCACCCTATCCATACTCAAGTTTTTTAGTAGCACCTGGAGTGTAGAAAGTCCATACAGTCCAAGTACATACTTTGATATCGTAGTCCGTTGAAGTTCCGGGTCTGGTTGCCCTTCTAAGGAGTTACATTATCCGTGTCTCTCTCATAACTGATATTTTTTTCCATGGGCGGGAAGTTACACCGACGACGGCACAACTGACAACGACCTTCCACAGGGATTGGTTACCCCATCTCCAGTCGAAAGACTAGGCACCCACCAGTCACCAACGCAACGTGGAGGTTAAAGTAGGAGTTGACAGTGAGAAGCTAGAGTGAGAACGCTTGTGTTCTCATATAATCGCTATCGCATCACTACCCTTAAACAGGAACGGACCTAATATACCTAATTGCCAAGGGTCATTTCATTTCATTTCATTTTTAGCTCATACACATCAGTGCAGACTGCAGAAGTGCAGTTAAAATTTGTGTTTTTATTCTCGTTTAGAACATAATCAAACAGCAATCAGTGAGCTCAGAATGAATTGACTGAGCATTCCTAATAAAAAGCTAATCACATCCAAGGTAAAATTGACAAGATTGGAAGCAAAAGGAAAATGTGGGTTAGATTTTAAATGTGACATCCATTGACATACTATACATGGACTGCTAGTGGAATGTCAGTTTCATACAAACCTGAGAGGAAAAATGAAGCAAACAAAAGGACTAGTCTTTTCGTTTAGTGCGGCGAAAGTATGAAACCTCTGCGCGCCATTGCTATATTGTACATAGAACACAGTGGCATCCACTGTACATAGAAACATTGCAACAGCGCAAAATAACGACTTATTCAAATTATTTCGAACGTTCTATAACAGATGGCACACTCAGCACTCAGACAAAATCGCACGAATTGCTCGATGACATTTGAGTGTTTTTGTGTCTCCGCCATGAACCAAAAGAGCTAGTGCTGTGCTTATGTTTGCTTCAACGAAAAATTGGCTGCTAGCAGTCCATGTATAGTTTATGTCAATGGTGACATCATTTACACCCCGACTCCACAGAAGATATAATTTCTTTCATAATGTTAAGTGGTTATTGTCTGTATAACTCATTGTGTTGTCTGGTTAAGTGGCAAGCTCAGACTCAGAAGAAGTTTTATTTTGAGGGTGTCTGAGCTTCTTTCATAATGCTTATATCAAGAGATGATATATCTTGTGGAGTCACTCTATTTAATATCCTATTCACACCAAGCCGAAAACCGAGTTTTCGTCAAAAAAGTTTAGAAAACTCGTGGATGCATTCACACCGAACACTACTCGTTTTCGTTTGACGTTTCAATTAGCTGTGAAACTAGGTTAGGTTAGGTAAGGTGGCTGTCCCAAAGGGGACACACTTAGACCATAGTTTTGGTCCATTGTGATACCACAGAAGGGGGGGGGGGGAGAGGCGGCCAGAACGGGCGTTACCCTGGGAATTCTTTTGCTACTTGCGAATTTGGGTTTCCTACCTAGTTGAGAGGTTTTTGGTAGTGACTGAGGCAGTCGGAGTTTTTGAAATTTTCATCACCTGGTTACGGCTTGGTCTTCGGGTCAAGGTGGAGAGCAGCCGTAACGGTCTGCCCCCTGTCTATTGCCTCTGACGGGTCCTCTAACTATCGAGGTGGAATTGGTTGGTGTGATCAGCTCCTCCATTTGGCGGTTAGTCTTCAGAAACAGACAGAGGGTGACCGAAACAGTCTAACCCCCCGCTAGTAGCCTCTGACAGTCCGTTACTAAGGAGGGTGCTGGTGCAGGTCAGATAAGAAAGACTGCGGCAAGAGGAATCGACAAAAGGTGACCGAAACAGTCTAACCCTCTGCCTATCCCCTATGCCAGAGTCTGAAAGTTCTACGTGTGAAGGTAAAAATTTGACTGGCGTGGTCAGCTCTTCCCGTTGGCGGTTAGTCTTCAGAAAACAGACAGAGGGTGACCGAAACAGTCTAACCCCCCGCTAGTAGCCTCTGACAGTCCGTTACTAAGGAGGGTGCTGGTGCAGGTCAGATAAGAAAGACTGCGGCAAGAGGAATCGACAAAAGGTGACCGAAACAGTCTAACCCTCTGCCTATCCCCTATGCCGGAGTCTGAAAGTTCTACGTGTGAAGGTAAAAATTTGACTGGCGTGGTCAGCTCTTCCCGTTGGCGGTTAGTCTTCAGAAAACAGACAGAGGGTGACCGAAACAGTCTAACCCCCCGCTAGTAGCCTCTGACAGTCCGTTACTAAGGAGGGTGGCTGGTGCAGATCAGATAAGAAAGACTGCGGCAAGAGAAATCGACAAAAGTAGACCGAAACAGTCTAACCCTCTGCCTATCCCCTATGCCGGAGTCTGAAAGTTCTACGTGTGAAGGTAAAAATTTGTCTGGCGTGGTCAGCTCTTCCCGTTGGCGGTTAGTCTTCAGAAAACAGACAGAGGGTGACCGAAACAGTCTAACCCCCCGCTAGTAGCCTCTGACAGTTGACAGCTGTGAAACTAGCTATGAAATGTTTGTGGCGACTAGATTTTTATTTTAGTTAGTAAACTTCGCTCGGTATTGACATTATATACAAACAAAATTATTTAAGCTACTTGATAATCGTTAACTTATTGTTAAATAATTAACATAACCGACATTCAAAATCAAAACACATGAAAATACCATTTAGTTGTGGCAGGTAGTTTGCTCTTTATGGTGCAAGCAAAGATAACAAAAAAAACTCTCACTCTCACTCAGTCTCTCACATCATGTCTGCAGTTTTGCTGAGCTCGCTGAATGTTGCAAAAGGTGTGTCTGCTTCAACAACCCAACGATCGTACTCGTTTTCGTGGCGTTTTCATGGAAAACGACCTCAAACAACTCGTTTTGAAAACTGCAATATGTATGGGAAAACTTCTGTTTTCGATGAAGTTTTCGACTGTTTTCGCGAAAACCCAGTTTTCGGCTTGGTGTGAATAGGGTATAATCGTATGATTGGATGTCAGCGATCTCTCTCTCTCTGCGATTATGCCTCGATATGGATGTCTGACATGAATTTGACAGAAATTTGTTTTTTTGTTATTGCTTTTCGTCTGGAAATGACATGTTTTGTCTCATTTTAGTGTCTTTTCATGCCGATGATGATCTGTGTCAACAAAGGTAAGCCGAATAGTTCATTTTTTTTCCACAACACAAAACGTCACCCACAACCTCTTTTGCCGATGCTATACGAAATGAAATCGAAATGTCATGACATGATTTGCCCAGCGTAGAAATGTCAAAATTGTATGAGATAGATCTCAGTTGGCTTGTTACTATGAATAACTTGAAATTAGAAAGAGACAGAATGTAATTTTCCTTTAGATTTTGACATTTATTTTTCAGCGAGGGATTTGACGAATCGCACGCTATTCTTCCACAGAAATTCGCCAAGACATCCAATTATGCATCGTTTGAAATTCTCGGATGAATTCGTCGGCGAAAGAAATCTTCGAGAGAACTGGGGCCTGTACCACAAAACTACAAGTCTTGTACAACAGGCGAATTTTAACAATTAACAATGGTTTCTGTACCACAAAACTACATGTCAATTTAACAATTAACAATTGTACAAGCAAACCTTAACAATTGGGAAATACTAAATTTCCCCACTTTCTGTACCACAAACCTACAAGTGTAGACAACATTTTACAAACGATAGTTATAAACTTGAAAAAATTTAACGTGTGAGTTGAAATTTGTTAAGTCGTTACAAGTCATATCTTATGTGGTTTTAAGAAGAGATTTGAAGCATTTGTCTTGATAAAATATTAACCATATTAAACTAGTCTTAGTATAGGACAAATTTTTAAAGGAAATCCTTATTTCCACAAGTTAATCGGAAAAGGGGGAACATTTTTCTGCGCACTTTTTGCTTTTAATGCACATTCGTATGCCCAGCTCAGTGACTATAATTTAAACATTTTTTGTTTCGATCGGATAGAATTGATAAACTGATTCAGCCGTATTTATTAGATTTCCTTAAAATGCCTCTGAGAGCTTGTTTAGTTAAACATCGCGTAAGAATTTACGCAGCCTCTACGCTACTTTGCTAAAATTGTTATTTATAAACATTTTTCCACTGTTGCTTTACTAAACAGGGTTGGTGTCCAGATAAGGGGAAATATATGAGAAACTATTACAAAAAATACAGAAAACTAGTACTTAAACCGACAACAGCTGTTTTCTGACAAATTTTTTGTGTAAACAAAAATATGTTTTGTGTAAACAAAATTATTTGAAATGAAGAAATCAAATATGTAGGCACCTAATGCAAACTTTCACACAAAAAATCCGTGCCTGAAAGCAACTGAGCTCTATGTTGCTGATCCTGATGGCCTTATGAAGATAATAAAAAACAAAACAAATAGGTATCAATATACCGGACGACCATTTATTTGGTATTTTGTAAAAATTACATGGCACACACACACAAAACTAGATTGATTTTTAAAATGTTGTATCACAGTCACAGACGAGGAACACCAATAATTAGAGCTGAAATGAAAGTTTATAAAGGATATGCGTATCAAAACAAAACGAATAACATCACCAGCACGAATGAAACAAATTGCTGCAATAATTCTACACGATTTGCATTTAAGCATTTTTATTCTTTTCAAATAGAAAATATAATTCGATATTTCAGACTACAACTATTTTTGTGATCACTCGATTCACGATTCCACCCCGAAAATGACATTTCTAAAGAAAAAACTATTTACGCAAGCTCTACGCAGCCTCTAAACGCAAATTTTTGTGTTTAAGTTACGCGGGCTTAAAACTACGTTGCTTAAATTCGAAAAATGTTTATAAATAACGTTTTCCTGCGTAAGGGCATTTTAGAGGGTGCGTAAAGTTAAGCAGGCTCTACGCCATGTTTATAAATACGGCTGATTAAGTTTATAGATATAGATATCGTATACGGTGGCGCATACAAAATAATAAACACATATTTAATATAAAAATATTTTTAAAACTGGCGAAACTGGAAATCGTGTCGTTGAGTATTTTGTGAATTGATGGCACCAACAAATATTAACAACATATTTTATTTAATATGATTTCAGCTAAGACGATTTGCCTGCGCATAGTCTGTCCGTCGCGGAAGCACTTGTACAAATGACTTGTACAAAGAAGGGAAATTTTGATATTTAACAAGTGAAGCGTTTTTATTTTGTGGTACAGAAATTATAGTTACTTGTTAAATCGGCATTGCTAACTAGTGCCTGTAAAATTGTTAAATAGTAGTTTTGTGGTACAGGCCCCTGAAAGCGAATAGTATAACAGCAAATTGAATCGGTTCCAGTTTAACTATTTAAAACAAGTACGCAGTTTTCGCAATTCGGCTGAAAAGATAATTTCCTTTTTTTTTTTCAATAAAACGTATTTATCAAACCAATCACTAATCTCATGCGATTGCCTCGATGTATATACTCGTAGTTATAATTTCAGCTGTCATTTTGTCTTCCTGTTATTGGATTAAAAATCGAAATGACTAATCGCATTTAATTCCAATGCTAAGCAGCTGAGCTGATTGCTACAAAATTGTTCAATTTCTATGCACCGGATGACAGAAAAATAGCCTGGGGCCTGTACCACAAAACTACTATTTAACAATTTTACAGGCACTTGTTAGCAATGCCGATTTAACAAGTAACTATAATTTCTGTACCACAAAATAAAAACGCTTCACTTGTTAAATATCAAAATTTCCCTTCTTTGTACAAGTGCTTCCGCGACGGACAGACTATGCGCAGGCAAATCGTCTTAGCTGAAATCATATTAAATAAAATATGTTGTTAATATTTGTTGGTGCCATCAATTCACAAAATACTCAACGACACGATTTCCAGTTTCGCCAGTTTTAAAAATATTTTTATATTAAATATGTGTTTATTATTTTGTATGCGCCACCGTATACGATATCTATATCTATAAACTTAATCAGTTTATCAATTCTATCCGATTGAAACAAAAAATGTTTAAATTATAGTCACTGAGCTGGGCATACGAATGTGCATTAAAAGCAAAAAGTTCGCAGAAAAATGTTCCCCCTTTTCCGATTAACTTGTGGAAATAAGGATTTCCTTTAAAAATTTGTCCTATACCAAGACTAGTTTAATATGGTTAATATTTTATCAAGACAAATGCTTCAAATTTCTTCTTAAAACCACATAAGATATGACTTGTAACGACTTAACAAATTTCAACTCACACGTTAAATTTTTTCAAGTTTATAAACTATCGTTTGCAAAATGTTGTCTACACTTGTAGCTTTGTGGTACAGAAAGTGGGGAAATTTAGTATTTCCCAATTGTTAAGGTTTGCTTGTACAATTGTTAATTGTTAAATTGACATGTAGTTTTGTGGTACAGAAACCATTGTTAATTGTTAAAATTCGCCTGTTGTACAAAACTTGTAGTTTTGTGGTACAGGCCCCAGGTCGTCAAGTTTGTTTATTTACTTTAGTGGCTGCTCCTAATAGCTGTTACTTACAATTACAATTGTTTGTTATTTTGCTGTTTGAATGTTACTATTTTAATCATCTTTTCTATATTTTAGAGAGAATACCGTAATTTCCTTGAATGCGTCTTGAGCACTCTGTAGTATCGGCAATGTGCGATGCCAACACTTGTCTGTATAAAATGTAAAACAATGAAAATAAAGTCCCACTATAATATGAAAATAAAAGTCAATTGATAGAAAACTGTAGATCAATCGGTTATTGAATATTGGCCATTGGGTTTCTACACAATCAATTTCACTATTATGCAGAGACACTTGCCGAATGCAAACCTTCTTCTACATCAACTTGTGACAATCTGACAGACTTTTAAATATTTCTCTGACAGACTTTTAAATATTTCTCGATAATACCAATGAGCGGTACTAAATAATTATTTTTAGCGTCAAAATTGTTGAATTGTTTGTCTTACATAATATACCTACTACAACTTGTATAGGTAAAGATTGTCGAATCAATAATCTCTGTGTAAAGTGAAATATCCTAATTTTGATTACCTACTATAACTAAATTCAACTGGTTAAGAGCATTTTGATAAGCAAATTTGTAATCTTTTCAAGAGAGAACATATACGAATTCGCATATACGAGACCATACGCTTAAAACAATTTAAAGCACTTTAAATAATATATACGGTTCAATAAATCGGATACATATCAGTGTTTCTGATAATAATTGCCAAATAAATGTCGACAATAATTATTTAAGACATTGACTTACGTCAGATTATAAAGAAAATAAAATGTTTTGTATTTTTAAAACCTTACTCCTACCGATAAAAGATTATTTTCTGCATTTTATCTAAATAGGAAATAGTAGTAGAATTACATATATTATATAAATTTACTTGAATGCAATGGCTTGATGACAACTAGGTGTAATTAAAATCATAATGAGTCTTAAGTACCTAATTGTAACTCTTTTTATACCCTCCACAGGAAAGTATATTCACTTTGCAATTACATTTGTAATGCCAAGAAGGAGTCAACGGAAACCCCATAAAGTAGGTATATTCTGAATCAGGATCAAATTCTGAATCGATTTAGCTATGCCCGTCTGTCTGTCGGTTTGTCCGTCTGTTCATCTGTCCGTCTTCCGTGTGTCTGTTGAAAACACGATAGCGTCCACACGAATCGACCTATAGGTGAATGAAATTTTAAGATGGGATATATCGGTCAAGTACCTGGTACCTCCCATACAAAACTAATTTTAGACACATGCGTGTACAGTATTTTTATGCAGTGGAGGGAGCATCGGCCAAGCCGATGATAACGCTTTTACTTGTTAACTTTGCACTTATATATTTTGTAGATCACAAAAAATAAAAAATCTCTAAATGTACCTAATCTGAATAATACCTACTTACAGAGATTTTTATAGTGTCCATGTTGAGTCTTACGTGTGAGTACGTAGTAGCGAATTTGTAACACGTGTATTTCTCATATTGTTCTTTACCATCAAAACTATCCCCGGCAATATCCCCCATGTCTTCCTCTAGCTGTTTGCAATTTGTTCTTCCGCGTGGATTTTGGCGAATCATCGGCGACGACATTCTCCACGACACATCAACAGTTTCTAACGATAGGTATTCCTGGACTTTCCACGAACGAAAAATATTCTGCAAGAGAACTTGAATTACAAATTGCGTGGATAGTGGAGCATAATTGTCTTGTCTCTGCAGCATAATCGTTCTGAGAAATCATCTGGGGGCTTATTCCCAAATGCGCGGCGGATCGTACTGAAAGCGACACTTCGATTTTGACCGCTTTCGCTTTTGCTATTCTCAAATTCGAGCCGTGCTTTCCAGTTTTTTCCAATTAGACTTCCAATTTTCCATTTATCGCTTTTGAGTGGATCGAATCGCTACAAAAATAGCTACCAATCCGCCATGAAAAGCGATCCGCCGCGCATTTTGGAATAAGCCCCCAGACTCGGCATAAAATTATAGGTCCCTTAATTCGACCCACACATAAAACTCACACAAAAGAATGGTTGTGACTAGCAAAGGCATAATGTATCTGTTGCCTATATGTACCTGTTGCGGCAACTATTTATTTAATCGGCTCGATTTTGGTTCATGATCAAATCATCAAAATCACGTTAAAAGCATGTCCCCAAATTGGATTCAAGGCATGCGACTTCTAGGTCAGACCCAGGATGAGATTGTTGGACCAAGCCTAACTTCTTTCATATAGGTACTCGTAAAAGCATTGTGCAACTGGCGATTTCAAGTCAGTAGCGAAAGTGCACTCGTACGTTGTATAAAAACAAACGATTTGCAAAGAATTTAACTGACACCAATGAGAAAATGTAGCTGATGCTGAGGAGTAAGCTCTTTATTTTCCGGGTAACATTTTTGATTTACTTAGTACCGCTTTCTGTAGTAGTATTCGTTAAACTTTTTATTTGTTCAGACTTAGGCCTCACAGATTGCTATCAACTATTGACTTCATTACAAATTGGACTACAAAATCAAGAGCCCTTCTAGTTCACACGGGGAAACACAACTCACATACGAAACTTTTTCTTATCGTTCGCACCTCTTTGAGGCATTTATCTGGTTGCTAACTACATCTGTCTACACTTACGTAGGTGGAGTCCGAGTCTGATTAAATCAGTAGGTTTTGGCATATAAAATAAACCGGCCGATAACACACGATCATAAATTTCACCGCAAAATAACAACAATTTTTTTTGTCTAAGAACTATTACTTATATTCCAATGTATGTATGTGTATATGTTGTTCGTCAGGTTGAACACTTCAAGAACTCTAAACGCTTTCAGTCTTTCCTTTGGCGTTTGGAGATTTCTTATTTTTTTATCGGTCAGATTATTCATTCGATTCTTACACTCTTAATTTATTCGGACGTTTAGTAAAATATAATTTTCAACTTAAATTTCTCCTAGATGAATTTATATCGCGAACATTATATTTACGAAACTAGAAAGAGATAAATAATATGTATTGATTTTTGGCGCGATTCTTTCATCGGAATTGACCGCGATTTTTCCCATTTCACGCGATTCGCCTGGGATTCTCAGATGAACTTACAGGCGAACAAAATCCTCTTCCTGTATATTCAATGCGAAGAGAATGCGAATCGGCTAGTTTGCTGGGTTTTTTCAAATAATGTATTTTGTTTGTTGCCAGAAACATACGACGCAGTGAAAAAGATTCATAAAATCCGTTATGCTCAGTATACGTCAAATTATTCTGCTCATGTGTGAAATTTGGCTAAATCATATATTTCTCATGATTAAGTCGGCTTTGAGTCTAGCGGTCAACGAGGGCAAAACCAAGTATATGCTGTCAACAAGAAGGGATACCCAACATCGTAGAATCGGACAAAGCATCACGATCGACAGCTATAACTTCGAGGTAGTGAGGGACTTTATCTACTTCGGTTCTGCTATAAATTCTAACAACAACATCTCAGAAGAAAATAAACGAAGAATAACTCTTGCCAACCGCTGTTTCTTTGTGCTAAAAAGGCAATTGAGTATAGTAGAGCAACTAAGAAGATTTTGTATAAGACCTTGACCATTCCAGTCCTGCTTTATGTCGCTGAAGCTTGGACTCTATCTAAAGCGGATGAAGATATCGTCGGTCGATTCGAGAGAAAGATTCTTCGTAAAATTTTCTGTCCCGTTTGCGTTGACGGGCTTTGGAGAAGGAGATTCAACGACGAACTATACGAGCTGTACAGCGACATCAGGTCGATGTCAAAAAACTGGGAGTATCTAAGCCGTTTTCATGTGTGAAATTTGGCTAAATCATATATTTCTCATGATTAAGTCGGCTTTGAGTCTAGCGGTCAACGAGGGCAAAACCAAGTATATGCTGTCAACAAGAAGGGACACCCAACATCGTAGAATCGGACAAAGCATCACGATCGACAGCTATAACTTCGAGGTAGTGAGGGACTTTATCTACTTCGGTTCTGCTATAAATTCTAACAACAACATCTCAGAAGAAAATAAACGAAGAATAACTCTTGCCAACCGCTGTTTCTTTGTGCTAAAAAGGCAATTGAGTATAGTAGAGCAACTAAGAAGATTTTGTATAAGACCTTGACCATTCCAGTCCTGCTTTATGTCGCTGAAGCTTGGACTCTATCTAAAGCGGATGAAGATATCGTCGGTCGATTCGAGAGAAAGATTCTTCGTAAAATTTTCTGTCCCGTTTGCGTTGACGGGCTTTGGAGAAGGAGATTCAACGACGAACTATACGAGCTGTACAGCGACATCAGGTCGATGTCAAAAAACTGGGAGTATCTAAGTCGTTTAAGATGGCTAGCACATGTAGAACGGATAGAAACAAATGCTCCGGCCCGTAGAGTCTTCGAGTCTAACACGGAGGGACAACGAAGTAGGGCGCGTGGAAGTCGAAGGCGACCTCAACCGACTAGGAGTGCGCAACTGGAGGCAGTTAGCAACGGACCGGGCTAACTAGAGAGGCTTGTTAGCTGAGGCCTCGATTCACCCTGAACTGTAGAGCCGCCTAAGTAAGTAAGTAAGTCGGGTTTCTTATTTCCGCTTAATGATACTGCGATATTGAGCATTATTTACAAGCCTACCTTGAAATGTAAAACTTTCAAACAAAAAACCTTCATTAAGATTTACATTTTCCGTTTTTATTTTTATAATAGTAATAGTAATATACAAACATACAATTAAAAGAGAGAGAAAAACAAAAAATTACATTATTCACATAAATACAAATTACAGTACAACTTTACATATAAGCAAAAGTGATTTTTTAAACCTCTAACTTATCCAATTTTGCAATTTAGCATTATTTGTCAGGTCCATAGCCCTGCAATGGGCCTAAACAAACGTTGGTGCGCTTTGCTTGCACCCAAAATAAAATATTTTCCCAACAGCCAACATTCAGCACACACATGCTTAACAATTTCAAAAACAAAATATTAAGAAATTTTGATAAACAGACATTATACAGATACAGAAAAAAAAACTTAACCTAAGCACTTGTATGTTTCATTGTTATCACATTTTTTGTATGATCATGCCCAACAGGACCTAAGTATCACGTTGAAGTTTCCGTTTCCACGTAACCATTGTGCACATATCCGCCCAGGGATTCGCTACTATCGAGAATCTTCTCGAAAACCGTGTCCAAACGGCAGCGGTTTATTGTGTAGCGAATCGAGGGATTCTCTGTTGTCAGGGAGTTCATCCCGTGGAAGAGTTCGGCGAGTGTTGGATTGATTTTTGAATCGGACTCAGGTGCTGAAGTAATTGAGTTGCTATTCTGGAGAAAGGGAGATTTAAACAATTTTATTTGGAAATTAATTTTGTGCTATGTAAGAAAACATTACCTCGACGACATTTTGCTGAATCCTTAGGACAAACTTTATTGAGTGAGTGTAGGGTTGGACATCTTTGCAGGTCGGGAATGTTTCGCGTATTTTCTAAAAGTAAAATTTGATTAGAAAACAAATAATTGTAATTTCGAAAACGTTTTTCTAAGAGAAGGGAATTTCACAACTTATCATGTATATAATTAAAAGACCAACCTTTTCAAATTCGCCAATCTCGTCTGGCTCGCAAAACACCGCCACACTATAATATCCACCATATTGGATCTTCAGGCTCTCCGGCCTGCTGCACGTTATCATCTGGCCGTCTTTCATAACCGCTATCCGATGGCAAATATGATCAATTTCCGATATCGAATGTGAAGTAAGTACGATCGCCCTTTGCTCAGCAATAAGATCGTCAATGGCCTGATAAACTATGGATCTTGTCACCGGATCCATATCGCTAGTAGGTTCATCCATCAGAACAACATCCGTCCAGCCAAAGCAGGTGATTGCAACATTCAACTTTCGCCTATTGCCACCGCTGAGATTTTTCACAAGAACATCCTTGTAGCTTTCTAGTTGGAAGGACATCAGTGTGTTTTCTGTCAGCTGAAAGAAAATACGTTTTATTTGAAATTTTTGAATAATTTTTTTTCTATTTAATTTACGATGTCAAATCCCTGTGAAAATTGCGATCGATTGCAGGACACCCAATCGGGGAATGCCTCAATCCGACCTGCATTCCATCAGCCCACAATGTACGATCATTTGGGAAGTTTTTCGAAATACAAAGAGGCCAAAGCTCTGAGCAATAAATTGGAGACAACAAAGGAGGAACTTTTGAAATTCAATAAGAAATTTACCGATCTTCAGCTCGACACAAGAGAAAAAGTTGAACTTTTGGAGAAATTCAGTACACAGGATATAGCTAAGTTTCGCGGCAACCTCAGGGAGGGTCGTTTTCATTGCACACCTGAGACTGCAGAGCCCGAGGATTTGTGGAAGAAACTATATGAATTAAAGCCCGCCGCTTCGCTGACAACGATTTCGAGGACACCAGTCTGTTGTCCGGTGAGTAAATGTGGCAGGACCATAGGTGTGACGTCCGTGTTGTCACATTTCCTGCGTGATCATAATGAAAATTTGGTCGTGGAATGTCAGAGATTGTACAGTGGAGGCCGTTCGTTGCTGCTCTTTGACCGTAATATGTTTAACTTTGGGGACAATTTTTGCCTAGGAGTTCTGCCTTATGGAGGAATTGAAAGGTAATAGATATGTCTTTTTTTTTTAAAATCATACAAAAATCTCATCCAGTCAGCAGGAAACTCGTCCGGCTATAAGAGGGATTTGCAAACAAAATTCTTTTCTTTCAAAATCCTACGCTCACTTGGAAAATCATCTTCCGATTTTGGTTATCGCTTGTAAGACGTCTATTGCTGCAATGTTGGATGACGAAAAATTGGTAGAAACTCCATTTCGAAAATGCATTAACTCTGTCATATTTTAATACTTTCAGTGCGAACAGTTTATGGATGCTGAGAATGTTGCGAGGCACGTTCTGGTTTTATGGTTGGTGACTGTTCAAACAACGAAACCAATTTATTGTACAATCACAGCATTTGATGAGTCGATGACGTCTTCTAGGAGTAGTATAACTCGTGTAAGGGTGATAGACAATGTAATTGTATTGTTTAATATTTTAGTGGGTTCCCTTTGTAGGTGCGAAGCTTGGGGTCGCCCCAGAATCCGAAGCATTTTCTAAGCCACGACACTAACTATCTAATGCTTAACCATGGCGAATTGGAAATTCTATCGGAGAGAGGAACAAAGTCGGTTCATCTTGAAATAAAAATTCACGAGTTTGACGAATAAAATTTAAGTCGATATATGCTATGCAACTCTGGAAAATGTTGTTTTTCTGTTATAGTGTGGCTTTTTAATGGGTGCACCAGGAATGCTGAAGTAAAAATGTCTGTTCGTGTCTTGAACAAGTTTTTCAGTTTCCAGCAATTGGCACAATTTTTTAGCATGACTCGATGATGGTATCTGATGGTGTTTAAGCCGCTGGTAGAGTAAATTCATCTTTCTTCTGATTGATGTCAGTAAAGAGCTCAGAAATTCGTTATTTCCCCCCAATCAGAGACTCAATTGCAGACCTGGAACGCGTACTTTATAGCTTCAATGTTCACTCCTAGATGACACTACTGAAATGATCTGAATCAAATTATGAATAAAAATGTGACTAGTTGAAGAAAGCTTCATTTTAAAGTTTTCAAAAGGCAAAATTAACCAAATACCACTAAGACTTTTGTAAGCTAGGTAGGTAGGTGTGGCGGTTGAGAAAACCGAGTAGCACTATGTGCCGTTTTGTTACCACAAACTCATTTGACGTGGTCGTTGTAAGCTTGTCGAAGGCGAGCTTAGATCCATCCTGTGGAATTCGAAAAGGTTATCAGTTCTTTAAGGTTACTCTTCAAAACCTCATCAAAAGGGAGTCGAAGAATAGTTTCCCAGCGATCGCTGTCTGGTCCCGGCTAGTGCCGGACAGCCTAGCCGCATAGGTAGTGAGTGAGAGTTTCTTTTTTCGGATGCGTCCTTGTAACTGCCACAGAGTGTATTTGCCTAATCTGACCGGATGGTCCCTTACAGGGCAGTGGCCTGTGGCGATTGCTCTTATTCTGGAAATATCTTTTCGTGTTTTACTTAGAAGGTAGATTGTTTTTTTCCGAACTGTAAATTGGCCACATCCTTCTCGATATCTTGCAGTTCGGTAGTTCCCTCTATCTTTGGTTAACTTTCGATAAGAATTCTGAGTAGATTTTTGCCTTTATTGCTTCAAGCGAAATGATTCCCCAAGTGAATGGTAGAGAGCGGAGAAGATTGCATATCGGCACTACAATAGGTGTCATTACTGGACACTGCCTGATAGGCAAACATGCCGCAAGGCTGGGCCTTTTCTCAAACGACTTTTGTAGAAGCTGCATGGATGAGGAAGAAGAGGAAACTATCCCTCACCTTCTTTGTTCCTGCCCAGCTATCTCCCGCAGAAGGAAGCTTCACTTAGGAGCCTTCCATTACAACGATTTGGGCGATCTGACAAGCGTAGACATCAGAAGCCTCTTACGCTTTATAAAGAGCTCAAAATGGTTCAACTAGTAGGGAGATCTTAGATCCTTATTCGTGGCATCACAATGGACCTATACTGGTCTAAGTGTGTTGGCGTTTTTAGCTGACGGCCACTTTCAACCAACCAACCAACCATGGTAGAGAGCTGAACCTTGCCTTGCCAGCTCGTCGCCTTGTTTGCTTCCATAAATGTTGCTATGACCAACATGGAACCCAAATCAGGGTAACCTTGTACCGATCAAGCGAGGCCAGCTCGTCTCAACATTCTAATACTAATTTAGAGGTTATATAGACTGAGGCGATAACCTTGATGGCAGCTTGACTGTCGATGAATATGTCTATCTATTGCCTCTGAGCTATGTTTGTGTGTACTTAGTTTAATTTGACGGCAGGCCTCGCGGATGACAAGTATTTCCAGTGAAACAAACTGCCCGCCTCCGGAAGCCTAAATGAATTTGAGATGTTCAGAGACTTAAAAAATACCACCGCACCTACTCCACAGTCCGTTTTTGAACCGTGCGTGGTGCGTCGGCCGTGTAGATTGATAAATTCAGTCCCTGTTCACTCGCCCGTCTTGCCAATCTTGATTGAAATTATATTTCAAAATTTTTTCTGAGAAGTATTTTGGGAGTAATGAGTAATGCGTTGAGGGTGGTACTAGTTCTCTTGATAGAGAAAGCAAAATGTTAGTATGGCCATCATAGGGTCTCCAGACCCAAGACGAAGGACGAATTTTCCTTTTCCAAACCTTTGACAAAAGCTTAAGCCGACGTAATCTAATTATTGTCGACTTTTAAATGTAGAGAGTTATATTCGGAATTGTATCCACATGCATTTTTCAGCCTCTTATGGCAGACTCCACACAAGCATGTATCCAAAACACAAGATTATCAACTGTCTGATTGATCGTATTAAAATTTTAAACTCGATATATTGTAACGACTATATCAACTTGATAGTAATCAAAGAGCTGATGTAAATTTGCGACATCGAGCACGTCACAACACTGAACAGGTTCTATTGAAGAGTCTAGCCAAATCCAATGGAATTTCTTTATTATTAATTTCAGTGGCAACACTTGTTATTTGAAAAGATGAAGAAGAAGAATGATTGTCTTTTGAATCACTGTTGTATCAACACGAGCTGGACTGGCCATCATTCTTTCTCATCGCCAACCACAAGAAAATAAACAAGCCATCGATCTGTCATTTAATTTTCCGGGGGTTGAACCAGGTTATCCCTTTCAGCCACTGTGCCGACAACTGTCTTTTTTTTCACTCGTTATTCACCAATCTTTCTCTTTTCCAAAGTCGGTCTCTTAGTTGGTTCTTCTTTTAAGTTTTGCGGAAAAAAAATTTTGTGAAATTTCATAAAATATGTCGAGTTCAGGAAGACATAGGTCTGACTCATTGGCCAATATTAGTTAAATACCGTATCACTCCTTGTTCTCTGATCGTGAACAGAAAAACACCAACTGATCTCACTTACCTTCTGAATATCATTGATCCTCCGAAGTTTGCCATAGAACGCGATCATCTCCCTAACTGTCAACAGAGAGTCCAAAGTGTTTGTTTGCGGGCAGTATGCGATGTTTTTCTGCAAAGACTCACTTTAGTATACCCATTTGAACACAAACATCAACTTACATCTGCATAAACAATTGTTCCTCCGGTGGGTTGCATCTGTCCCGATAGCATTTTGAATATCGTTGATTTTCCGGCGCCGTTTTTCCCCAGCAATCCGAAACACTCACCAGAGTCCACTTGAAAGCTAACATTCTTCACAGCATATTGGCGACCACTGAAAGCCTTTGTCAGCTCATCAACCTTTAGGACATGTCTCTCCATAGACCCCACTTTGTCACTGCGTTTCAGTGAGTTTTGTACCGAAATGATCTTAAGATCATTGAGTGGCTCCTCCATGCGCTCACGCATTATCTTTTGGATATACCTATTGGCCAAGCCGCTCTCAATCAGTATATTCAAGATCGTAAAGATCACTCCCAGTGCGATCATCGAACAAATGTGTGGCGTTAGAAGATCACTAGTGATTGGGTTTTTGTACGAATCGATGTCGTAGCGACGGAAGAATTCAGCAACTATGAAGTTTTTACACATTTCGACTAAACCATCGCACAACGCATGCTGGGGAAAGATCAGGAATGCTCTGTTTAGGAAGAATCGCCAACTGTCCGCTGCTTCGGACTTGCCAATGATGCCTATAAGGATGACAATGGACATTGTAAAGATCGGAATGATCACATTCATGCAGAATATGGTGACTATGGCCATGCTGGAGTCGGTGAAGAGTTTCTCAATCACATGTATTGCAGGAATGCAGGCAAAGCTGTAAGGACAACCTTATGAGTAAGGCTTTTGTTAAGTCTAAAAACTTACCCATAGAGGAAGGCGAGGAAGCAGATACCCCAGAGGTTGGATCTTGATGTGTAGATTGGCATTCCGAAAGCCAGGAGTATGATGGCGCAGATTATGATACCTACAATAAGAACCTAAAGGACGACTATAGCATCTCCATGAAGGAGGACCTTATGCATGCTTACCAAAAAGTCCCAAGCAAATGCCACACCCCAGTAAGTAGTTGCATCCACTCCGCACAACGTCTGTTGCAGCTTTTCGCCCTTGATTCTCTCATTCACTATGTAGACCGATGCCACTGCTATAACCAAGCTAAGGGATATCAGCAAAATGAACGAAATACCTGCGTCGCCAACTTGACGAAGTCTAGAAGAAAATTATATAAGTTTTCGGTCAATCTAATATCTAGATCTATCTTACATGGAAGACGTGCTAAACTCCCTGTCGCCAAGCTTCCAGGGAACATTGAAAGTCGTGATACTATAGTCGGAGTCATCCATTTCTGCCTGAAGCACATGTGAGTTCAGATCATTTAGCCAGGATATCATGGAATGATGGCCCTTATTGTTGTACCACACTGTCGCTCGAGTCTCATTAAATGTCGTACCGCCATACCGTTTCTCGTGATACAGATGTACCGTATCCAAAATCCAGTAGAAGGCCTTCTCAGAGCTCATAAACTCCTTGCAATACATCTCATAGTCCTTACAATCTGAACGAAGCCTGTCGTAGATATCTTGAGTGAAATTTGTCGGATTTTCCATACTGAGCATGTTTGTGGTGTCCGGGTATAGGTCTCTGGACAATTTTAATCCCTTTTCAAAGTCATCCTCTAGCCTGAGATTTACGAACCACATGGCTATAATCTCAAACACAGCTGGTAGTAACAAAGCGCACAGTAGCATCCTATAGTTGCGACTAAAGTGAGTCAACCTCTTGCCAAACAGAAGCTTTACCTTTTCACCTCTACTCAGCGGCTCACTGCGAATCAGCTCCAGAGTAGTGGGCTTTTTCAATTCGACAGGCTGTAAGGTCTGCCGCTGTGCATAGCCATTGGTCTTCTCTGACATGTTATTTACCTCTGTAAAGACCTCTTCTAGGTTCTTACTTGTGATGGAAATGTTACTGACCTTGCCCTCCTTTTGTAGATCGGCCAGCGCTTCCATTAGTTGCGGGCAATTGTTCGCTTGCTGATCGTAACTGATCTCAAGTTTCAGATCAGCCGGAGTATTTTGAGCGATCTTATAGTTGGTCAGGTGTGCGTCGAGAAGTTTCTTTATGCCAGCGACCGCTTGGATGTCGGAGCATTGAATATCCAAGTCAAAGTTCTGGGTGAAGAGCGCTTTCATTGTCTGTGGATTGTGGTGCGCTATGATTTTCCCCTGAAAGCACAGACACTGTATTCTGAAGGAAATTTTCGTTGCTGACTTTTTGTAGACTTACGTTTTTCATTATGACAATGGAATCGCTTAGGTACTCGGCCTCATCCAAGAAATGGGTGGCAAAAACTACAGCTCTTCCCTTTCGTAGGACTTCAATCAGATCCCAAATATCCCTGCGGGCCTTATTGTCCACTCCGTTGCAGGGTTCATCAAGAATTACGACATTTGGAGAGCCTAACAAAGTAGAAACGTTAGTTTTTTCGGAATTGGTAAACGGTCTAAGAGGTCATTTAGGGGAATGGATGAAGACTTAGACAAGGCCTGCTTAAAGTCAAATTTTGTGAGTGGGGAGATGAAGTAGCTTTATTAATTTAATACAATAAATTAACACACAACTTAGATCCTTAGTGACTTCCAGCATCTGATTGATTCTTGTCCAAACTCACCAATAAACGCGATGGCAACACACAACCTCCTCTGGTAGCCGCCGGATAGCTTCCACGCCTCAAAGTTCTCATGCTTGCCAAAGTTGATGCTCTTAAGCGTTTTATTCACCTCCGCCTGATAGCCCTTCTTCAGTTTGATCTTCGCATACATTTCCAAGTGTTCTCTGGCCGTCAAATTCGGTATTAGGACATTGTCCTGTGAGCAAACTCCAATTTTGTCATACTCCTCCGCTTGACGATCCGATGCTTGCGATAGTATAACTCTGCCGGTAGTTTGAACGATCTGACCCGTCAACATTTTTCTAAACAAAAAAAAAAAGCACCAATTAAGATTTGAAGGATTTTTGAGGAATAGAAAAAATAACTCACATAATGGTACTCTTTCCAGCACCGTTCCTGCCCAACAAGCACGTCACTTGATCCCTCTGGAAACCCAGTGAAATATTGCTCACAGCGATATTGTTGTCGTCGTATATCTTCGAAACATTGGTCATCGTTGCACCCATGTTTGGCGACAACTCTTCTCTGCTCACATCAGTGAATCGGAATTCATCTGAAAAATTACAAATCATCATAGAGGTCTTAAAATTCCAAAGTTTTCCCTAAGGCCTACCGTCTGTCCAGTACTCGATCAGATACCCAACGCCAGCATACAGAAGAGTATCAAAAATCAGCATAAATAGTGCAAACGAGAATTCGCTACTCAAGCCCTCCTCAAATGCGTCGCCAAATGTTAAGCCGAACAACTGAAGTTCCGTTCGCATGATGTGGTTCCACGCCTGAGCGAACGCCGAAGTAAACGATAGGTTTAGGAAGAAGTTCTCAAAAGTACTTAGGTTTGCATCGTAGATGAGGATTATTATGTACGGACAGAATGAGATCAGGAAGAACAGAGATGTAGCCACTGAACCGATTGTGGCTGATGTGAAGAAAGTTGCACACATGTAACTGGAATAGAGTATATGTCATGGAAAATTCCGACCACGAAATGAGAGCTCGCTTACCAAAATGAGATCAAACACAATCCAAAGATGACTAGGAAGATCATCACGAAAAAGAAGGTTGTATAGTACACTATACCGCCGGAATACAAAATAATGCATACGGCGATAAAAATCAAAAGCAGTTCGACAAACGTAGCTATAGACCACGAAGTGAGCTCAGAGGAAGCCTTAAGGCCCATTGAGCGCATTATCTGAAAAATAAGAAGAATATGGTTTGAATACAAATTAAATCCCCACCCGGAGTTTGGAAAAAGCTTTCTGAAAGCTTTTCTGTTAAAGTGAATATTTCTCCCTTAGACATTTCAACTTAACCAATCCATTTCCATTTCATACGCATACAGATCACCCACGAAAGGACTAACTCCAAGCCAACCCATTCGGTAAGCCGGACATTTTGAAAGCAAACGCTTTAAGCTCCAGCATTTAACTTTCGAGAAAGGGAGTCCGAATAACCCCTTGAACTTATACACTTGCGTGGTATATAGACGAAATGTCTATATGGGAAAAATATTCGTGGACAGTTATTTCGAATTGCCATGCCACCCTTAAGCAGTGACCTTCATGAGAACGTCGTGTCACTTACCATGGTATTCCGGCTCTCGCGCATCCAAATCCGATGACGAACACACATAGCAATTTGTGCCAGCAATCCAATATAGAACGCCACCTGAATTGCTTGGGCGAGATAAAGTCCGGTCTTGAATCTGCAAGAAAATGCCATTGACGCCTTATTTCTGAACAATAAGCCATTTTCAACTCACTCGTCATTAATGTACGATGGATACGGAAACTGTTTGGTAAAGAATTTCATTTCGTCCACTTCAAATTTATCCTTGGGAGTCTGGCTGCTACTGCCCGAACCGAAGAGCAGATCTAATAGCCCTTGCGGAGCTCGTTTCTCCCGTTGTAATGGCTCTTCGGATGGCTCAACTGTGGTCGTGCCAACAGTTTCTTCGTCTTCCACCTCAGTCACGATGTTAGTTTCTATTGTCGTTCCCTCTTCTTCCCCATCATCATCATCATCCACAACGACACTAAGAGCAGGGTCATCCTTTTTCACGCCATTCCATCCATCCATAAATCCTGAGAACCAACCGCCACTCGTACCATTTCCAACACTCGGCGAACTGTCATCATCAGTTAGCCAATCGTCGTCATCATCCTCATCTTCCTCGTCTATTCGGACAACCTTGATGGAGCTTTCAGTTGTCAAAACTGGACTATCCGTGACTAGTCCCTTCAATTGATGCTTCTTGTGCCTTATAATGCCCATATCAATGGCGTGTTTGATTTCAACGAAACCTTGATGATACTTCATATCTTGTTCCATTCTCCCAGCTGGCCCAGGGAACCAGAAGCGATTTCTCGTCTCTATTGTTGGTGGCGTATTGTCCGTGTCCATGTGAAAATTATAAACAACATCCTTTTCGTCTGTTCGATTGAAATGTACAGCTGCGTAGAACAGTCGCTGCTTATTCATACTGTAGGCGAGCTGTTGAAGCTCATCCTCGGTTTCGACTCCAATAAAACGATCAACCGAAAAACACTCGAGGATATTCTTGATTGTGTGAACAACCTCATAGACTGTTTGGTCTGTGCGGATTCCCATCATCACCGATTCAATTTCTGCAATATTCACAGAATCGCCAATGAGACTTTTAATAATTGGCGACTTGGCGAGTTCGAGAAGTCGATCGAATTCACCCTGGAAATGGGTGTCGTTGCGGAGCTTAATTAACATGTCGTCTAGTGCAAATGACAGGGTCACCAGACGATTGAGTTCCTCGAAGGTAGTATTGGACTAAAAGTAGAAAAAATTTAAAAAATTATGTATTAAAAAAGGTGCCAAAGGAACTTATACATCTTCCCTACAATGCTTCAGATAATTTTATGTATTTAGGCGGACTATAAACGACACTAACGGTTGGTGCAACTTATGGTTGAATTTAAGGTAGGCTCAGTCTCAGTACTTAGTTAGTTTGCCGGATTACGGAGCAAGTCTCGTATTCAAAAACACAAATGTACCATAAAAAGTTTTTCTTTCAATTTCGTCGCCCGACAAGCACCCAGAGTAACTTGAGAAAACTAGTCCATTCAGATATTTGGATTCGGCATAAAAATGAAGGCCTATTCCATTTGTTCCAAAAATACAAAAGAAAACCTTACACAAACGAATGGTTATGAGAAGCTACTCCTAAGGCCCTATATTGATCTGTTCATTATTCACCTTCACACACGTCTTCCCATGAAAATAGTGCAGAGACAGGTAGATTTTTAGGTTAGTTGGTTACACGGAAAGTCCATTCTCTTTTCTACTTATAAATAAGTAAACCAGTCTCGCCCGACACGACTTTCATGAGAAGGCTGTGTGGTCCTGGCCCTAGTTTGTGACTCGGAAATTACTTATGATGTTGTTTGACTACCTACATAGCAGTCAACGAGAAAGAATAGCAATACTGTCGATTTTAGCGCAAGAGCTTGGACAAGATCCTATCCAACGTACTGTGTGAACGCCTAAAACCGTTCTGCAACATACTAATCGGCACGTAGCAGTGTGGCTTCCGGCCCGGCAGATCGACTATAGACCAAATTTTCACACTGAGGCAAATCTTGGAAAAGACCAACGAATTTCAAGTCGAAACTCACCACCTATTCATCGACTTCAAAGCCGCGTATGATAGCATACATCGTCAGGAGCTCTATATGGCGATGGCCGAATTCGGAATCCCGGCAAAACTGATTCAGGTGTGTCGCGCGACGCTGGAAAACACACGCTGCAACGAGCAGTTTGGAAGCAGCTCTTCCGAACTATTTCAAACATGCACCGGATTTCGGCAAGGAGACGCTCTATCATGCGACTTCTTCAATCTCGTACTGGAGCAGATAGTGCGCAGGGCAGGTGTCAACACGGAAGGCACTATCTTCAACAGGTCCGTCCAGCTGCTTGGCTATGCGGACGATATTGACATCATCGGTCGCTCCCAGCGTGCCGTGATAGAAGCGTTTACGGCGATTGAAGAACAGGCGAAATCCGTTGGGCTTGAAGTAAATGAGGACAAGACTAAGTACATGCTATCAACAAACAAACAAGCATCTGTCCACCGCCTAGGACAAAACGTCACTATTGATAGCAACAATTTCGAGGTAGTTAAGGAGTTCACCTACTTTGGAGTAAACGTAAACTCCACGAATGACACCCTAGTGGAGATCCGGCGAAGAATTACCCTAGGCAACCGTTGCTACCTCGGTTTGGCAAAACAACTGGGTTCAAAACTCCTAACTCGAAGGACGAAATGTGTGCTCTACAAAACCCTTATCCTGCCAGTTCTGCTTTATGGCGCCGAGTGCTGGACGATAAGCAAGAAGGGAGAGATGATACTGGGAGGGCGAATCCCTCCTTCGAATCCCAGCCACCAGGTTCGGGAAGACAAGGAAGACCGAACCTCCGTTTCAAAGACCAAGCCATCGCGGATGCCAGAGCGCTTGGTCTCGACAATTGGAAGCAGAGTGCCCGGGATCGTAGAGGATGGAAGGCTGCAGTGTCTCAGGCAGAGACTCTTCACGGGTCGGGAGCCCGATAAGTAAGTAAGTAAGTAAACAAAATCGGCGAAGAAAATACGCAGCCAATTCCGTAGTATGTACCTCTTTGAATACAAGTTGGGGACATGAGTTTAATATGACCAAACCACTGATACACGGGTCGCTCCATTGGGAGACATAACTGCCTGATATTGAGTACCTCAAGTTTTTTATTATTTTGATCTCTGCAAACTGATCTTTTTAGCAACATAGGGCAAAAGGGAACTTCGACTAACGACATTTAGCAAAAGGGTTAAAATATTTTCGTCTGAAAATAAATTATTTTCATCTTCTAATTTGTTCATATTCATCTGCTAGTCAGCTTTTTTTAAATATTCGTCTGAATAACTTGAAATTTCGTCTGAAAATCTGAATAAATCCTTACCGCAACGCCGATTCTCAAAATTCATCTATGAATATTTTACTCGAACTTATGATAAGGTTTTTTTTATATTTTCAGACGGGTTTTTAATTTTTCAGACGAATACTTTAGTGGGCGCAGTAGCGCAGTGGTTAGTGTGTTGGACTGCTGTGAGGGATCCCAGGTTCGATCCCCGGAAAAACACAAATCACATCTAAAGGTTTTTTTCTACTGCGTCACCTCTCGCGAACGTCTGACAAACATCCGAGAGTATGACTGTCCTGAAAAAGCTTCTCAATTCAGCCGTTCGGAATCGGCATAAAATTGTAGGTCCTTTCCATTCGTCCCAAAAATAGAAACTCACACAAACGAATTGTTGCGAGAAAGCTAGGCATAGGGTATCTACCGTCTGTTGCGCCACCTATTTATTTATTTTTTAGACGATTACTATGTTTTAAAAATTCTTTCAGACGTTTCCAATATCTGATTTTCTGCTGATTTCTATTAAATTTCAGACGTTTGTTTGGATTTTTGCCGACGTTTCCATTTTTTTTTTTTGAAAAATACTATTTATTTGTAGACGAAAAAATCGTGGCCTTAGCAAAAGTACTAGATTTAGCAAACTGTTCAAATTTGTGAACTACCATTTTCCTAAAAATGGCCGCGTTCCTTTGACCGCTAGTCATCTAGCACATAATATCCCTGATGGAGGAACGCTGGCGCTAGATATCTAGCGGCAGCGGCAAAGTGACATTAAAACCAATTTGAATGCGTATTATTTCATCTTTATGAGAGTCAAAAATGTATTTTGGGGCATCATGCGGCATATTTATTAATACGTTATAATTTAAATAAACAAATACAATGTATATTAATTACGTAGAAGCTTCATTTCACATTTTACACCAAATTGGAAATATTTGACTTCTGCACTTTCACTTTTATTTTGACAGTTCGTTATTTTTTTCTAACCTAGCAGCTTATCTTGCGCTAGATTGAAAAATTTCCCAGAAAAGGATATTTCACAAAATGTGCTAGAGCTCTAGCGCAAATGCTGAAATGTCAGTTTTTTTTATATGGAGTTTGGCATGCCGCTAGACATCTAGCGGTCAGTGGAACGCGGCCAATGTTTCATTAAGTTTTTCTTATGTCAGACGTTAGTGACAGGTTGCGCGTTTCTGGAGAACGAACCTGAGACTCATCACTCAATTGTCCAGCATACTAACCACTAAGGCCACACAGTAGATGGTTGGAAAATTGAAAACAAGTGTTTTAAAAAAATAACTGCTATTTGTCACTTACAAATTTGACAATAGAATTTGTGTCCTCTGTCATTGGTGAATACAAAATTTTTCCATGTATGATGGGCTTAATTTGATTCCACGTCAGTTTTCCATAGTTTGTACTTGTCACATCGAGGTACAAACGCTTGCAATAGTTTGCTGAAATAAAATAAAATAAAATTCATCACAATCTGGTTAATATGTCATTTAAAAACACTCACTTGGCATAGCGTCCATTTCATCATCGTTCACTTCGCTAAAGTCTTCAGAGTATAAAATGTCATTAGCTAATGGTATAATTTCAGTGTGCGGAAATGGATGTCCACAGAGGATATTGCCACCTCGAACAAATGTTTCACGATCTGAGAAAGATGAAAAATAAAGTGGAATACAACTAGTATCTTGTGGTTATTAGAAATATTGTTAAACTTATTACTGAAGCTTGTATATAAACGGTATGAACTTGGATAGGAGTTCGCTACCATCTGTCATTTGATATTCAAAATCACTGAACCACCCACCACCCTCCCATGATTAGCAGATGTCAAAATTCATAGAACAAAAATCACGTTTTTCTTTAATACGAAGTTTGATACTGATTTCAAGTGCCGCTAGTGAGCATTGTGGTCAATGGAACGCGAACATTGATTGCGCTACGGCAAACGATAGTTCAAAGTAATATGTCGGCTTAAGCTAGTGTCAAGAATGGACGAAAATCCACATAAGTTCTGTCAAATGCTGGAAATGGGCCACTAATTCAATTTCATAGCAAACCACTATATTACTATTCTCCTAGATGAATCAAACGCGAATTTTATTTGAAAAGAGAAAGAGACCTCAAGAGATGTAGGTACTTATGTATTTTGTCCGTTCTGTGGCCTATTTCACCAACTTAAAAATTTGTAGGTATTTTACGAGCATTTTTTCACAACATTTATACAAATTTATTTTAAAGGCAACAGGTCAAACATTTCACACTATACTATAAACGTATCGCCTAAGATTCTTAGATGAACTCTCCGGCGAACTATATTCTCGAAACAAATAAAAATAAATCTCACATTAGCGAACCCAATTCCAACTACTCTCACATATTTTCTGTATATTTCTCCCTTAAAACTCGTAAATTTATAGCGATCCTTACCTGAGAAAAGTTTTTTTATGTCAAAACTTCCTCCAATCATCTTTTCAACTTCTGGTATCGATGCAATGACACTCCCAATGTGACCTGAAAATAAAATTATGCATCAGTTTTATAAAGCAAATAAATCATACGCAAACACCTGACATTCATGCTTTCGCAAGAACATCTTTAAAATATATTAAGGGTATTTATTCTCTTAATCTGATAAATTTATGCAGCTCGTAAATGTATAAATTTCTGCGGTGCTTTAAGTGAACACCCCTCGGAAATGTCATTGCGTAAATCGCGTAAATGACTTGCGTAACTTTCCGCGGTTGATTTCCAAGCCTAAATCGTCGCGGAAAATTATGAGGTCTACGTAAACTACTCTCCATACAAAATCTGACAGTTCATTTACGAGGAGGTAAATTTCCGCAGTTTACGCAGTTTATGAGCCGTTTAAGTGAATACCCTTATTTACTTTTAACTGAACGCTAGCGATATAATTTGACAGGAAGAAACGCCACACACCAAAATAAAGTGTAACTCACCTCGAATTTCGTCAAAGTATTTATTTGTCACAAGAGATGTCACTGCCGATATAAAATTGGCCTTCTTTGGCAGGTCAACTAAAGTATTATATAAAGAGTCATCTTTGATAAAAATTTGCGCAATGTCAATAATAGGTTTCATTCTAAAATAAAAACAGCATTAATCGTCACGCCATCTATTGGTGAAAATAAAACAACTTACGGTGCCTTTTCAAGCTTTGAATACTCCTCATACTCCTCGGTACTGGAACATTTGTTTTCTATACTGCAGATGTACGAATGAAAGAATGGTAAAATATTGTCCTTCGTTGGCAACTGACGTGTGGGAAACTGACAGTTGGCAACTTCCTTTGGACCAAAACGAAAACGAATTGTGTAGAGCAGTAGGAAGATCAGACATGGCCATATAAACTGTACGATAGTCATGCACTAAAAGAAATGTAATTTTTTTTTAAATGTATTTCTGTTGGTAAATTTATTTTCAAAAACGACATACTGGCTGTCGCAATCGAACTAGAGCATCTTTCTTGAGCAGGGCCTTTATCTGTGGCGCACTTAATGTCATCCGTAGGAGCTTCATTGTGCACTAGTTTCTAGAGTAAACTGAACCAACGCGACTGTTATTTCATCTTCTTCTTATCAGTGATCTGGAAATAGAAATTGTAAATAATTTGTATTTTATTGCGCAAATCAATCAATGGAATAGAATTATGTTTTAATGTGAATCACATGATCAAATCATAAGCGTAAAGATTATCTTTGTTTTACAATCTGAAGCCATGAGAGTGAAATGTGTTAGTGCCTATATAGATTTGATTCCAATGCTACCAAACAGTTTTTTATAAATAATGATACTTGGGCATGGGCAGGAGTGAGGGTAAGGTATACAGAGCAAGAGAGAGTAGAGTTGAATGTTAATTTAACATCAGACAAGGAGTAGAGTTGAGTGTCAATTTCAGGCTTTGCATGTTAACGATCTGAAATAAAATGTGAATAAAGTTACCGATTGATGACTCAAATTAAAATTAATCAAATTCATCATTTAGTCACTGTACTCATGAATTAAAAATGCAGTTACATCTCCTACTTACTTCTTATTACGCATATTATTGTCGAGCAACCGCACCCAAGTTCAAGTCGCGCCGTTTTGTTGTGACTATGAGCCAGGGTTTTCTCACCAGAACTATCAGCGAGTTCCAAGCGTTGTTGCTCTCCTCTATGGCCCCTAATGAGATTATCCAGTCTAAATCGCCATAAAGCTTCTGAATCGCAGGTGACATTGGGTAATGCCTTTGTTTAATGGTGATTTTTTCACCTTCTTCCACCTCGATGATTGTGTTCCTCGAGGTCGGTTTTATCCAATCCCAATGCCGCGAATAAGGGGAACAACTGCTTTATAAGCTCTAGCGGCTTTTCTTGCTTGTGTTGGCGAACGTTAAATTCGTCAATAATGCTTGGCGCAACCTTAAACACTTTCCAAAAATCGACGCCAAGGTATAAAGCCTGTTGCAAGCTGGGTAGGTACCCCGAATATTTCTAGCTGGTGATTCTTACCACCCCATGTTCAAGTCGCTCCGTTTTACTTTAGGTTCGTGGATTCCAAGAATGCCTTTGGAATGTGAATGTGAATGTTTTTTTTTTTTTAATTTTTTTTTTTAAATACTTCTCCCGGGAAAGGCAAATCTATAACGCTTCATCAGCGCCCCGAGATGCTTGCAGATGTATGTTAGTTCTGCACTTAAATTGCTGCAAATTGTAGTCTTCTGGAAATATATCCCCAGGAAGCGAGTTCCAAAGTTTGCTTGTCCTGTAACAGAAGCAGTTTTGGAAAGATGATGTCCTCGCGGTTGTCAAGTGTACTGTATGGTCATGAGCATTAGCAGCCTGTCTTGTGGGGCGCCCAAAAGTTGCATTTCGAGGGATAATGTCCTTGAGTTCCTCGGAACATCTACCATGGAAGTACCTATAGAACAAGCATAGGTCAGCGACTTGTCTTCTGTGCACCAACGGTTGCAGATTCGATGCGAGTGTAGGGTCTCCAATAAGTCTAACTGCTCGTCTCTGTATGCTGTCAAGTAGGTTAGGTGAATGTTTTGGGGCCGAGCTCCATATATGGGAGCAATATTTCAGGCCTGGTCTAACCTGTGCTTTGTAGAGAAGGAGAAGTTGCTTGGGGCTAAAATACATCTTTGCTCTAAATAGGTAGCTCAACTTAGCGGACGCCGATCTTGCGATATAGGATATGTGGTCCTTCCATGTGATTCTTGAATTGAATGTGACTCCTAGAAGGTGCATTGAGTCCTTGGGATGGATTGGATGGTCATCCATTTGGATCTGACGAGCTGTTGATGCATTTTTTCTGTAGATTTTATTATTTGTCGATCCAAGCAAATCGTTGATGTGGAGAAGAAATAGATTTGGGGAAAGAATAGGTCCTTGGGGCACTCCTGCATTTATAGTGCGTTACGTAGCTTAACAGGTCTCCAGTGGAACGATGGCTCCGAAATCCGTATTGCCTGTCACTTATTAATGTATAACGGATA